>JALPQD010000606.1:468820-887070 GCA_023101885.1 Typhlomys cinereus | reverse complement strand
CTCTGGTCTGTGGCAATCCACATGCAGAAGATTAAAACTGGACCTGTACTTGCCACCATGTACAAGAATTAATTCTAAATGGATCAAGGACTTCAATATAAGGCCAGAGACTATAAAAACCATAGTTGAAAGGGTAGGGAACTCCCTCGAGCTGATTGGGCTAGGCCAACAGTTCCTAAACAGACATCCAATAGCACAGTCACTGCTACCAACTCTCAACGATGGGATCTTGTGAAATTAAAGAGCTCCTGTTCAGATAAAAAGATTGTAACACGAGCACAAAGGCCACCCACAGAATGGGAGAAAATCTTCACTAACCACATATCTGATAGAGCTCTATTATCCAGAATGCACAAAGAACTTAGAAAACTAAACACCAAGGAAGCAAATGGCTCAATTAAAAAATGGACCTTGGAAATCAAAAGAGACTTTACCAGGGATGAAATTGAAATGTCTAACAAATATATAAAACATGTTTGGCATCCTAAACCATCAGGGAAATGCAAATCAAAACTTCCTTGAGATATCATCTCACCCCTGTAAAGATGGAAAAATCCACAATACAAGCTACACCAAATGCTAGAGAGGATGTGGTGAGAAGGGAACTCTCCTACATTGCTGGTGGGAATACAGGCTTATACAACCATTCTAATGAGCCATCTGGTGATTCTTAAAAAAGTTAAAGATTGAAATGCCATATGAACCTGCTATTCCACTTTTGGGAATAATCTCCCATACAGAAAAATTCACCTTTATAGCACAAGCATGACCATGTTCATAGCAGCACTGTTTACAATACCAAAGTCATGGAATCAACCCAAATGCCCAACAGTTGATAAGTCCATAAGGAAAATGTGGTACATTAATACAATGAAATACTACTCAACCATCAAAAAATGATGAATTAATGAAATTTGCCGGGAAATGGATGGAACTAAAAAAAATTATATTGAGTGAAATATCCTAGACACAGAAAATTAAGCACTGTATGTACTCCCTAATAGGTGGATCTTAGTACCAAATCCACTTAGTGACACATTCAAAGATAAATCACTGTAATGCTTATAGTAATTGCAAAGATTATAAACAGGAGGGATGGGGAAGTAGAGCACCATCAGAAACAAAGAGAGAAGGGATCATGCTACAGCAGAGAATACAGGCCACTATCAAGCACTACAAGGAAGTAATGTGATATCTGGTTAAGCTCACAGACTTTCCTTCTTGGACACTTGCAACTGATGAAGTTTGATCTCAACAGAAAGGGAGGGCATAGAATCTGGCAGACAGAAGGTAATCATGCTGCAAATGGGGGACCCAACCTCCTCACCATGGTCTCCTACTCTTATTCCATCTACCTTAGAATCTACAGTTATACTAAAACTCTCTTTTAATACTTTTATCACTGGCTAGGAGGTGACATCCAATACCCATCAGGATGGAGCCAAAGGCAGTGGAGGAACAGCAAAACTGGAAGGAGAAAAAAAAGAATAACCATAATTCAGAACATTAGAGACCCTACATTAATCACCAGGAACCAGGCCAGACTAATCTCTCCCAATCCCAAAGCTCAGGGAAATCTGTGGAAGAGGGGGCAGTAAGATTGTAAAAGCCTAAAGATGGGGAGGACCAGTGATATGCAAGATACTCCACACACTTTAGGGCCAAAGTAATCATAACAGGTCTTTGCATGACGTGTGCAATGACTAACATGTCATTGACCCTCCAAAGTCTAGCATGGATCACAGGCTCTAAGATCCTTAGAGGCAAGTGATTAATGCCAGAATATTGTTCCTATACTAAAGAGGAACACAAAAAAGAGCCCTAGGCAAAGCTACTGAGTCTTTACACCTCATCAGAAGGGAGGAACCAGAGGGAAGTTTGACATGCACACTAAAGGATGCTCCAGGAATGGGGGGGGCACTGGGAGAAAGGGAGGGAGGGGGAAAGGAAGGAGAAAAGGGAAGAGGGAGCAAGGAGATCCAGTGAGGGGTGGAGGGAGGGAGGGGATTGGGGAACCCATCAAGTTTGTATAAGTAGAAAAAAATAAAATTAAAAAACTAATAAATGTATTTTTCATTGCACTTTGGTCAGTATCAAATATATAAACAGTTACATCCTCAGTGCAAACGCATCCAGAAACAAATACTTAACAATCACATTCTGCAGTGCTGACAATTTAATGAAATTATTTAAGGAATTTCCATTTGGATTTAGAAGTAACAGCTCCCAACTTTATTACTTTTGTACTAGTCATACTTTTCATGTTTTACTTCTTATAACATATCTTCAAGTATTTACAGTTTTAATTAAAATCTATACAATGCACTATTGAATATAATTCTGTAAAAAGAGACTTAATGTAAATAAATCTTTAAAGTAAAAAAACTCTAAATTCCATTAAAATATCAAATAAGATGACATTTAGGGTATTAGAAGAAATTTAATATTTATAATTAAAAATCATTTGAATTTTGAAGAGTCACATTTATATTAAGATATCTCACATTTCAGAAAACTCAAAGAAATGAAATCTAATTCTTAAGAATTTGAAGAACCAATACTCCTTAAACTATTTCATCAATTGCGAAGGAACACTGCCAAGTTCTTTCTATGAAGCTAATATCATCTTAATCCAAAACCTAATAAAGATACTCTTAAAAAAGAAAACTATGGTCTAATTTCTTTGATGAGCACAGATGCAAAGACTGTCAACAAAATCTCAGCAAATCGGATTCAACAATATATCAAAAAGATCATTTACTGTGATCAGGTATACTTTATTCCAGGCACAAAAAGTTGGTTCAACATATGCAAATCAATAAATGTAATCCATTATATAAACCAATCCAAAGTCCAAAACCACATGATCTTCTCGATAGATGCAGAAAAAGCTTTTGACAAGATCCAACAGTCTTTTATGATCAAAACCCTAGAGAGGATTGAATGGAAGAACCTTGATCAACATCATAAAAGGTGTATACAACAAGCCCATAAAAAGGATTAGACTCAATGGGGAAAAAACTTGAAGCATTCCTGTTTCTATCAGGAACTAGATAAGGCTGTCCACTCTCACCACTTCTATTCAATATTGTACTTGAAGTCTTAGCTGGAGCCATAAGACAAGAGAGGGAGATAAAAATGATTCAGATTGGCAAGGAAGAAATCAAAATATCTCTGTTTGCAGATGACATAATCATATACCTGAGTGATCCTAAAAACTCCACCAGAAAACTCCTGGAACTAATACAGAAGTTCAGCAGAGTGGCAGGTTGCAAAATAAATGTGCAAAAATCAGTGACCTTCCTATAATGCCAAAGATAAAAAATGTGAAAAAGTTGTAAAAGAAAAAAATCCTATTTATTATAGCCCCTAAGAAAATGAAATACCTTAGTATAAACCTAACCAAGGAAGTGCAAGATCTTTACAATGAAAACTTTAAAACCTTAAGGAAAGAAATTACAGAAGATACCAGAAGGTGGAAAGACCTCCCATGCTCCTGAATCAGCAGAAACAACATCATAAAATGACCATCCTACCAAAAGCAATATACAGATTTAATATGATACCAATCAATATGCCCAGCAGTTCTTTGAGCAAATTGGCCAAACAATCTCAAAATTCACATGGAAGCACAAAAAACTCAGGATAGCAAAAACAATCCTGAGTAACAAAGCATTGTTGAAGGTATCACTAAACCAAACCTTAATCTATACTATAAATCCATAGCAATAAAACAGCCTGGTAGTGGCTCCAAAATAGACACACAGATCAATGGATAAGGTTTGAAGACCCAGATATAAGCCCACAAAATTATAGCCATTTGATCTTTGAAAAAGGGGCCCAAAATTCGATGGAAAAAGAACAATAATCCTCAAACAAACGGTGCTGTCCAAAACTGGATGCTCACATGCAGAAGATTAAAACTTGATCCGTACTTGTCACCATGCACAAAAATTAATTCCAAATGGATCAAGGACTTCGATATTAGGCCAGAGACTATAAAAACCCTAATTGGGGGTAGGGAACTTCCTCAAGCTGATGGGACTAGGCCAACAGTTCCTAAACAGAAAGCCAATAGCATGGTCTTTAGAACCAACACTCAAAAATAGTATCTTGTGAAATTAAAGAGCTTCTGTTCAGATAAAGAGATTGTAACTTGAGCACAAAGGCAACCCACAGAATGGGAGAAAATCTTCACTAACCCACATATCTGATAGAGCTCTATTATCTAGAATGCACAAAGAACTTAAAAATCAGGAGATAGATGGCCCGATTAGAAAATGGGCCTTGGAACTCAAAAGAAACTTTTCGAGGGACAAAATAACAAATATCTTAAAAAATGCTCCACATCTTCAGCCATCAGGGAAATGCAAATCAAAACTTCCCTGAGATATCATCTCACCCCAGTCAGGATGGCAAAAATCCACAATACAAACAACACCAAATACTGGAGACGCTGTGGAGAGAAGGGAACTCTCCTTCATTGCTGGTGGGAATGCAGACTTATACAATCACTCTGGCAATCAGTTTGGCGATTTTTATAAAAGTTAAAAATTGAAAGTTCCATATGAACCTGCCATACAACCTTTCAGAATAATCCCCCATAAATTTAAAATTCACCTCAGTGACACAAGCACAACCATATTCATAGCAGTACTACTTTCAATAGCCCAACAGTTAATGAGTGGATAAGGAAAATGTGGTACATTTATACAATGGAATACTATTCAGCCATCAAAAAAGATGAATTAATGAAATTTGCTGGGAAATGGATGCAATTAGAAAAAATTATATTGAGTGAAGTATTCCAGACACAGAAAATTATGCACTGTATGTACTCCCTAATAGATGGATCCTAGTACCAAACACTCTTAATGACATATTGAAGGATAAATCTCTGTAATACCTACAGTAATTGCAAAAAATTATGAACAGGAGGGAAGGGGAAGGAGGGCCCCCTCAGAAATAAGGAAAAAGGGCATCATACTTCAGTAGAGAAAATAGTCATCATCAAGTATTGCAAGTAATTAGCGAGACATCTGGTGAAGGTCACTCTCACTTTCCTTCCTGGTCACTTGAGACTGAGGAGGTTTGCTCTCAATAATCAGGGAGGATATGGGGACTGATAGATAGACGGTACCCATCCTGCAAATGGGACACTGACTCCCCCCTCACTGCACTCTCCTGCTGCTCTTCCTTCTACCTTTGAATCTACTCTTATAGTAAAATCTTCATTTAAACAGCCTTTTATCTTTGATTAGGAGGTGACATCCAATACCAATCAGGATGAAGCCATGGGCGTACTGGAATACCAAAACTGAAAGCAACAGCAAAACATAATTCAGAACACCAAAGGCCCTACATTAATTATCTGCAACCAGACCAGCCAAATCTCTCACCATCCTAAAGCTCAGGGAAACTTGCGGAACAGAGGGAGGCAAGATTGCGAGAACCTAAAGATGGGGAGGACCAAAGATATGCAAGATACTCCACACAAGTTAGGGCTGTAATATCCATAATCAGACTGCACCACCTGCACAATGACTGACATCTCAACCTCTCCCCAAAGTCAAACATGAATCAGAGGTAGTAGAATCCTTAGAGGCAAGGGATTAACAGTCATAATAGTGTTCCCATACTGACGGGAAGCCCAAGAAAGGTCTCTGGGCTATGCCACTGAGTCCTTACACCTCAATAGAGTGGAGGACTCAGAAGGAGGTTTGGTATTCACACAAAAGGATGCTCTAGGGGATGGGAGGGGAAAAGGGGGAGGCACTGGGAGAAAGGGAGGGAAGGAGATGAAAGGAAGGGGAAAAGGGGGGCTGAGAGGGGTGCATGGAGGGAGAGCACAGGTTACTTATTGAGCTTGTATGATTGGGAGGGAAAAAATAAATAATAAATAAATAAATACACATATAAATAAATAAATAAATAAATAAATAAATAAATAAAAGAATTTGAAGAAGAATTTACTAAATACTAATCTTAAGAGTTTAACTATATTCCCTAAACACTACAAAATTTCATTTCCTCAGTTGTATTTAGTGAAAAGTTTCATTTTTCATAAGTGCAATTTTGTCTGATTTTTTATGAATAATTTTCATACAAATTTCATAGGTACTCCATTCCCCTTCCTCCCTCCAACCCTGACTGTATCCCCTTGCTCCTTCCCTCCTATTCCCCTTCCTTTCCCCCTCCTTCCTTTCTCCCAGTTACCCTCCCCTCCATTCCTGTGTGCATGTCAAACTTCCCTCTAGTTCCTCCTCTCTGATGGAGTGTAGGGACTCAGTAACATTGCCTAGAGCTCTTTTTGTGTTCCCCTTTAGTATAGGAATACTATTGTGGCTATTAATCCCTTGCCTCTAAGGATCTTAGACTTTGTGATCCATGCTAGACATAAGTGCAAATTTTTTTTATTATTTATTCAGTTGTGTGTGTATGCGTGCGTGCGTGTGTGTGTGTGTATGTGTGTATGTGTAGAACCACGGGCGAATTCGGGAACCACCATGGACGCCTCCACCTCCTCCTCGTTTACTCTGCCCCGGGATTCACAGGCTCCGCCCTACCAGGACCAGAAACGCAGGCCGCCCCTGCTTCCGCCTAGCGTCTATACGTGGGGTCTAGGATCCGAACTCAGGACTTTCCGCCTGCAAGGCAGAGGCTTAACCCCTGAGCCACCTCTCCAGCCCCATAAGTGCAAATTTTTGAAGCAAAACTTTGTTTCATTTTTAGAAAACAAAGATATATCTGCACATCTTTGTGATTATTTCTGAATAGCCAAGTGTGGATAACTCTTATTTCCTTCTTTGTATTGACTTGGTTTATTAACTTTATAATTATTAGTATAAGTTTTATCACATAATATCTATTATATTGCATATTTCTATTGTGTTGGTCATCACAATACAAACTGCTAAATATTAAAATAAGATCTTCCTGAATTTTAATCTGTAACAAAAAATTAGTATTATAATGTCAATTAGTGGAATGACCCATATCACATAATGGTCTGAATGTATTTTATACTTTGTAAAAACTCCTTAATGAAGGATTGACAGTGAGGTGTCCTGACCTAAATATGGGAAATTATGGAGTGTGGAATACATGACTAAATGTAAAGAAATGCACATCTTATTGCTCTCAGACTGATAAAACTGATGCACATTGATTACAGGTTAGAGTTTGGAAAACACTCCATGTGTGCTGGGAATAAAAGCAACTGAAGAAGAGAATAATGTGCAACATAAATAAGCTGAATTTCCAACTCTTGGAACTGTAAGTTATAATTATGGTAGAAGGAGTTAAAGTTACCCATGCAGTAGTACCTCTGAGATGAAAGTCTACATGTGAGACCATGTTTAACTTCTGTAGACATAGATGGGAAAGTGTAGAAACATTTATAAATATATACATATACATAAATTGAAATATGCAAGTTCTATTTACAGCCTAAGCATTTTTTAGCAGGAAAAACTCCATAGCAAAATCTACCACCAAGCTTTTGGTTATAAATACCCTTTCAGTCTTCTAGAACTTGTTCATTTTTGGACTCAGTAAGAAAAGACACAAGTGGATCTGTTACATATTACAGAGGCAAAGTGCAAGGAACTTATTTCAAAATTGTAGGTGACAGGAAAGAGAAATCAACTGAAGAAGTACTTAGTGCTTTGTCTGTGGAATAAGATAATTAAAATTTCATCATATTCAAAAATCACAGTCATAATGAACAAATAATGGAAACATACATACTTGTGTATCTATCTACATCCAAAGCATGTATCTTTATACATAATTTAATATACAGATATGTATATAAATTGAAATGGAATAGACTAACCTCTTATGCAAATAACTGTATATAATTAATATAGACTCTTACCCTGAGGAAGGAGGAAAATTTTGTGTGTTGCTATGGTAAACAAAGTGAAAATTTATTTCAAAGAAAGTGAATATCACTTTTTCAACACGTGATCACTGGTAATATCAATAGCAGTGCCATTTCATGAATGTGCCTCTATCTATCAGCAATGAAGGTCTGAACCAGATTTTCCTAGCTTCTTGGTCCTAAACTTGGTACTGGGAGCAGAAGTTGTAAGGAACAGGAATACTAGAACGCATATCAAAGAAAAAATATTGCAAGGGGAGTACTGAAAAGGAAATGTTTAATTTGCTTTTGTTTATTTTAATATTGAGAGAGGAAGAGAAAAAAGAGATGAACATGTCAGCTATTGCACACTGGTAAATGTCAAATGATAACTTTCAAAAATCAGTTCCCTTTCCACCACATGGGCTTACAGGGATCAAACTCATGTTGCCAGGTGTGCAATTAGTCACAATACCCATCGAGCTATCTTTTCAGAATTATAAACATCTTTTTTAGCATATATTCATTTTTATTAGTTCTGTTCCTTTATATAACCCTAGCGTACCTACTTAGAGTTAAAGTAGACACTTCCAAATCATACCTCAATTCCACAAGACAGTCTCTTATGTCAGACTCAGTCTGCAGCTTCTCTGCTTATAGAATGCAATGAACAGGCTATTTAGTATCAGTATTACTAATTAGTAATATTACTAATATCAATATTACCAATTTACTAATGTTCATCCTAGAGTAAACAGATGAATGTCTGCATGAAGAAGCACATAGGATGAAATTCACTTGAGAAAAGATTCTTCTGTAGAGCTGAGTCACACTAACTTCCAGAAATTACCACCGTGATACTTTTTGAAACCTTCCATTTAGTGGTACTAGATGTATCATGGCCATGATTGATTGAGTCCTTTGTGTTTAGTTATAAACTTAATTTCCAAATCCCGCCTATAAGTCTAACCTAAAGATTCAAAGTTTCAACTCTCTAATCAGGTCCTCACTTTTTCTGGTGAAGTGCCCTCATGCTTAAGCTGCCCAAGGACCTCAGCTTCTAACCATTTCATTCCCATACAGAAATATTCTCACTACTTTGATGTGTTCAAGGGTTTGGGGAAATAGTATTAGAATAACTAATGGTCCTATTGTCCTTACCACTGAAAGACTGTGAGATATGAAGAAGTTCTGTGTTAGGAACTGGAAGAAAATGCTATGTGTTTATATTATGCCTACATGATGATGTTATAGACCTTATAAATCTAATTTTCCAAATAAACATCTAATGTAACTTTAAATACTTACCATAATATCTCCAAACATCTGAGTGAGATAGCATATATATTGCAATTTTAGGAGGCTTCAGAATATGTGAGGAATATGCTTTGATTTGATTATTGACTGCTGGAATTAAAGCAAGATCATTGCCATTGCTCCTTTGAAAAGCAGGCAGATTCTCTTACTGAAATCAAGGCTGGTCATGTGACTCATTCTGCCTCACTGAGTGATTATAATTGAGCTCAGACATATTTTGCATCTTCTGTCTCTGGTGCTCAAGATGCCCCTAAAGGTCCAGGGACAGTACTGAGACAAGCCAGTCATGTGGATAATATGAGGAGAAAGACCCAAGACCTATGCTATAATCCTGCTAATTATTAGCCACAAGATTAAGTCACCCAGCACATTTGTACCCAAGGTGGGTTTTGTACAACTGCAGCTCTGATCATCACCTATCACCTACATATGCTATTCAGCCCTCAGCTGGCTGAATCAATCAAAGCAGATTTCAGACTCTACTTTTTTTTTTTATTTCCACTCATACAGACTTAACAGGTACACCCGTCCCCTCCCTCCCTCCGACCCCCCACCGCCTTGTGCCCCCCTCCCCTCCCTTACTCTACCATAAGTTTCAAGGACCCTGTGGTATTTCCCAGAACCCTTTCTTGTGTCCCACTTAAGCATAGGAACACTACTATGGCTGTCAATCCCTTGCCTCCCAGGATCCTAGTGCCTTTAATGATATGCAACATACTCCAGACTCTACTTTTTTAAAGATGTCTGGCTGTGGGGTTTCGTTTCTCTGTGGTGTGTATTTAAAGTAGCACAAAATGTTTATTGCAATGAATTGGAGTTACAAGGGAGAATAAAACAGATAGAAGTGTGACATATGAAAGGCATTCAAAAATATAAATATGAAAAATCATTGGAGTCAAATGACATGAATAAATTATCAAATTAAGCTGAAGCAAAGCCATACATTGTAAAGGCAAAATGTATAATATGTGTTTATCTTTTACCTTAAGCTCCTATAAATCTAGAAGATTCAGAAAGTCATAAAAATAAGAAACATGATACACTACAAGAGAAGAAGTTATAAAACAGAAGAATTACAGCAGAATAGTGCCATTTGGAGGTCAGTGAATGAAGGACAATGATGGAGAATAAGCAAGAAGAGTGTGTGCTGATGGTGTGTGCATATTTCATTTCCTCTGATGAATTATCTTCATTATTTGCAGAACTTGTGTGTCTCAACATTTTCTAATAGTTAGATTCCATGTGTTTGTGCTAAGAATTATATTTCATGTATTTGTGTGTTGAACGAGATAATATGATACATAATGCAACATGGTATTCTATGAGAGTCCAAATTTCATTAAAAGTGGATATAGCATCATATTATTTCCTATTATAGATCACATCATTACACAGAAACACCAAAATGTAATCCATTCCTTAGAAATATGTTGAGATACAAATCCTGTGCACAAGAATAAACATGGTAAATGCTCACAAGAATAGTAGATAAATTTGCTTAAAGTTAACACAGATTTGATTCTCTTTGCATGAAATAGCAATAACGGTCAAATTCATACAAGTATAGAATAGCACAGGAATTGTCAGGAGCTGTTAGACAATACATAAACTCAGTTTTGTTAGAATTAGAGTTTAAATATCTGACATAAAACACAGTGGCTAAAGTTAATAATGTTTCACATTTTGAATTTAGTTAAAAGTGTAGATCCTTTGTTCTTGCCATTGAAAATAAATGAATGAATGAACGAACGAACAAATGAACAAGTAAATAAATAAATAAGCAAACCCAAAACAATTTTGCAATGTTTTGTTCATGTCTAAGATTGTGAATGTGAGATAGCACAATGTTTATAGGTAAAATCTCATCAAATTCAATATGAAACGTTCTTCATTAATCATTATACCTAATATCATTATGCTTAAATAAAACTGTCAAAACAAAATTCTCTGTATCTTCTCAGGAGCATATTTGTTTCTTACTGAGAAATGGATCATAAACTCAGGGAAATGAGAGAGCAGGGAGTACACTGGTTGAAGAGAAGAATGAATGATTTGAAATGGGAGGTGTTAAGAGTGAGTAGGAGGGAATAAAAATATGTGACTACATTATACACGTATATGAAAGTTCCAAAGGAAAAAAAACATGAACCAACTACCAAACATTCACTCACTTTCACAATTCTTAGTTAAGTTCAGAGGCCTTCACTTTTACATCCTTACCCTTGATCCTGTCACATCTCTTTCCTCAGAGTGATGCAAATGCTGCCCTGTGATCATCACTACTAATCTTAGCCTTCATTCATGTTCCCACAGCTCTCTCCTTCAACTAACATATTTGAAAGCCTGGAGATATTTATATCCCATGTGAGCCTCTATTCCCTTATCATACAACCTCAAAATAAGTACATTTGTTCTTCTTTTTTTATTTTCAGTTCTTTGACATAAAATGTTTTATACATAATATATATTATATGTATATGTGCGAGTGAAAAATATAGAAAAAATTCACTTACAATAGTAATAAGAAAAGCATAGGCAGCAACTGATGAAAATGCTGAGATATAACTGGTTGCTAACCTGGGTCATAAAAATAGGTGACCTAGTCTAGTGTATCTAGACTAAAAGAATCAGATCAGCAGCAAAAGGGTCTAAATCTTCACTCGTCAGCAGACATACTGCAAGTCTGAAGCTTCATTTTCCCTTTAGGTTTAACTGGAGTAACATATTTTTCTAGAAGGATAGATGAGCACAAGCTATTTTTCCAGTATCATCATATTAGAACCCTAAACTTCTAAAACCTTTGCTTATTGTTAGTGTGCAGTTTCCAAAATTATAGCAAATGACAAAATTTAATGGTACAGTTGCACAAATTAACACCATTTGTGAAACAGAATTCTTTTACAAGACAATGAAGTCAAATGCATGGGAGAGAAAGCTAAACATGAAGAAAGATGTCTTAAAGGAACAGTAAGATGTAGATTGAACATTTAGCAGTTGATTATCATGGAAGTTTTCTTTCTTTATTTATTTATTTCTTCCACTTATACAAAGTTGATAAGTACCCCATTCCTCTCCCTCCACCCCTTCCTGGATCCCCATACTCCCTCCTCCCTTTTCCCTTTCCTTTCCCCCCTCCCTCCTTTTCTCCCAGTATTCCCTCCCCCCATTCCTGAAGCATCCTTTAGTGTGCATGTCAAACCCACTTAGTGACACACCCAAAGATAAATCTCTGTCATACCTACAGTAATTGCAAAGATTATAAGCAGAGAGGGAAGTGGAAGGAAGGCACCGCCAGAAATAAGGAGAGAAGGGATCATGCTACAGCAGAGAAAATAGGCCACCATCAAGGACTGCAAGTAAGTCATGGAAGTTTTCTAAACAACAAGCACACAACAGAGGCCAGGTGAGTTGTGACTAGTACACGAGTCTACCTGTGAAATCTGGTGTGACACAATTGTGCATGTGGGTATACACACCTAGCCCTATATTCAGAAATGTTGTACTACATAAATGAATCATCTGAGAACTGAGGACCCTAGGTAGGAATGTGGATAACATGAAGTAAGAAGACAGCTTTTGACAGGCATGGAGACTTACAAACCTAAAGGACAAGATAAAATGATGGAAGCTAGAAGACATAGAAATAGGATAGCCCATGACACGGGAGGCAATCCCAGAAGATCAGCTCCACTGAAGATAAGGGAAGAGCATTTTAATAAATGAATTGTTTCTGAAGGAAACCATCAGAGAGAAGCCAAACATGATGAGACCAGAGTTATGCCCCACTGATTGAAGATATTCAGATACTAAATGCCTCACTCATGCCTCCAAAGATATGTGGGAAGAAGTCATCTGACAGGAGCAGGTGAGCAAGAAGCACTGACACTGTGGTCCACAGACATTACTTTGTTGAAGTTTCATATCGTGGCATTACATACGGTTTAATTGGCAATCCCACAGTATATGAGACTAGGAGAAATGGAGTTAATCACCAGTGTAGCATAACTTCTGGACTCAGTGATACAGACTGGAGGCTCAGTCACACAAGGATGCCCATAGGTGTAATTTATTTCTCATTACACATTAGCTCCAAATTTAACATTTTTTTATTTTTTCAGTTCTCTAGATAACTAATATATTCTCATGATTTTAAATTTGTTCTGCACAGTCTCTTCTCATTTTCTCATTGTAATTACCTTCATCTTTGCTTTGTGAATTGAAATTTGAAAAGTAAGCCATCCTACTCAAGCCCAGGTTAATCTTGCCCTCCTATAAAGCATCTATCCATAGACATACAAGCCTTAAATGATACCAATTAAAAGATAAATATCAATCATAAGGTTATAGGCTTTTTTATATTTTCAAAGAAAAATAAACGGGGCTACTTTAATAATTACCCTTAAAATGTTACAAGCTAACTTGTAAGGTAAACTGATAGAAAAGACAGAATCCTGATTTCATGTATCTGCTGTTGAAATTCTGTGAGATAATAAATTATTTTCTTTCTAGAAGGTACATTCTGCCAGACAGAAATCCGCTTGCAGTGAGCCAGCATGATGATGAAAACAGGTTGTGAAACTTAGCATTTGATAGGTCTGCAGTTAATTAATACTTAACATTTATATTACATATTAACTTGATCTTCAGCTTTCTCAACTGAAAATTAGACATATAGCCACATCCCAACCACAAGAAAATTGGGAGATTTAAGCAAGATATTCTGGCACCATGAACTTGTGAGTACTCATAGAAAACAGAATTCTATCTACCATTACAAGATGAAGTTTCCACACAGACATAAAGCCTAAAACTCATGATCATGAAACATGAGTGAGAAAGACAAAATACCAAAGTGTACAAATATAGACAATGTGGAAATAGTGGGCAAACTGCTTATAATGACATATAAGGAAATGTCCCATATTAAAGGGTATAAATAAATCTTATAATTGATCATAAGCCTAGAACTAAAGTTTCTCAGGAAAAAAAAAACAAAATATACTCCCTCTGAATTGAAATTATGAAAACTGGTTCATTTTTGAAGCTTGTAGTACTGTCATCTGATTTTCTGGTTCATTCTGGGTTTCACAATTTATGCTATATTTTCTACATAGGTCCTATAGATAATGATGGGAATCATGCCTTCAGATCAGCACACATCATCTCACTGCTAAAGCTGCAGGCTGTGCTACCATTATGTTACAGATCTTCTCTGGAGTCTGACAGTTGACTCTGCTGTTGCTAGGCAGAATTTCTGTAGTCTCTTCATCGTCTATCTATAAACCACTTAATAATAAAGTTTATTGGATTATTAATGTCAATGGATCATGTGCATATTCCTCTTGTTGCTTCTGTGTTGTTTCTTGTTACTGACATCATGGAATCTGACAGTCAGCTCTATTCTATGCAATTGCATTCCAAAACCTTGAGATATAATTGCCTTGAGATATAATTAGGAACTTGCCAATATACCACATGATAAATGCTCAGTATGTTGAAATGATCTTTATCCCCCACATCAATAAGCTTTATGTTGTATCTAAAGACAGTCACTAAAAGTTTCTTAATGATGGTGATTGTGGCATCTTGCTGACTATTCTGCACTCACTATGGCTGTCAGAGCTGACAATTAATTTCAAAGAAGCTAAATTCATTTCACAGTCTACCCTAAGAATAATTCACAGGCTGTCCAAATTGTACATAGGCAATTAAAACCTGGAATATTATTCTGAATTTTGATGTGATAGCAACAGTTGTAATAAACGAAAAGCTCAAATATCAAATAACAAAATACGATTTGATAACATCTAGCATAATGACATATAGATCCAGGAAGGTATCCCTGGTCCAAGGAAAAGCAAACACAAGGAATCTATAGACAGAAACATCTGTGTTACTGAGAGGTATGAAGACAGACTAGTTTTTAATACATCATAATATCCTACACCTGAACATTTCTCCTGGTAAAATACATTAATATAGAAGTCATTAAATACATGCCAAAAAGCCACTTTAGAAGACAATGATGAACCTACTTGTTTTACCTGTCTACTACCCACTGAGAACAAGGATAGACTCACAGGCTTAGAAGGGCATTAACCATATAACTGATATGACAACTTCTCTGCATCCTTTACATATTTTCTTATATATCCTTCCACTTTCAAGGAACTGAAGAATAATATCAGGAAGAGCAGGGTCTTTGGAGACACACAGGAAAATTGTGTGTGTGTGTGTATATATATACATTTCTGATTTTCATACAAATATATGTATATGTATGCATTTATAAATATGTATAGAGATATATAGATATCAGATGTTTTAGCTATCTTTCTCTAATTTTCACAATTTTAAATTTTAATTTTTAAATTTTTAAACAATGAAAAGAATTCAATTCAAGGACCATACTCATTATTTTTTAAAATTCATGTTTTTGCTTCCCTTTCTTAGTTCAAATGTCTAATGTCTTGACTCTGAGCACATTTTGCAGTGGATAAGCACTAATATAAAATTTTTTAGTATATACTTCACATATTTAAAATTGCATCACTGTTATGAGTATCAATGACTTGATGCTGCTTTTAATTTTTTATTATAACTTCCATTAGATGGACCTAAAAGTCTACTTACCCTAGGCTCTAAAGTACCTGGGACCTACATCTTCAGCCCAGCCCCCAGGATTTCATGATACAAATGTGCTGGCATTCCCTAGAAACTATTTGTTTCTTTTGTCTTTATTTCAAATGGATCCACAGCTTTCTGCCAGCCGTTATATGACCACAGCAGAAGCAGAGAAACTCTGATGTGCATGACATGGCCAATGATGGTATTTGGTAAGTAATGTATGCTAAGTCCAGTGTTTGCTCCTGGTGTTTTCAATTTATGAAGGAAATAGTGATATTTAACCTCATCATTCAAAATGAAAGCACCAAACTTGTAAGTTCCAGAGAAAGTTGGAATAAAATCCCCAAAGACCCATTTCCTTTACGTCTCTAATATGTCTTTTTTTTATCTCAATTTTAAATATAAAAATAATCCAAAGAAAAATATTACACAAAAATATGCCTAAATAGTTGGGAACAGTAAGGTTATCTAAGTGATTTTTTTTTATTTCTACTCATGCAACTTTAACCCCCTCCCACCCCCGGAGCATCCTTTAATGTGCATGCCAGACTCTCCTCTGGGTCCTCCTCTCCGATGAGGTGCAAGAACCCAGTGGCATTTCCCAGAACCCTTTCCTGTGTTCCCCTTAAGCATAGGAACACTACTGTGGCTGTCAATCCCTTGCCTCCAAGGATCTTGGTGCCTTTAGCAAATGCTAGAATTTGAGGGGTCAATAGTTTGTTGGACATTGCGCAGGGCATGCAAAGTCCAATTATGATTGCTTCGGTCCTAACTTGTGTGGAGTATCTTGCATATCATTGCTCCTCCCATCCTTGTGCTCTTACAATCTTACCACCCCCTCTTCTGCAAATTTCCCTGAGCTTCTGGATGGGGAGAGATTAGGCTGGCCTAGTTCCAGGTAGTTGATATAGAGTTTCTGATGTTCTGGATTATGGTTTGTTGATTTTTTTTCCAGTTTTGCTGCTCCTGCAATGCCCTTCACTCCATCCTGATGGGTATTGGATGTCACCCCCTGGCCAGAGGTAAAAAGCTGTAATAAAGGTAGGAAACCGTAGTGAGGAAGGGGTCAATCACTCATTTGCAAAATGGTTACTTATGCCTTCTTAATCATCAGTTTCATCTTAAGATCAGAGCCTTAAGTTGGCAACAAGAAAAATGCTCACGATTTTTAGGATTGATTTTTTTGAACCTTACATAAAACATTCCAACTTTCTTCTGGACTAAGATGAGAGACCAAGACTTCGTAAGTAGTTATGTTCAAGCTCAGGTGTGCATCAGAAAGTCAACAGTAAATCAAGCATTGTGGTGGAGATATGGGAAGAGAGATAGGATGAATTCATTGCATTGCACTGTTGCTACCAACTCTACTGAACGGCTGTTAGAAAGATAATTATAATACCCTCCATGGTACATGGTCACAAAGACTTTTGTATATTTATCCCAACAGTGTATGTACTCCAAAATTGCCTATTGTAGGGAATTTTAGGTGAGCATCCTGATATAGCTAGGTAGCCTAATATCCACTTAATTTTTTCTAGATTAGGTAGAAATAGGATAAGGGTCTCTAAGAGATTAAAGACTGAATGTCTTCCTGCATAGTTTGAGATAGAAACAAAGAGTGAATATGCCGGGCTTATGTTAGCCTTTTTTTTTCAAAGTCCTACAGATAGGAGATGAACTAGTTATCATCAAATATCAATAGTGACAGAGCAGTTATGGTGAAAGCCTAGGAATTTGTCATAATAAAGCACAGTTAGATTTTCACAAGATCCAGGCCTGGTCAATGCCAGTATAGGTATTTGTTATCATCTGATAGTAGACATGGTGCCTGGCAAAACTTCCCTGATATTTCCCTCATATGGTCCCAGAGACCAACAGCATTCTACACTGTGATTTCTCTCTGTCCATCTCAGGTCCATATCTTCTGCTCTTTGGAGCACATTTGGTCACTGCATGTCACACTGACAGTGAGATGATATACCTCAGATTGTCTTTATAAATTGTAAGAAGTATTCTGTACTAACTGTCTCTGGAAAAGCAGTAACAGTGTCACATAATTGTTTCTGGCAAGCTTTACCTGTCAGTTTCTGCTGTTTTTAGTAGCTTTGAAAGTTTCAAGTTGGGAATATTAATGGCTTTGTAGTTTCAGCAATAATTGAATTCATGTTTTTATTTTACATTGTTCATTGCCTTTGAATAACTTTATAGAAATGATAGGGAAAATGTTGTAAAATTACCTTCATTACCTCAGAGTTGCCTCATTATTATCTTTTATTGTCATAAATCAATTTGTTACCCTCAAGACTTGCTTTCATGTCCTTGCTCCAGACACAAGCCTTAAATTATTTGACTATGTCTGATATTATTAGCATTCAGATGAGCTTTACAAGACAGTTGATTATATCTTGTATATAGCAGTCTATTCTTATTTTAGAGATATGATCTTTTTATTCTTCACTCCTTTGATTATAAACATGAATCCTACTGGTCTCAATTTCCTTTCTCTGATTAATTATTTGGCTATTTTTGAATGATCAGTCTTTCACTAATTGCTCATAATATTTTTTTAACTAATCATTTGGATTCGTGGACATCTGTTAATAACTAAAAAAAATACTTGATTGACCAGTGCTGATAGTCCAATGTGTGTCTCTTTGCTCACATTGCCGGGGAAGATCCTTTTCCAGTTCTAGCTTGAGCTTGAAGCAGTTCATGGCTCATCTTTTCTAATAGATCTTTTCTCAGTCAGAGGAAATCAGTACTTCACCGAGTACATATGGGGACACTCCATTGATATCAGGGAAACTTCAAGGTATTTTTTTTCTCTCTTGTACTTTCCCAAGGAGTATAGTCGGTGTGGTCTTCTGGGATTCTAGCTCTATATCCTCAGCTTAAGACATCTACCAGGCACTGGGGAGAAGGCTGAAAAGTCAATTTATCATTTGTTTCAAAAACCTTTTGTTTCAAAAACAAAAGGACCCGTTAATAGATCATGCATAAAAATGTTGGAGGAAAAATGTCAGCACCCTGCACTTTTAACTCTGTAAGTTAGAACTGAGAAACACAAGAGGAGATACGGAAATCTAGGGTGAATCCAGAGGTTACCTGTGGGCCCCACAAGCTCAGATATTTAAGTATCTTCTTTATACACACACACACACACACACACACACACATACACAGGCAAAAAAAAAAAGTCTTTCAGACCTCTGGTTTTCCATTCTAAAGGAAATTTAGATAGAAGATAAATGACCCACATTTCTTTCAGTCTGTACATACTGCTGCTTAATCAAGTTACCTGTTTCAAATTTAAGAAGGGCTCAAATAGAAGATGCATGCATTGAATTTATAACTACATGTCTGAAATTCCAAGCTATTGACAAACTGTCAATAGTTGATAAAAAACTGTTTTTTTTTGTTTTGTTGTGCTTTTACTTTAGTGCCTTCCTCAATTTAAATAAACTCACAAATAACATCAAAATCACCACACACAAAAGAAGACTCCTGGAAAATTGAAAAGACTTTTAATATGTTTCTTTCAGTGTTTACATTATAGTAGAGATCAAATTTTTGCCAAAAAATTAATAACTCATATTTGGAAACAAGAATTTATTGTCCATGCTATTTTATGTGTATTAAAATATTAATTGTTAATACATGGAACTGCCTAAAAAGCCATTTTCTTTATTTTGCCTTATAGCAACTCCAAAATCAACATATGACTTAGAATCTTATTAAAAAACTTTTCAGTGTTGAAAACAGTATTTTTGATACAAATCTCTGCCAAAGGACAACTGAATTATTAAGTCTAAGTATTAACTGAAATTGTCCTGTGTTTTCATCTGTGTTTCTTTTCCAGAAATTAAATAATAAATGAGACACTTGGAAAAATAAATTAATTTAAAAAACTTCATGAGAATCAAGATTTTGCTTGTTAATTGCCAAGGAAATAGATTTTAGATTATAATGTTTTTTAGAATTGTGGAATAAATAATACCAAGTCTAATTTGATGATGTGCTATTTATATTGTACTGAATTTTGTGGTGAAATGAAAAAAGAAAGAGGATGAGAAGTAGAGAGGATGGAAGAAAGGAATAAGGCAGGGAAAGATGAAAAGAAAGAAAGAAAGAAAGAAAGAAAGAAAGAAAGAAAGAAAGAAAGAAAGAAAGAAAGAAAGAAAGAAAGAAAGAAAGAAAGAAAAAGAAAGGAAAGAAGGAGGGAAGGAGAGAGGAAGAGAAGGGAAGGAGGGAAGGAGAAAGGAAGAAAAAAACTATTCCCTATGAGCATTTTTAAGATGTAATAGGTAATATTAAAATTATGCATGAAATCATCAGCCACATTAGAACAGGTGCATGTTCAACAGAAGCAAAGGTTTTCCTTATTTAGAAATTAATCTTCAGCATATCATGCATTATTGGGCTTAGATTTTCTGTAGCCCTCAGCATGTGATCCTACAAGGTTTTCTCAAGCAGAGTGGTCATCTCTTTCTGAGTTCGTTCTTGTACAACTTTATACTGTCACACTGTCCTGGATTATACATAAGTATGCAAAGACGGTATATTCATGAACTTAGAAATTCCCTTCAAATAATCTCCTTTGCTCATTTATTTTTACTAATGGTCATAAACCAAGATCAGTGCTTTGCACAGGGAAGGAAATTAAATCAATAAAAATACCATTAGCTAGCAGAAAAGAGAAATTTGCAAAGAAACTTTGACAGGCAAGATAAGAGTCAAACAGGTATGACACAGGCAAATAATGATTGCTATCAGTAAGGTTCAAAAATGCCTATCCAGACAATTTACTGTAGAAAGCTCCCATTGTTAACTGTGTTTTCATTTCTTTAGTTTAAGAAAATGTTTAAGCATTGTAGGAGTACTCTCTGAGTTTATTTTGCTAGATCCTACTGAGTCTTATAGGTACAATATAGAACCTGCATGCTGACAGAGATGGTTACAAAATTGGATTCCTGCCCAGGAAATTATTACCTTTAGACCAACTATGGCTATGATCAAGAAAAATCACAGACTCTGAGAAATAACCCATGTCACAGTCTTTGATGTTAAATTGGTCCTGAAGCTGAGGCCATCCTTCATGGAAAGACTTTTATACCTATACCCCTGAGACAATAATTGCTGGAAGGAAAAAAAAATGAAGATTGTGGAGCTGACTGAACATTTTAGTTTTAACAGTTTACCTTTTTTCCATGGCAGAAAATTTTCTACATTGTTATCTATTTCAACATCATTAGTTAGCTTAGAAATTTAAAATAGATATGAATTATATTGAGTTCTTCATATGTAGCAATAAACATACAATGTTTGTAAGGTTGTGAAAGATTTCTCCCTATTTTCACAGACAAGATAATACATGGGATCCTAGTGCATATGCCTGATGCATACTTTTGTCACTTTGACACTTAGGTGACAATTTTCCAAGCCCATCTATGATGGTTTATCTAAATCGAGGTTGTCCTCCAAAATGTCTTTGAAAGATTTACTTGATTACATTAATTGATATTGGGAGACGCATGTTAATTGTGGGTAGGACTGTTCCTAAGCAGTTGATTCTGTACTGTACAGAATGCAGGAAACAAGCTGGGTACTACCATGCAATCATTGCTGCTCCTTGATAGTGGATGAAATGAAATATAGGTCTTGCTACCTTGACTTTTCCACCATTAGGGACTGTAGCTCTGAATCATGAGTTACAATAAACCCTTAAGTTCTCTCTTAAGTTGCTCTTGTTAGGGTATTTTATCAGAGTTTCAAAAAAAAAATCAATTAAGACAAGTTGCAATACACCATTCAAAGTACACACAGTGACATATAAGAACAAGAGAAACCAATCAAAACTCCTAAACCAAGATCTCACATCACACTAACAGTGTTCCACTAGCATAGGTTGCAGATGCTAGAACTTAATGAACTAGTAGAATAAGATGACAGGTTATAAATCCATGTTCAATAGGTAAGTGTAAATATTGTATTAATTTTACCTGAGGAGATATGTAAAAGCATCTCTTCACTCCACATGAACTCCAACAGATCAAAGAATGATTTTTCCAGAGTTTAGTGTGGTGAGACCAATGAGTTTATTGAACTTTTACATACAGCATGGGTGTGGGGTTACAGAAGAATGAACCTGAAACAGATGCAGGATCATAAAGCCCCAGCCCATCATGAATGATGACCTCATGGAAACTCTATCTTGGAGTCCTTCCACTTAGTACCCTTGTACTTCCTATATTCTCACCATCTTCAAGATTACTTGATTTTGAGAATGGGAAGAAATTGCAGGAATCCCAGGTGACAGTCTTGTGACCCCGTTCTCTCTGTCATACAAGGAGGTATGACTAACACCACAGCAATACCATCAATCTGACTAACACTGCAACATGCACTTCTAGCTTTTATGGTTACCATGACAAGTCTAAGATGGCATCATGCTATATCTCAAGGGAGCAAAAATCAAAGGGCAAACAACAGTAGTCTGATATATAACTTAAAGATATATACTTCTATATTATGAGTTGCCTTTTCATTTTGTTCATGATATCATTTGAAAAGAATTATTTTAAGAAAATTCAACCTATCCCATTTTGCCATTATGATTTTTATATTACATATATGATAAAATTACTTAATTGAATGATGTGAGTTTTACCTCTATTTCTAAGAGGATGATTTCCACTCTGCACTTAGTTAATAGATAATGATCCATGTTTATCTTTTCCTCAGCATCACTAAATTAGTAACATTCCTTTTTGTGCAATTGTCTAGAAATCTTTGCTAAAAAATTCACCTTAAATATAAACATAATTAATAGAATTCTACTTAATTTGTGAAATATATCCATCTCAACATTGTTTAAGCAATGAAGAAGAATGTTTTACATTTATTTATTATAATTACTTCCTTCATTCTTAAGAGTTTCATATCATAAAATGCAATGTCATCATGGATTGAATTGCTTTCTTAATTATATTTTTGGATTATTCACTCATATAGAGACACAATTACTTTTTCTTTGGCATTGTCTCTGGCAATTTTTTCAGCCTCGCGGTCTTTACTTCACTAATTTTTATGTAATTTATTTCTTTTCTCTCATTGTTTCACAATTTAAATTGTCAAGCATATTATTAAATACGAATCAAAATATTTGCATCTTGTCAAAATCTGAATCTAACTGTAAAATCACTTAGCATTTTGCTATCAGGTGGAATGTACACTGGATGTGTCTTCTGGATTTTGGAAGTTTCTTTTACAACATGGAATATTGTATCGTGACAGCATTGGATTGTATTAAAATTTTTTCTGCATATCCTGAATTGCTCATTTTTCTCATAATTATTTCTAAATGTCAAATACTTAAGTGTTGTATGTTTACAAAATGCTATATTCTGCTATAAATATTGTTTGGAAAATGTTTTATAAATATCCTGTCTGTTCTTGGATCCAATTTGCCACTTCACTGAGGATTTTGTACCTGTTTACAGGTAATGTCTGCAATAATTTTGCCCGTGTATTTTGCCAGCATTTTCTATTAGGTTAACATCAGTTTTATGGAATCAGCTAGAAAATCCACTTTCCACTTCTAATATCTGGAATTTTTTTGCAAATTACTGTTGTTAATTCTTTTATTAACATTGGGAAAATTAACGAAACCATCTGGAATTGATCATTTCTTCTTTTTTTGGTAACTTTTAACATTTACTAGCAATTCAAATTTTTGGTTACTTTGAACCTACTCAATTTTATTTTGTGATCTCTGTTATTGCATATTGTTTTAGGTATTTATGTATTTCATGCAGGTTATACAATTTTCTGAAATTCATTTTTCTTTTTTCATTTTTTTGGTTTCATACACAAATACAATGAATTTATACTTTCACACATGAATCCCTAATCCTATAGTGTTCATTTATTTTTTTCTCTGAGACACAGGATCCCCACATGTAACCAAGGCTGGCCTGAAATCTACAAAGCAGCCTAGGCAGTCATGAAACACATGGTCCTCTTCTGCGTTTACTGAGTACTAAGCATATAATTCTGGGTGGCCATGCCTATATATGCCATTCCATTTCAATTCACTTTTTCTCATAGACAATTATTAAAGTTACTTTATTTTCTTTCTAGCAAACTTATGTTTTCGCTGTTTTGTTTTCATTTTATTGAGCTAGGCTTTCAGTATTCACTCAGTATTACCCAGGAATTTTTAAATTATTATCTAGGATTTTTTAAATTATTGCATTTCTTCTGGCTCAATAGTTAAAGGTTTATTAACTGTTTTGTCTTTTGATTAACCAAGTTCCATTGAGATGTAAAAGATGGTTTGATTTTTTACCTTATTAGATGCTTGCAGCTCTGTATTCTCTCTTGGCTTCTGCTTTAGCTGAATTGCGTTAGTTTTGGAGTCATTTCTTCTCACCTGCATTTACCTCGAGGCATTGCTTAAGTTTTCCACCCCTTATTTTCTGACTTACTAGTTATTTAGAAGAACTCTTTTGACACGTCTACATATATTCAGGATTTTTACTCCCTGTTCTGCTTTTCTAACTTGCTCTCACTGAAGAAGATTCTCTAGTGGAACAGAAATGGTAGAATAGACAAATGTCTATACTAACACAAATAAAACCACTGCTCTGCAGAGGATTCTAGCTGCTCAGTCTTTGAATTGTATGTATAAAATGGAAGGATAAATTTTTGCCAACCTGACTGGAGCAAGATATCTCAGGGTAGTTTTGATTTTCATTTCCCTGATGGCTAGGGATGTAAAACATTTTTTAAGATATTGGTTAGACATTTCAGTTTGGTCCCTGGAAAGTTTCTTTTGAGTTCTGAGGCCCATTTTCTAATTAAACTTCCTTGGTGTTTAATTTTTATGTTATTTGTGCACTCTGGATGTTAGACCTCTCAGATGTGTAGTTAGTGAAGATTTTCTTCTATTCTGTGAGTTGCCTTTATGATCAGTTTAAATCTCTTTACCTAAACAGAAGCTCTTTAATTTCATAAATTTCATTGGTTGAATATTGGTTCTAGTGCCTACGCTATTGGGTTTCTGTTTAGGAAATATTGTTCTGGCCTAATTTGCTCAAGGGAATTCCCTCCTCTTTCAGCTAGGGTTTTTATAATCTCTGGCCTAATATTAAGGTCCCTCATTCATTTGGAGTTAATTTTTGTGCATGGTGACAAGTGTGAGTCCAGTTTCAATCTTCTACATGTGGAAATTGTTCTCCCAGCACCATTGGTTGAAGAGGCTATATTCTTTTTCCATTGAGTATTTGGACCCCTTTGTCAAAGATCAAATGATGGCAATTGTATGAGCTTAGGGTCTTCAACCCTTATCTGCTGATCTATATGGATATTTTGGAGCCAGTACCATGCTATTGTTATTACTATGGCTATGTAGTATAGATTAAGGTTTATTATGGTGATACCTCCAGCAGTGTTTTTGTTACTCATTATAGTTTTTGCTATCCTGGACCTTTTGTGTTTCCATATGAATTTTGAGATTTTTTGAGTCAATTTCTATAAAGAATTGCTTTGAGACTTTGATTGGTATAGCATTGAATCTGTATATTGCTTTTGGTAGGATGATCATTTTTGTGATACTAATTCTAACAATCCAGGAGTGGTTCTTTCCACCTTCTGGTGTCTTCTATAATTTCTTTCTTTAGGATTTTAAAGTTTCCATTGTAAAGATCTCTTACCAAGGTGCTTCATTTTCTTAGGGGCTATGATAAATGAGATTTTTTTCTCTTAGGACTTTTTCACTTTTTTCATCCTTGGTCTATAAGAAGGTCTTTAATTTTTGCACATTTATTTTGTACTGCCGCTCTGCTGAACTTATGTATTAGTTCCAGAAGTTTCCGGATTCAGATTTTAGAATCACTCATGTATATGATCATTCCATTTGCAATAAAAAAATCTTGACTTCTTCTTTTGTGATTTTTATCCCTTTTATCTCTCTCTCTCTCTCTCTCTCTCTCTCTCTCTCTCTCTCTCTCTCTCTCTCTCTCTTGTCTTATGGCTCTAGTTAAGACTTCAAGTAAAATATTGAATAGAAGTAATGAGAGAAGACGGCCTTGTCTTATTTCTGATCAAAGTGGAATGCTTCTAGTTTTTCCTTGTTTATTATAATCTTTGCTATTGGCTTATTGTAAATAGCTTTTATTAAGGTGATATATTTTTCTTTCCATTCCAATTTTCTCTAGGGTTTTGATCATAAAAGGATGTTGGATCTAAGAGATTGGCCTATAGTTATCTTTTTTTAATTGTATCTTTATTAATTTGGGAAATCAGTATAATATTAGCTTCATAGAATGAATTTGGAAGAGTTCCTTCCTTTGTATTTTATGGAATAGTTTAAGTAGTAGTGGTGTTAGTTGTTTATTAAATGTCTGGTAGAATTCTGTGTTGAATCCATCTGGTCCAGGACATTTGTTGTTGGGAAAATTCAAGATTATTTCTTTAATTTCCTCATTTGTTATGGGACTGTATAAATAATTCAGTTAATCCTGATTCAACTTAGTAAGTTTTGCTTACTCAGAAATTCATCCATTTATTTTTGATTATGAAATTTCATGGAGTATAAACTTTTGAAATATGATCTTATAGTTTCTGAATGCCTTAAATATCAGTTGTGATAGCTCCATTTTCATCTCTAATTTTGTTAATTTATGTTTATTCTGTCTTGATTTTGGTTAATTTAGCTAGTGGTATGTCAATCTACCTGATTTTTTTCATCTGGTTGATTCTTGATGTTGTTTTCCTCAATTTCTCTGTCTCTAAAGCTTTAAACTGCATTGTTTTACTTGTGACATTTCTGGATTTTTTTATTTTTGATATAGTCATTGAGAGCTATAAACTTACCTCTTAAGACAGCTTTCACCATGTCCCAGAGATTTTGATGTGTTGTATTTTCATTAACATTTGCTTTTAGGCATTTTCTTGATTTTCCTTTATGAATTCTTTCTCAACCCATTTCTCTTTCAATATCATAGTATTTAATTTCCAAGAACTAATATATTTTCTGATATTTGTCTTGTTATGGAAGTCAAGCTTCAGCCCCTGGTGGTCTGACAGAGTATAGACTATAATTTCAATTTTCCTGTATATGTGCAGATTCATTTCATGGCATAATATGTGGTCTATTTTGGAGAAAAGTTAAATGGGTTCCTGAGAAGAATGTGTATTCCTTGGTGTTTGGATGGAAGGTTCAGTAGAGATCTTTTAGGTCCATTTTGCTAAAGGTTTGATTCAGTGTCTCTCTGCTGAGTTTTTGGGCAGGTAACCTATCCCATGTTGAGAGTAGGGTATTGAAATCTCTTATTATTATTGTTTTGGGATTGAATTGCTATTTTATATGTTGTGTTTGTTTAATAAATGTGAATGAGGCCATAGCAGAGGTGTAATATGTTCAGTATTGTGAAATACTCCTGGTGAATTGTCCCTTTGACTAAAATGTGGTATCCTTTTGTTTCTCTATGATTTTCTTTGGTTTGAAGTTAATTTGGTCATATACCATAACTATTACATCAACTTCTTTCCTTGTTCCATTTGTTTTGACACCAAACTATGGTGCTTTAATCATAAAATTGCATCATGAATCATATCACATCATTTTTATACAAAGAGACTTAGTTCTTTTTTTATTTATTTTTCTGCTCATAAAAATGTAATAGGAACCCCTGTCCCCTCCCTCCCTCCACCCCTCCCTGGACCTCTCTGTTCCCTCCCCCTTTTGTCCCTTCCTTTCTCCCCTCCTTCCCTTTCTCCCAGTGCCCCCTCCCCCATCTCTGAAGCATCCTTTCATGTGTATATCAAACTTTCCTCTGGGTCCTCCTCTTGGATGAGGTGTAAGTACTCAGTGGCAATTCCTAAAATCTTTCTTGTGTTCCCTTTAAGTATAGGAACACTATTGTCAATGTTAATCCCTTGCTTCTAAGGATGCTAGTGTCTTTAGTGCATGGTAGAATTTGAGGGGTCAATGATATGTTGGTCATTGCTCAGATTATGCAGAGTCCTAACTTGTGTGGAGTATCTTGCATATCATTGCTCCTCCCATACTTGTGCTCTTAAAATCTTATCGCCCTCTCTTTCGCAAATTTCCCTGAGCTTCTGGATGGGGAGAGATTAGACTGGCCTAGTTCCAGGTAGTTGATATTGAGTCTCCGATGTTCTGGATTATGTTTTGTTGATATTTTTTCCAGTTTTGCTGCTCCTGCAATGCCCTTCACTCCATCCTGATGGGTATTGGATGTCACCCCCTGGCTAGAGACAAAAAGCTGTTAAACTGGAGTCTTGTTATAAGAGTATATTGAAAGGTAGATGGAATAAAAGTAGGAGACTGTGGTAAGAGAGAGGTCAATCAACCATTTAGAAAATGGTTACCTTCTATCGGGCAACCTATATGCCCTCCCCTTCTGGTGAGATCCTACCCCATCAGTTGTAAATGATCAGGAACGAAAGTCTGTGAACTTAACCAGATGTCTCATAACTCATTTGTAGTCCTTGATGGTGGCCTATTTTCTCTGCTGTAACATGGTCCCCTCTCTTTGTTTCTGGTGGGCCCTCTTTCTCCATCCCTCCTGTTCATAATCTTTACAATTACTGTAGGTATTTCAGAGATTTGTCTTTGAATATCTCTAAGTGTGTTTGGTACTATGATCCACCTATTAGGGAATACATACAGCGCTTAAATTTCCTTGGCTGGGATACTTCACTCAATATAATTTTTTTTTAGTTCCATCCATTTCCGAGCAAATTCCATTAATTCATCATTTTTGATGGCTGAATTGTATAAATGTACCACATTTTCCTTATCCACTCATCAACTGTTGGACATTTGGGCTGATTCCATGACTTTGCTATTGTAAACAGTGCTGCTATGAACATGGTCCTGCTTGTGCTATCGAGGTGAACCTCTGCTGTATGGGGGGTTATTCCCAAATGTGGAATAGCAGGGTCATATGGCATTTCAATCTTTAATTTCTCTAAGAATCTCCAGTTGGCTCGCCAGAGTGGCTGTATGAGCCTGCATTCCTAACAGCAATGTAGAAGAGTTCCCTTCTATCCACATCCTCTCCAGCATTTGGTGCTGTTTGTATTGTGGATTTTTGCCACCTTGACCAGGGTGAGATGATATCTCAGGGAAGTTTTGATTTGCATTTCCTTGATGGCTAAGGAAGTGGAGCATTTTTTCAGATATTTGTTAGACATTTTAATTTCATCCCTGGTAAAGTTTCTTTGAAGTTCCGGGGCCCATTTTTTAATTGGACCATTGGTTTCCTTGGTGTTTAATTTTCTAAGTTCTTTGTGCACTCCGGATAATAGAGCTCTATCAAATATGTGGTTAGTGAAGATTTTCTCCCATTCTGTGGGTGGCTTTTGAGCTCATGTTACAATCTCTTTATCTGAACAGAAGCTCTTTAATTTCACAAGATCCCAACTGTTGAGAGTTGGTAGCAGTGACTGTGCCATTGGGTGTCTGTTTAGGAAATGTTGGCGTAGCCCAATCAGCTCGAGGGAATTCCCTACCCTTTCAACTATGGTTTTTATAGTCTGTGGCCTTATATCGAAGTCATTGATCCATTTGGAATTAATTCTTGTACATGGTGACAAGTACGGGTCCAGTTTTAATCTTCTGCATGTGGATATCCAGTTTTGCCAGCACTATTTATTGAAGATATTGTTCTTTTTCCATTGGAGTTTTTGGGCCCCTTTGTCAAAGATCAAATGGCTGTAGTTGTGTGGGATTATATCTGGGTCTTCAACCCTTATCCATTGATCTGTGTGTCTATTTTGGAGCCAGTACTAGGCTGTTTTTATAACTATGGATTTGTAGTATAGACTAAGGTTTGATATAGTGATACCTCCAGCAGTGTTTTTGTTACTCAGGATTGTTTTTGCTATCCTGGGTCTTTTGTGCCTCCATATGAATTTTGAGATTATTTGGTCAACTTCTTTAAAGAATTGCTTTGGGATTTTAATTGGTATAGCATTGAATTTGTATATTGCCTTTGGTATGATGATCATTTTTGCAATGTTGATTCTGCCAATCTAGGAACGTGGGAGTCTTTCCATCTTCTGGTGTCTTCTTCAATTTCTTTCTTTAGGGTTTTAAAGTTTTCATTGTAAAGTTCTCTTACTTCCTTAGTTAGGTTTATACCAAGGTATTTCATTTTTTCTCCACTATTTTCATTCAAATAGTTTCCGTTAGCTTGTCTTTCATGTCACTCACCCTGCCAACAATAGTCTTCCTTTGATCTACTTGGTAAATTTTTCATTTTATATATTGAACTTTTCACTCTGGGATTTATCTGCATTGATGTTATTTACTTATTTCTCATGGTTTGTCTTAGTTCATAATAGCTTCTTCTACTTTTTGAAATATATTTAATTCATATTTCAAGATGAATTCCATTGATTTCCTCTTATGTACCAATAAAGTTTTCCTGTCTAATTTACTGTCTAACTTTTTTTCTTGAAAACTGGGTACCTTAGAAACTACTGTGGCAACAGTAAAAAGCAGTTCTTTTTCCCTGCAGTTCATTGGAATTACTATCATTGTATGTGCTGTTTTTCTTACTGTTTGTTTACAGAGTTTCCTAAAGCAATTCTATATAGTATTCATTCTTTGTCATGTGTAGACACAGAAATCTATTCATTTTTCTTACTGGACAGATAGTGTCTGATCATTGTTCTTATAGAATCCAAAGGATCCCTAAACTTTAGTTAGAGCAGATATATGCTGAGGCATACATTTGGGGCTAGGGAAAGTGGTTGGTAACCCTTTCCTACTCTTAGGAAGTAGAGTCTCTAACTTCCAGAAGTGAGATAAGGAACTTGTGAAGCTTTTCAGCATGGGTCCAAGTCTTCCTGAGACAGCAAGGACATGGGTATTGTTCCTAAAGCTTACTAGGAGATTTTATTTATACTAGTGGCTGCTTGTTAGCTTATCTTTTAAATTGACTTCAGTGGATATGATATCAAACCAATGCAACCCTGATATGCTCTGTTCTTTGTTTTCCCTGCAAATAACCCTAGGAATGCTATTCCCACTTTAGTCAGATCCTCATACATAAGACCTGGGGGAGGGGCTGTCAGCAGATGGAATGGGCTTCTAGGGAAGGGACATTCACAGTGAGGAGTGAAAGGTCCGTGGAAATGGGATGTTCTAAGAACTCCAAATACATGGTTTCCTCTTTAAGGATCATTGGCTTCCAACTGTTACCAGTATCATGATTACAAGATATAATGTCTGAGATTTCTCAGAACTCTAGGCAGCAGAGGAAAAAATGAAACTCAAAATAATACTTTTCTTCCCTCCCACGCCGCCTTTGTCCGCCTTTGTCCAACTGACTGCACTGCCTCCTCCCTGCTCCCCCAGGCCCCCAGGTGAGCCCCGGCCCAGCCCCGCCCAGGTCGCCCCATGTCCAGTTTTGGCCTGGGCCACGCCCAAGGCCCCAGGCCCCTTTCTCCCTCCCCCTGCCTGTCTGCCCAGCTGGACAGGACATGCTCCCTTTCCTCCATCCCTCGAGCTTGGGTGGGGCACTAAGCCAAGTCCCAGGTCCAGAATGAAGAATTCTGCCATCAACATCAGCCCCTCTGCTTCTCTGGCCCACCGGGGACCCACGTATGTGGTCTACAGAACACACACTGCTACTCAGAATTCAATAGAGTCCAAAGAAAACTCAAGCAAAGTTCTAAGGGTCAAAGGTCCATACATCTGTAAACCTCTACAATAATCCTATCACATGGGAGACATTCTTCAAATCCAGCCCAAAGATAAGGAAACCTCCTTTTTTTCACCTTACTGATCCTTTCTAATATTCATCACTATATATTAACTTTTCCATAAAGCCACCCCAAAAACACAACTCCAGGGATCATACTACTCACCCTCACATATCACCAAGATACTACATCGTAAAAGTGCACTATCATACTAATATTCACTCCTTGTCTACTTAACCTGACTAAATTGATGTACTAACTACTTAACAGCCTGAACTAGGAAATAACAATAACAAAAGACAAACATACCCAACCCCAAGGCAAGCACTAGTAATAACTGCCCAAGTGTAGGAATACTAACTAAATCAGTCAAAAACACACAGAAACTGAAAAGCCCTAGAAGACAAAACAACAATGCCCAAGTCAAAGTGCAGATCCATGAGAAACAAAACCCAAGAAGACCAATCTCCCACTGAAAGAATTAACCCCTTAATGATGGATTCCAACCAGAACAAATTCACAGAAAACAGCCAAGAAAGCCAGAACCAAGACAACAACTCTCAAAGTATGATCATTACCATGATTAATACTATGAAAGAGGAAATCCAAGAGGAGTTAAACAACCGAATCAACCACTTTCAACAGGAACACAGCAGGCTTTTGGAGGAGTTGAGAAAAACAGTTCAAGAAACAAAAAAGGCATAGAGCAGTTAAAACAGTCTCAGGCAGACTTTAAAATTGAAATAAAAGACAAGCTATCTTTAACCCAAAGCTCAACAGAGAGTCTTATCAGCAGAACAAATGAAGCAGAAAATAGAATTTCAGATCTTGAAGACAAAGTGGGAGAAGTAACCAGCTCAATGGAAGAGATTGTTAAAGCCAAAAAGATACTTGAGAGGAACAATCAGGAGATATGGAACACCCTGAAGAAGCCTAACATGCGCATTCATTGAATACCAGAGCAAGAATCCCAAAATACCACACCTGAGGAAATTTTTCAAATTTTCATAAATGAAAACTTCACTCAACTGAAGAATGAGAGGCCCATCCAAATTCAAGAGGCATTTCGCACTCCAAACAGATATGACCAAAATAGAAAATCGCCACGGCAAATAATAGTCAAAACACTCCACATTCAAGACAAAGAAAAGGTGCTGAGAGCTTCAAGAGAAAAAAAGCAAGTCACTTTTAAAGGCAAACCTATTAAAATAACAAATGACTTCTCAATGGAAACAGTAAAAGCAAGAAGAGCTTGGAGAGACGTACTTCAAGTATTAAATGAGCAAAAATGCCAACCCAGACTGATATACCCGGCAAAACTATCTGTCATGATTGAGGGAGAAAGAAAAGTTTTCCAGCACAAAGACAACATGAAGGGATACATGTCCACCAAACCAGGCCTTCAAAAAATGCTAGAAATGATACTCAAGCTTGAAGAAAAGAACAAGCGTATCCAGGAGTACAGAAGGGAAGTATAATACCACAAAAATATAAATGTAAAACAATAACCTTACAAAATCCACTAAACATAAAAAATGTCTAGTATTAAAAATAATTTCTCCATTATAACATTAAATGTCAATGGATTTAACTCACCTATTAAGAGACACAGATTACAAACTTGGATTATAAATCACAACCCATCAGTCTGCTGCCTTCAGGAAACTCATCTCACCACAAAAGATAGGCACATCCTAAAAATGAAAGGCTGGTCCAAAATTCTGCAAGCTAATGGAACTAGGAAACAGGCAGGGGTAGACAACGTGGACTTCAAACCAAAAAAAAATAAGAGACACAGAGTGATACTACATTTTAGTCACAGGTACAATTCACCAGAAGACTTCACAATACTGAACATATATGCACCCAATACGGGCCCCTCCACATTTATTAAGAAAATCCTACAGAATCTAAAGGGAGAAATCAACCCGAAAACAATAATTCTTGGGGATTTCAACACCACCCTCACAACATGCGATAGATCAACAGGTCAAAAGCTTAACAGGGACACTTTGGAATTAGTCAAACTCTTAAAGAAATGGACCTTACAGATCTCTATCGAACTTTTCATCCACACACCAAAGAATACACAATTTTCTCAGCAGCACATGGAACTTTCTCCAAAATAGATCACATATTGGGCCACAAAATGAATCTACATATATACAGGAAAGTTGAAATTCTAACCTGTGTCCTATCAGACCACCACGGACTAAAGCTGGATATTCACATCACAAAAAAAGATAGAAAATACACTAACTCCTGGAAACTTAACAATATAATGCTAAATGAGAACTGGATTCAGTAAGAAATCAAAAGGAAATTCAAGATTTCCTGAAAGTGAACGATAATGAAAATACAACTTACCAAAATCTCTGGGACACAATGAAAGCTGTCCTAAGAGGTAAGTTCATAGCTCTTAATGTCTACATCAAAAAAAATGGAAACATCAGAAATAAACAACTTAACAATGCAGCTTCTAGCTTTAGAAAACTAGAGCAATCTGATCCCAAAAGTAGTAGAAGAGAGGAGATTAGCAAAATAAAGGGAGAAATATCTGAAATCGAGACTAGGAAAATGATAGAGAATATTAACCAGTCAAAAAGCTGGTTCTTTGAAAAAATCAATAAGATGGATACACCCCTAGCTAAATAAACCAAAAGCAAGAGAGAGAAAACCCCAATTAACAAAATTAGAAATGAACATGGAGTTATCACTACTGGTACCCAAGAAATCCAGAGAATTATAACATCATATTTCAAAAACTTATACTCTGTGAAATATGACAACACAAAAGAGATGGATGAATTCCTAAGTAAACACAACTTACCTAAATTGAATCAGGAAGTTGTGAATTATTTAAATAGTCCTATAACATATAAGGAAATTGAGGAAGTAATCTCAAATCTTTCCCCCAAAAAATGTCCTGGACTAGATAGATTCAGCACAGAGTTCTACCAGACATTTAAGGAGTTAATAACACCAATACTACTTAAATTGTTCCAACAAAGGAACAAAGCAAAACAAGGAACAATACCAAATTCCTTCTAGGAAGCAAACATTGTTTTAACTCCAAAACCTAATAAAGATACACTTAAAAAAGAAAACTATAGGCCAATCTCTCTGATGAACACAGATGCAAAGAAAGTCTTAGCAAATCAGATTCAAAAACATATCAAAAAGATCATTCACGGGGACCCAAGTAGGCTTCATCCCCGGCACACAAGGTTGGTTCAACATACACAAATCAATAAATGCAATTCATCATATAAACCAGTCCAAAGTCCAAGACCACATGATACTCTCGATAGATGCAGAAAAAGCTTTTGACAAGATCCAACAGCCTTTTATGATCAAAACGCTAGAGACAGTAGGAATGGAAGGAACCTTTATCAATATAAATAAAAGCAGCATACAACAAGCCTACAGCAAGGTTTATACTCAATGGGGAAAAACTGGAATCATTCCCACTTCGATCAGGAACTAGACAAGGCTGTCCACTCTCACCACTTCTATTCAGTATTGTACTTGATGTGTTAGGTGAAGCCATAAGACAAGAAAGCGACATAAAAGAGAATAGAATCAGCAAGGAAGAAGTCAAGCTGTCCCTATTTGCAGATGACATGATCTTATACCTGAGTGATCCCAAAAACTCCACAGGAAGCTCCTGGAACTAATTGAGAAGTTCAGCAGGGTGGCAGGACACAAAATAAATGTACAAAAATCAGTGGCCTTCCTATATGCCCAGAATGAAAGAAGTGAAAAAGCCTTGAGAGAAACAATCCCATTTACTATAGCCCCTAAAAAAAATGAAATACCTTGGTATAAACCTAATCAAGGAGGTAAAAGACCTTTACAATGAAAACTTTAAAACCCTAAAGAAAGAAATTGCAGAAGACACCAAAAGGTGGAAAGACCTCCCATGTTCCTGGATTGGTAGAATCAACATCGCAAAAATGATCATCACACCAAAGGCAATATACAAATTCAATGCTATACCAATTAAAATCCCAAAGCAATTCTTTAAAGAAGTTGACCAAACAATCTCAAAATTCATATGGAGGCACAAAAGACCCAGGATCACAAAGACAGTTCTGAGTAACAAAAACACTGCTGGAGGTATCACCATACCAAACCTTAGTCTATACTACAAATCCATAGTTGTAAAAACAGCCTGGTACTGCCTCCAAAATAGACCCACAGATCAATGGATAAGGATGGAAGACCCAGATATAATCCCACACAACTACAGCCATTTGATCTTTGACAAAGGGGCCCAAAGAATCCAATGGAAAAAGAACAGTATCTTCAACAAATGATGCTGGCAAAACTGGATCTCCACTTGTAGAAAATTAAAACTGGACCCGTATTTGTCACCTTGTACAAGACTTAATTCCAAATGGATCAGTGACTTTGATATAAGGCCACAGACTATAAAAACCATAGTTGAAAGAATAGGGAACTCCCTCGAGCTGATTGGGCTACGCCAACATTTCCTAAAACAGACATCCAATGGCACAGTCACTGCTACCAACTCTCAACAGTTGGGATCTTGTGAAATTAAAGAGCTTCTGTTCAGATAAAGAGATTGTAACATGAGCTAAAAGGCCACCCACAGAATGGGAGAAAATCTTCACTAACCACATATTTGATAGAGCTCTATTATCCGGAGTGCACAAAGAACTTAGAAAACTAAACACCAAGGAAACCAATGGTCCAATTAAAAAATGGGCCCTGGAACTTCAAAGAAACTTTACCAGGGATGAAATTAAAATGTCTAACTAATGTCTTAAAAAATGCTCCACTTCCTTAGCCATCAGGGAAATGCAAATCAAAACTTCCCTGAGATATTATCTCACCCTGGTCAAGATGGCAAAAATCCAAAATACAAACAACACCAAATGCTGGAGAGGATGTGGAGAGAGGTTGAACTCTCCTACATTGCTGGTGGGAATTCAGTCTCATACAGCCACTCTGATGAGCCTTCTGGGGATTCTTAAAGAAATTAAAGATTGAAATGCCATATGACCCTGCTATTCCACTTTTGGGAATAACCCCCCATGCAGCAGAGGTCCACCATAACAGCACAAGTGCGACCATGTTCATAGCAGCACTGTTTACAATAGCAAAGACATGGAATCAATCCAAATGTCCAACAGTTGACGAGTGAATAAGGAAACTGTGGTACATCTATACAATGGAGTACTACTCAGCCATAAAAAATAATGAAGTACTGGAATTTGCTGGGAAATGGATGTCATTAGAGACAATTATATTAAGTGAAGTATCCCAGACCCAGAAAATTAAGCGCTGTATGTACTCCCTAATAGGTGGCTCCTAGTACCAAACTCATCCAGCCCACCTAGAGACACTTGACGATAAATCTCTGTAATACAGTAATTGCAAGGAGTATGAATAGGCAGAAAGGGGTAGGAGGGCCACACCAGAAACAAGGAGAGACGGGACCATGTAACAGCATAGAAAATAGGCCTCCATCAAGGACTGTGAGTAAGCAATGAGACATCTGGTTAAGTTCACAGACTTTTCGTTCCTGATCATCTACAACTGAGGGGGTGTGATCTCACCAGAAGGGGAGGGCATATAGTCTGGCAGATAATAAGTAACCATTTTGCAAATGGGTGATTGACCCCTCCCTCACTGTGGTTTCCTACTTTTATTGCATCTACCTTTGAATATACTCTTATAAGAAGACTCTAGTTTAACAGTTTTTTATCTCTGGCCAGGGGGTAACATCCAATACTCATCAGGATGGAGTGAAGGGCATTGCAGGAGCAGCAAAACCACAAAAGTAAATCAACCAATCATAATCCAGAGCTTCAGAGACTCTATATCAACTACCTAGAACTAGGCCAGCCTAATCTCTCCCCATCCTGAAGCTCAGGGACATTTGTGGAAGAGGGGGCGGTAAGATTGCAAGAGCACAAGGATGAGAGGAGCAATGATAAGCAAGATACTCCACACAAGTTAGGTCCGAAGCAATCATAATTGGACTTTGCATGCCCTGCGCAATGTCCAACACACTATTGTCCCTACAAAGTCTAGCATTTGCTAAAAGCACCAAGATCCTTGGAGGCAAGAGATTGGCAGCCAAAATAGTGTTCCTATACTTAAGGGGAACACAGGAAAAGGTTCAGGGAAATGTTACTGGATCCTTGTATGTCATCGGAGAGGAGGACCCAGAGGACAGTTAGGCATGTACATTAAAGGTTTCTCCGGGGATTGGGGGAGGGGAGGCACTGGGGGGTGAGAGGGAGGGGTGAAGGGAGGGAGAGCAAGGGGGTCCGGGGGAGGAGGAGGGAGGGAGGGAACCGGTGTAGCTATTAAGTTTGTATGAGTAAGATAATAAAAAATGTTAAAAAAATAAAATAATACTTTTCTTAATTAAACATTCCTTAAACGGTGTCTGCCAATATTACCTTTGAGTTCTGCTGAGAAATATGTATATACTTTGGTGCGTGGATGAAAAGCTCAATAGAGATCTGTAAAGTCCATTTCAGTAAGGGTTTGATTAAGTTCCAAAAAGTCTCTGTTAAGTTTTTTACCTGTTGATCTATCCCATGTTGAGAGGGCAGTGTTGAAATCCCCAAGAATTATTGTTTGGGGATTGATTTGTCACTTTAGACGTTGTAGGGTTTGCATAATGAATGTGTGGGGTAACCCATATTAGGTGCACATATGTTCAGTATTATGAAGTTTTCCTGGTGAATTGTACTTGTGACTAAAATGTAGTATCCATCTGTGTCTCTTATGATTTTTTTTGGTTTGAAGTCCACTTTGTCCGATAGCATAATGACTACCCCTGCTTGTTTCCTGGATCCATTAGCTTGCAGAATTTTGGACCAGCCTTTTATTTTTAGGATGTGCCTATCTTTTGTGGTAAGATGGGTTTCCTGCAGATAGCAGGTTGATGGGCTGTGATTTTTAATCCAAGTTTGTAATCTATGTCTCTTGATCGATGAGTTAATTCCATTAACATTTAATGTTACAATGGAGAAATTATTTTTAATTCCATACATTTATTATGTTTAGTGGCTTTCGTAAGTGTATTGTTTCACTTTTAAGTTTTGGTGGTATTATACTTCCTTTCTGTCCTCCTGGATATGGTTTTTTGTTCTTCAAGCTTGAGTACCATTTCTAGCATTTTTTGAAGGCCTGGTTTGGTGGACATGTATCCCTTCAAGTTGTCTTTGTGCTGGAAGATTTTTCTTTCTCCCTGGATCATGACTGATAGTTTTGCAGGGTAAATCAGCCTGGGTTGACATTTTTGCTCATTCAATACTTGAAGTATGTCTCTCCAAGCTCTTCTTGCTTTTACTGTTTCGACTGAGAAGTCATTTGTTATTTTAATAGGTTTACCTTTAAAAGTGACTTGTTTTTTCTCCCTTGAAGCTTTCAGCACCAGTTCTTTGTCTTGAATGTGGAGTGTTTTAACTATTATTTGCCGTGGTGAGTTTCTATTTTGGTCTTCTCTGTTTGGGGTGTGGAATGCCTCTTGTATATAGATGGGGCTCTCTTTTTTTAGATGAGGAAAGTTTTCCTTGATCATAGTTTGAAAAATTTCCTCAGGTATGATATTTTGGGATTCTTGTTCTGGTATTCCATGAATACGCATGTTAGGCTTCTTTAGCATATCCCATAAGTCTTGAATATTTCTCTTAAGTATCTTTTGGGCTTTAACAACCTCTTCCATTGAGTTGGTTAATACTTCCACTTTGTCTTCAAGGTCTGAAATTCTATTTTCTGCTTAGTAAGTTCTTCTGATAAGACTCTCTGTTGAGATCTGGGTTGAAGGTAAGGTGTCTTTTAGTTCAGTTTTAAACTCTGCTTGAGTCTGTTTTAACTGCTCTATGCCAGTTTTTGTTTCTTGAACTGTTTTTCCCAACTCCTCCAAGTGTCTGTTGTATTCCTCTTCAAAGTGATTGATGCAGTTATTTAACTCCTCTTGGATTTCCTCTTTCATAATATTGATCATGGTAATGATCATGTTTTGAAAGTTGTTATCTTGAATCAGGCTTCTTGGCTATTTTCCATGTATTTGTTCTGGATGGAGTCTATCATTATGGGGTTAATTCCTTCAGTGGGAGATTTGTTTTCTTGGGTTTTGTTTCTCATGAATTTGCACTTTGACTTGGGCATTGTTTTATCTCTTAAGACATTTCAATTTTTGTGTGTTTTTGACTGAACTGAATTAGTAGGCCTGAAGCAGTTCTTGCTCTGACTGGCTGGAGGATGGAGCTGGGACTACTGGGTTACCTGGGGCTTGAGGGTGAGCAGGAGTGCTTACCTGGGGCGCAGTGTGTCCTCGCTGGAGTGCTCACATCCCTAGTGGATAGAAAGGGGAGAGGTGCTAGTCACAGCCACAATTAACCTGTGGAGCTGGGAAGTAGCCCAGGAGTTCTCCCTGGCCTGGCCCAGAGCCTCCTCTGACTGGCTGTTGGGAAGAGCTGGGATTAGTGGGTTACCTGACGTTTGAAGGTGAGCAGGGGGTGCTTACCTGAGCTCCATGTTTACTGGCTGGACTGCGCACATCCCTGGCGGGTGGGGAAAGGGGAGAGGTACTAGTCGTGGGCGTAATTAATCTGTGAAGCCAGGGAGTGGCCCAGGGGCCCTCCCTGGTCTGGGGCAACGTCTGCTCCTGCTCTACTGGCTGGTGAGAGGAGCTGGGAATAGTGGGTTAACTGAGGTTTGGGGGTAAGCAGGGGGTGCTTACCTAGGGTGCCGTGTGTCCTGACTGGACTGCGCGAGTCCCGGGTGGGTGGGGAAAGGACTACTTTTGAGTTCTACAAAAGTTACTTTGGACAATTTTTAACATAGTTTTCACAACTAAGTAAATATAGGTGAACTATGCATGCATCATGTGTGTACACACTGATACATGTGCACATGAACACACACAACTAAAATAAATAAGAACTTGTGCTTATTATATTGTGGTTTTCTGGGGGTTAAGAAGAGATGAGAAAGAGAGAATCTTTTACATGTATGTGTGTGTGTGTCTGTGTGTGTGTGCGTGTACATGTGTGTGTGTGTTTAAGGGCAATGTGTGGTGTGCCTATTGGAGGCCCCAAGGGTTGGAACTTCAGAATTATTCTAGATTACTCTGCCTCCTTTGGGCTTAACTCTGGAGTTTCTCAGGCTCTGCCTTCCGGGCCCAGCGCTTTAATTTAAACTGGGATCTGAACTCAGATTCTTCTGTTTGCCAGGCAGAGGCTTAAACCATGAGCCATTGCTGCAGCCCACAGAAAGATTATTTTTAAGGATGTATCTGTCACTTGTAATTTCAAGGCTTGTTCCTCAGAAATATCCTGCAGTGTTGCAGTTTAAAGTAAGTATTCTGTGTTTTCAAAAAAAAACCTCAGGAATTTTTCTTTGCCCTTCCAAAAACTGTACTCTCATTCTGGAGGGTAATTTGCTAAACTTTTCCATCTGTTGATTTCATATGTTAATCCCATCTAGCAACTCCCTTTATAACATCTTTATGCTCCGATTACCAACCAACTGGTCAGTGGGGTCTAGCTAGATGAAACATGAAGCTAATAGACATGCTTTCACATGAAGGTAGGTAGGGTGTGATTAACGTTGTCTCCTGGCCTTGGACCTATTTTCTTACAGTTCTCTGCATCTTATAATCTTTTGGATTTAGATTCAGACAAGTAGTTTAACGTGATTGAGTCCCAGTCATCACATTCAGGGAAAGCAAATCCTAGAGTGAAGTATCTTTTAATAATTCACTTAGAAAAATAAGAACATTCTAAATCTCTTTGCAAAGACTAATGAGTATCACATTGGAACAAATGTGTTCACACACTCATCTGAGAATTAATCATTGTCTAGGCAGACATAATTATTCCCACTGTGATGAGCTTTCTCCAGGACACAAGGCTTTCGTCAGTTTCTCTGAATCTGGGCATGGGAAGGATGTATAATTAAATCAACCACTGCTCTTTCAATAGGGTCTCAACAGAAGGCAAAAATTTATCAAGCAGCTTTGTCCACCTTCCACAAACCATAGTTCCTTGTAAATCTAGCAACAAATAGTACCAACATCCCAGCAGGATAAGAATCTAAAATTCATTCAAAGGGTAAATTGCACACAAGATTAATTTAGAAAAGAAGCATAAAAATTATGAAAACTAAAATGGGGAACTATCATTAAGATTGTCTTAATTATTATTAAAATATACTTAGCACTGAAAAGATGATTAATCAGATAAAAACACATGTTTCAAAGCATGATAAACTGAGTTTGATCTCAGGAAATCATATGATGAATGGAGAGAATAGCTCCTAAAGATGTTCTCTGACTTCACATGTGCACCATGAGTTTTCTTTCAGGAATACATGCACAAGATAAATAAATAATTGTGAAATAAGAAAAAGAAAAACTCAAACCGAATATGGGCATCTTCCCCTGAAATCCCATACTTGGAGATTCCTGGCAGGATACTTGAAGGAAGCATCCTGAGTATGTAACAAGATGCTCTTGGTAGAATAAGAGTATATTTGAACATATATCAATGTTTTATGTGGAATATAAATGAGAACACCAAGCTCAGAAATGTCTAAATGATGAGTATTTTTTAAAAAATGAAAATTCTGGTTAAGATAAAAAAATGGACAAATTAAACAGTTAAGTCACGTTTTCTAATCCTTAATGAAAGCAACTATTTATAGATTTTATAACCAAGCTGTACTAATTATGAAAGAAGTCATTCTTGCAAAGCATAAAGAGAATATGAAATCTAACCTCTCCACTTCTTTACAGTAAAGGAAATGTTGGAATTAAAACCGAAAATGGAAAATAATGGCCTAATCTATACTACGAAGACAGGTTTAAAAGAATCACAAATTAAAACAAGCAAACAAATCATTAGCAGTACTCACAGTTAGTCCCCATATTGTTTTGGTACTGAAGATATTTTAATACATCAATGCATGCTACTGTGTTACTGATGTAATCCATAAATGGATATGGTCAGAGACTATGAGAAAATAAATGAAAATAATATATGCAAGCATTAATAAAAGAAAATTCTATGCTATTTAATACATACCTGAGACAGAGTAAACTTTAAAATATAAAATATTTTTGCAACAATCCTATAGTAATGGTAAATTTAGAATTTAAACTTAGACATATCAGAATAGCTGGGATAAAGTAGTATATACCTGCCATTATAGTACTTGGGAAAATGAGGAACAACACAGAAAGACCTAAAATTGCTCCTCCAAAATTGTTTTTTTTTTGTTAATAATTTTTATACAAATTTCATAGGTACCCCATTCCTCTCCCTCCCTCCTATTCCCCTTCCTTTCTCCCCCTCTCTCCCTTTCTTCCAGTGTCCCCTCTCCCCCATTCCTGGAGCATCCTTTAGTGTGCATGTCAAACTTCCCTCTGGGTCCTCCTCTCTGATGGAGTGTAGGGATTCAGTAGCATTGCCTAAAGCTCTTTTTTATGTTCCTTTTTAGTACAGGAATACTATTGTGGCTATTAATCCCTTGCCTCTATGGATCGTAAAGCCTATGATCCATGCTAGACTTTGAGGGGGTCATTGAGCAGGTCATGCAAAGTCATATTATGATTACTTTGGCCCTAATGTGTGTTGAGTATCTTGTATATCGTTGCTCCTCCCCATCTTTAGGCTCTTACAATCTTACCGTCCCCTCTTCCGCAAATTTCCCTGAGCTTTAGGATGGGGAGAGATTAGTCTGACCTGGCTCCTGGTTATTAATGTAGGGTTTCTGATGATCTGAATTATGATTTGTTATTCTATTTTTTTCTTCTTCCAGTTTTGCTGTTCCTGGACCGCCCTTGGCTCCATCCTGATGGGTATTGGATGTCACCTCCTAGCCAGAAATAAAAGGCTGTTAAAATAGTGTCTTATTATAAGAGTAGATTCAAAGGTAGATGGAATTAGAGTAGGAGATCACGGTGAGGGGGGTTAGTCTCCCATTTGCAGGATGGTTACCTTCTATCTGCCAGACTCTATGCCCTCCCTTTCTGTTGAGATCAAACCCCATCAGTTGCAAGTGCCCAGGAAGGAGCTTAACCAGATGTCTCATTACTTACTTGCAGTACTTGATGGTGGCCTGTGTTCTTTGCTGTACCAAGATCCCTTCTCTCCTTGTTTCTGGTGGTGCCCTCCTTCTCTTTCCCTCCTGTTTATAATCTTTTCAATTTATTGAGTGAAGTATCCCACACACAGAAAATTAAGCGCCATATGTACTCCCTAATAAGTGGATCCTAGTACCAAACCCACTTAGTGACACCCTCAAAGATAAATCTCTGTAATACAAAATAGCTTTTAAAAAAGAAATTTTAACTTTAATTTAATTTTAATTTTAATTCTAAGAGAAAGTGATAATATCCTTTATATTATCCTTGATGTTCTACTGCCAAAGCCAGAATGGACAAGAAAGTAAAGCTTGATGTGTATGCATGCTCAGTCTGAATATGTACATGACTCCAAGCCATGAGCATGCTAGCAGCACTAATGAAATTCAGTATTTTGATAAGCAGAAAGAGAGAAGTGGAGAAAAACAGAAAGACAAAGGAGAAGATAGGATGAAAGGAAAAGAAATGTGTTTAGGGGACCTTAAAGAGTGGGAAGCATGGGTGTGAATATTATCAAGATACACTTGTACGTGTGAATGAAATTTTCAAAATATGAGTTTTTTTTTAAATAACCCCAAAATTTATTTTTCCAGAAATAATTTCCACAGTAAAAATGTGATGTCATTCAGAATAAGGTAGGAAGTGAGGGCTTGTGACATAGATGTCAAGGGCAGAGAAGGTCCTACTGCACTGTGGTGATAGGCTTGTTGCTGAAGACTGGCTTCTGATCTGGGCAGGGGAAGCTATGGCTTAATTCACTGAGGAGATTCCTCCTAATGTTGAGCTTCCCAAGTGCACCAGATGGAAGTCAAGCAGAGTCATTAAGAAACAGGTTAATATGACTGAAAGAAGGCTGTTTGTTGCCACATCTTTATTGGAAGTACAAGCAAAATAAGAAACAGTTTAAAATGAAACAAAACTATCAAAACCGCAGGAGGAAAACTGGTTTCTTTGTTTTGCAATAACACTTGATGTAGACAGACAGAAGGATACACAGACAGAGGGAGAGAAAACATTTGCTGGACAAATAAGCATAGGCAGCCTGTGACCACTGAGAAAAGAGAAACTGCCAATAAAATGGATTAAAAAATTCAGAAGAAATTGTTGATAAAAATCCTTTATGTGAGATAGTCTTTTTCAAGAATGAGGTGATTAAAATCTGAAAAAGTGTCAATAACAGGAATACAGATTTCACTGAGCACTTCTCATGTGCTAAGGACATTTCCCAAGAACTCCACGAAGGCACTGATTCACGTAATATTGTTCTGAGGATTGTAAGTGCATGTGATCATATTAAAGATGGAGAAACTAAGGCAGGCCAAGACAAAGCAATATCCTGCTACATTAGAACCAAAGATAAGAGCTTGAATGTCACTTTGTTAATTCTAATTGAAGCTTCTCTTATAAACATTCCCACCAGTGTGACATAACTCTGAAATTTTCAATGGAATATATGTTGCAGAATACATAGGGAATTCAATTACTAATTGGTTACTACAATTTTGGTCATGAAAAGTATACAGTGATCCATGTTTCAGGGCTAAGAAAATAGAGGGCCAGAATGTTCGCTACTGGGCAAAAGTCACATAGCTATTTGAGTGCAAACCTGGATTTATCTAATTTCAAAATCCAGATTCTACTGTATATGTAGATGCAGTTGTTGCACATATAGGAGAATAATAGTATTCTTTAATTTTTAATGATAGATATTCTTGCCGAACAATTCAATTTCTCTTCATTTAATTTTTTAGGCCCAACTCCTTATTTCTTCTAAAGAATGAAGTTTACTCCTAATGACTCTTTTTTGCCCAGTTTACAAGCTCAGTAGGTACCTCCTTTCTTCCCCCTCCCTCCTTCCTTTCCACTTTTTGTCCCCCCATTCCACTTTCTCCTTCTCACTCCCTCCCACCTCTCCCTCCTCTTTTTTCCATCCTCCTCTCTTGGTGATTCCTGCTTTCTCCCTCCCATTCTCCAGAACATCTGTTTATGTGGGCACTGAATTTCTCTTTGAGTCTCTACACTACACTGCATCTTTTTTTTTCCTCCCACATCTTCATTTATTTTTTTAAAACAAGACACAAACCAAGGTCTATTCTAAGTTGGCATAGCTTTATAAACAGAATATGAAATGGAAGGAAGAACTGTGTCAGAATTTTTCTGGGATTTAGATTAGGTGGAAGAAAATAGAACCTTCTAATTCATGATACACCATGTAAAAATATAAGCTGCAGAAAAGTCAGAGTTGCAATGACCATCTGCAGTGCTGCTGCAGTGAGTGAGATGCTCTTAATGGCCAACACTGGATATTTGAGGGACCTATGAGGAAAACCACAGAGAACAAAAATAGTCTGTTTTGGTAAAGAGAAGACAACAAATGAATCAGTGTATCTGGGCTTCATGAAAGACTGACTGAATCATTCTACACACTGAGACTGAAAACATGACTGAAAGGAAAACCCTTGCATATATCCAACCTCAGTGTAACTACTCACCATTGCAATGTCAATAGTGGTTTGCAGTCGATCAGCAGTCATTTGGTATGCTTCACTAAGTTGTAGTCTCTGGACATAGAACCCCACATTCACCTTGGATCAAGATCCCACTGACTTGCATGTCCTTTAAAACTTTAAAGTGAATAGAAGGTTTGGATTTTCAATGGGAAAAATGAAAATTTTAGATATTCTGCTTCTTTAAGAAGCCAGTTGTTTAAAACAATTATCAGGGAAGAAGTCATTCTTACTTGAATAAAGTTATAATACTCAGTGACATTGCAATGAATTTGGCTTAGGAGAACTTCTTCAGCTATGTTTGAGGAATCTACCATCTCGTTAACTCAAAATAAACAGCTGAGACAACAAGGGAAGACACAGGTGTTTGAAGAAATAATCTCTTGATGACCTTCATCAAGATAGGCAAATATGAAATCACAATTTTCCTTTCAGATAATAGAAACCTCATTAGCTTTATTCATTTTACATAATTCTTATTTGCATATTGAATATTTATGCATTTATATAAACATTCTAAAGAAGATAAATTAGCTCTCTGGGCTGGAGTGTAGCTCAGAGGTAATGGCCCTTTACACCATGAGACATTCCCCAGGTTTCATCCATGGCTCTAAAAATAAAGAATTTCTTAAAATTTTAAAAAAAGGAAAGCTTTACTTAGAAAAAAGGTGACTCACAGGGTAAGAGAGCTGCCTGTACAAGAATACAAACCTAAATTCAAACATGTATCCACATATAATTTGATCATGGCTTGAATGTGCCTATGACCCCAACATTTGGGACAGCAACAATTGAACCACAGCTTGCTCACTGACCAGCCAGTCTAACTGACATATTGAGCTTCAGATTTAATGAGAAACTTTTTCTCTCAAGGAAATAAGGTACAGAGCAATAACATGACATCTTCCACTAACCTATGCATGTGTGAACTTCTGGATTGGATCCCAATACTATTTTGTGGTCTTTCTAAGGAATTCCAAAACGAAGAAGTTCTCAACTCTTTTTCCAAATGACAGCTTTGTTCCTGTAGCTTTCAATACATATTGGGACACATTTAGCCCAGGGTAACCACACAACTTTGCTATCACACTGTTCATATATTAAACTCGCAGACATTTCTTTACAAGTGCCATTCTAACTGTACTGACGGCAATAGCACCTAAGGCCCTACTTAGCATCCTAATGTCTCTCACTTATTATGCTCCTGCACACTACCATCATCTGCATACTACCATTTGCTCCTAATTATGGTGTCAACATGTTCCCTCAAGTAACCAGTGTCATTGGCAACATGACTGTCCAGGCCCAATACCTTACGTTTCTTCTGTTTTGAGATATAATTATCAGAAACTAGACATAGTTATGCTTACATTAATTACATACAAAAAGTCAAGTTAGCATGATTCAATGAATCCTGACAAGCTATAAGCCCAAGGTCAGACATTCCTAAGTCAAAAGGAAATGCCCACTCCTCTCTGCTCAATAATACTACCATTCTTCATTTCCTCCTCCTCTTTTCTCAGGGTTTATTCAATAAAATAAAGATGTATAATTATTCTCTCAAGGACATAGCATATTGAAACATAGAGATTATTTTCCACTCTCAAATCTATAACAAAATATTTTTATTATCTAACAAAACAGAAACTCCTGCATACTGTCAAAGAAAGAAAAAATTAGCCTGCTGGTATTTTAAGCCAAAACAATGCATACTATTGTATGTGGAAAAATAAATACTGAATTTCATACACAGAGAATTTTAAAGACAAATTAAAATAAGTCATGTGGGGGTATGTAACCTAATTATAAGCAATAAGCATATTTAAAACCAAAGACTTGTTTCAAAAATAGAGGAAAAAACATAATTAAGAAAGAGACTGAAAGTATAATACTGCTAAAATGAGATTCATGCATGTGAAACTTTCAGAAATTAGTACAAAACCTAAAATGAAAAGTAAAAAAGGATTTCAGATATATTTCATGAAAGAATAAAATTTTATACTATGACAAGTAATTAAAAGTTTTGCTGGACAGTCAAACCACATATATGCTTTATCAGACCCAACATTCATATTAGCTAATATTTTGTTTTTATATGCTTAAAGATGAAATCAAAATATAATTCATTGATAATGAACTACCTAAACAAATTCCAAAATGATTATAGTGTTCTCATTATAATATGAAGGTTTCATAAGAACTGCTTTAAAGAAAAACATATTTTAAAGTTAGAATTTAGGCTGAGTAATTAGGTCCTTCTGTCTATGTGAGTAAGTGTAGATGCAGGAGATATTAAAAAGATCACCCTGTATTTTGGGCAAGAACAAGAAAATAGACCTACCACAGGAATTCTAGGAAAGTATATGACTGCATGCATGGCTCTGGTTCAGTTACCAGCAGAAAAGTTAGCAAATAAAATAAAGATCAAGCAAAAATAATACTCTTCATATTTGGCAGGAATAAAGGAAGTTACTTTTCAAGTATGAATAAGTAATTAGTTCAAATTATATATGATAAGGAAAAAACATGCTTCCATGTGACCTGGACTTTATTTAAGTATAGTACCAAAATAAATTTCTATAACACAGACTTAGATGAAATGAAAAGAAAACATCACAAGAAGTATATTTTTGTAGATTGAAATGTACCGCACATAGAAATAGGTATGGTTATGCTAAAACAATTGACACAGAAAGAGAAAGAGAATATGCAATTTTCATATTGACACTTTATGGGAGACAAAAGAATAACACTTCAGAGTAAAACATTACTCTGAATACATTTAAAATACATTAATAATTATTAAATCATAGAGTTTTTTCATTTAGCTTCAGTAATTATAAAAATATAGAGAATAGAAATACTAGGGCCTACAGGATAACAAAGTAGATAAAAGTACTTGCTGCAAAGTCTGACAACATGAGTTCTGTATTTGTAACCCATATAATGAAAGGAGAGATGAAACCAAGTTGTGCAATATATCCTCTAGCTATATGTTGTGACACATGCGCGTTTGCACATACCCATACATGCACAAACATAAACAATGAATATATAAAAATTTTAAAAAGAAATAAACTTTGCTTCAATTATCAATATATTTAATTAGATCATCATGTAGTACTGGTTAGCAAAGTAGATAAAAGCACTTGCTGCAAAGTCTGACAACATGAGTTCCATCTTTGTAACCCATATAATGAAAGGAGAGATGCAATCAAGTTGAGCAATATATCCTTAGCCATATGTTGTGACACATACATGCATACACACACACACACACACACACACACACACACAATGAATATATAAAAATTTTAAAAAGAAATAAACTTTGCTTCAATTATCAATATATTTAATTAGATTATGCGGTGCTGGTCAGAATACACTATGTAAATATCTTATTAGAGCCTTAAAGGTTATTTTGCTTGTTTGTATTGCTTTTCTGCATTGGCCAATCGACTTCACTGAAATAATTTTCAGACAGTATGTATCATTAAAATACCTCAATAAATAATTTTGTTTCCCTATTCAGAATTTAAAATAATGCTCATTTTGTCTCATTTATTTTGAAGAATTGCTTTTAAATAAAACATATAGTATTAGTCTATCAGTATGTATTTTTAATAGTGTTGCTTAGTCTTAAGATTTTCATGGTCGATTTTTCTTTTTTTTATTTCCACTCATACAAACTTAACAGGTACACCAGTCCCCTCCCTCCCTCCAACCTCCCACCGCCTTGTGCCCCCTTCCCCTCCCCCCTCCCTCCCCATTCCCCAGGACCTCTCCCTCCCATCCCCGGAGCATCCTTTAATGTGCATGCCGAGCTCTCCTCATGGTCTACTTTTCAATCATTACTTTTAACCATATTCTTATATTGTAAGCATCTCTCTTCAAAATAACAATACCTTTAATCTTTTCTTTCCCTTTTCAATTCCATTGGCAAGATCCATTCTCAATCATATATTTCATGACATAAAGTTCAGTGTAATGAAGTATGTGGCTTCACTTAACTCTGAAATATTATTTGTTGTCAATCTAATCTATATTTTGTTTATTTTCTCCTCAGACTCTGTCCTCCTTTCATTAATCCATCAAGTCAGTTTTTTGAGCTTGGGTGTTAAATATTTATTTTTTAAATGTTCCAATGATTGCAATGATGTGGTTCAAATGAACAATATTCTCTCAGGCTCATGAATTTAAACACTTGGTTCCTGAGTGGTGACACAATTTGAAAATGTTGTGGAATCTCATTGGAGGAAGTACATTGGCTTGAGCAGACTATAAGGTTGTACAGTATGTCTCTGTTTTCTGTTCTCTTTCCAGTTTCCAACTGTTGATAAAATATGAGGAGCCAGAACATGATGTTCCTTGCCACGAAGATGGATAGGAACTATAAGTCAAAGCAAACCCTTTTTTTCTCATGTATCACAATAAGGAAAAGAAACTAAGATATATACATATCCTTAAACTATCATAATATATCTCAAACTAATATGGCATTATTCCATTTATAATGAATAAGCCTCACAATTCCATCCACATCTACCATTTTGTAATCTTATAATTTAGCAAGTGAAAAATAAAGAATAAAGAGACCCAACTATTACCCACCTCAAAAACTAGAAAAGAATGAATTAAAGAAGGTATGATGCAAGGAAAAGTAAAAGAAAAAATTAAAGTAATATATGATTTAAAATACCAGGAAACCTAAGGAATGGGAAAAAGTGTTAGTGTGAGAAGAATATTATAAAATACACTCTCTGCTCTGACAGAAAATAACTCTGCTTACTGTTGAAACCACATTGTTATCTGCCTACATAAAGGAATTATGTTTCCTTCAATTAATCCAACCTTTTTTCATAACCATTGCTTTTAAATAGCCATATAGAAAAACAATATTTCATTTATCTATTAACTTCTTTTCCTTCTTTGTTGAAAGCAAAGACTGTTGTCTAACTAACCTTCAAATAGACATTGAAATCTTACTCCTAGTTTCAACTAATCGATAAGACAATCTTTAATAATTAAAAAATAATAGTTACTTCTTTAAGGAAATTTTAGTGATTTTATCCTTTAGAGAGATTATGAGTTCAAATTCTCATGGTTGCGTTTTATGGCCTAATCTAGCATTTAAATGATAGATGCTGAATTAATTCATAGAAACAAATTAATATACATTGATTTTATCAATGTGTTGCTAAGACAGTTGGTAAATATTGGCAAAATTACTGAAAAAATAGTCGAACTACTTGATAAGATTTCTAGTAATGTTATATATTTATCAATATACAGCAGTAACTCTTGGTCTTCTATGTGTAGACAACATCATTTGACAATGACTTCAAAAACAATTTTTAAGAATGGTGCACATGGTAACTCTTTAGCATCCACCTTTAGCTAGAGAAGTCGTATACCAGTGTTTCCTCTTCCATGTTTTCATTTACTCACAACATGGTACCCTATGGTATAAATTGAACTCATTTTGTCACAGAAGATGATTGTGTTGGACATTAGTCTGTTTCATGAATCATTTTTCAAATGTCTGGACATTGATTCTTCATACATAAGTGAGATAGCTAAATTTGAAAGAAGATGACTTTGGTTTTATATTAAAAATCCAACTCATAATTAGTATGAAAATATGTTTTCTTCATTATTCCATGATTTTATACATACATTATTCTCTACTAAAGGTGAATGTTTTTCATCCTTTCTTCTAATTAAATGACTTTTTAAAATACCACAGACAATATTCCATGGTTTTACCATTCCATATCAGAATTCACATGTCTCTTCATTAATGTTAGTTAAAACCATGTTTTCTCTAATTAATAAATGAGTTGGCTAAGTGTTTACTTATAACAATAAAATTTTCTTTGTTTCCTTATTCCCATTTACTCGATGAAGCTGTTTTCTCTAGTGGTATCTCCACAGATACACACACACACACACACACACACACACACATATATATATATATATATATATATACATATCTATTTATATAAAGTGCTCAGGCACATGCCAGTGCAGGCAACTTGGAACCTGACACACAAAAATGTATGATATTAGAAAGGAAACCAGTTAGAAAGAAGAAAGTTTTCAATGGCAGAAGAGGTAAGATTAGTAGTATGAGCTGAAAATTACTTAATCTCTCTTACTTAATTATTTAATCTGGTATTAATGTAAATACCAAACAAATCCTTGAAACTATGAAGAATATAAAAATGTTTTAGAAGAATAAGAACCTAAAACATATAAAATAATTTCCATTTAATCTTTTGACTATAATGACCAAGTTTAATCTTCATTGTATGGAAAGAATTTAAAGAATATGTCCATGAATATGTGCAAAAAATTTACATATGCTGCCAAAATACTTATCACTATTAATGCATACTGATCAATAGTATTAGAAAAAATGATATTGATTTTTAAATGATTTTTGCACAACTGTAAATTCTTGGAATACTTTCAGGCAAATCTGTTCTTCCCAAATTACAATAATTACATATCTTGTAAACTTATTGTTTACTAATCCAACTATAATGTGTTGATATCCAAAATGGACAAAGTCAGGCAATCATAGAAAATTTTTCAAATACATAAATATTTTCTGAGAACCTTTATTATTATATAGGATTCATGTATACAATGTCCCACAGTATCACATGTATCATTTTATTCAGCTTAGTGTTACTGTATTGATATCCAGACCACAACGAGCATAAAAAAAGAAAACTATCTTTATTTGGGTTCATGATTCCAGTGATCCATGTCCACAGCAAACATCTATGTTGAATATCTATGAGGGTAGCATGCAATAGTACTATATGTAATGGAAAAAAGATAAAATCAATACCTACATCATGAACAAGAAAGTGGAAGTGATAACAGGAAATGACAAGAGTTTCAAAATCTTTAGGTACATAGGCAATGACTTAAAGACCCATCTCCAAAAATATCCACTGTTCCTGATAGAGCCACTCTTGAGACCAAGGCTTTAGCACATGGGACTTTAGGGACACTCAAAGTCCAAAACCTAAGGTCTACTTCAAGCTCCACGACCAGTCCAATATATGCAGTTGAAACTTTATGTTGTTGGGATAGGACTGGAGAGATGAATCAGGGGTTAAGACTTTGCTTCACATGTAGAAGTCTTGAGTTCGGATCTCAGGTCCCATGCAAAAAAATTGCCAAGAGGAAATTACCTGGTGGGCAGAGCCTGGGAAATCCCCAGTGAAGCAAAAAGGAGGTAGAATCAATATAGAATGATTCTGAAGTCAACCTTTCTCCTCTACAGGGACACACAGTTCCCTTGTGCCCTCTGATGGATGGGTAGGTGCGGGTGAGTGCACACGCTTGCACACAAACACATATACACACACACAGAAAAATAAATATTGTTGAGATAAAGAAAATTAATTTTGAAATATTTACTTTAGAAATAACATGATCACATGGATTATCACTGGCTCAAATAAATTCACAAAAATAGAAATCATATAGTTAAAATCTTTCATTTAAGACTATATTATAAACCATAAATTTTTTTATAATTTTTTATTTTATTTTAATACATTTTTTATTATTATTTCAGCTCATACAAACTTAATAGGTACACCAGTTCCCTCCCTCCCTCCTCCTCCCCCCAACCCCCTGCTCTCCCTCCCCACACCCCTCCCACCCTATTCCCCTCCCGCCCCATGCCTCCCGAAAAATTCCCAGAGTCCTTTCTTGTGCATGCCTGACTCTCCTCTGGGCCCTCCTCTCCGATGACGTACAAGGACCCAGTGGCATTTCCCTGAACCCTTTCCTGTGTTCCTCTTAAGCATAGGAACACTACTGTGGCTGTTAATCCCTTGCCGCCAAGGATCTTGGTGCCTTCAGTAGATGCTAGACTTTGTGAGGTCAATAGTGTGTCGGACATTGCGCCAGGCATGCAATGTCCAATTATGATTGCTTCGTCCCTAAGTTGTGTGGACTATCTTGCAAATCATTGTTCCTCCCATCCTTTTGCTCTTACACTCTTACCGCCCCCTCTTCTGCAAATGTCCCTGAGCTTCAGGATGGGGAGAGATTAGTCTGGCCTAGTCCTAGGTGGTTGATATAGAGTCTCTGAAGTTCTGGATAGTGGTTTGTTGATTTTCTTTTGCAGTTTTGTTGCTCCTGCAATGCCCTTCACTCCATCGTGATGGTCACTATATGACACCCCCAGGCCAGAGACAGAAAGCGATTAAACTGGAATCTTATTATAAGAGCACATTCAAGGGTAGATGTAATACTTATACCCAAAAGTGGAATCGCAGGGTCATATGGCATTTGGCAATGGGAGGAGTCAATCACCCATTTGCAAAATGGTTACTTATTAATCTGCCGGACTATATGCCCTCCCCTTCTGGTGAGTTCATACCCCCTTAGTTGTAAATGATCAGGAACGAATGTCTGTGAACTTAACTAGGTGTCACATTACTTTCTTGCAGTCCTTGATGGAGGCCTATTTTCTCTACTGTACCATGGTCACTTCTCTCCTTGTTTCTGGTGTGGCCCTCCAACCCCATCCCTCCTGTTCATAATCATTGCAATTACAGTAGGTAATACATAGATTTACCTATGAGTGTCTCAAGATGGGCTGGGTGGGTTTGGGATTAGGAGCCACCTATTAGGGAGTACATACGGTGCTTAGTTTTCTGAGTCTGACATACATCACATAATATAATTGTTTCTAATGACATCCATTTCCCAGCAAATTCCAGTAATTCATCATTTTTGATGGCTGAGTAGTACTCCATTGTATAGATGTACCACTGTATCCTTATCCACTCGTCAACTGTTGGACATTTGGGTTGATTCCATGTCTTTGCTATTGTAAACAGTGCTGCTATGAACATGGTCATGCTTGTGCTATTGAGGTGAACCTCTGCTGTATGGGGGGTTATACCCAAAAGTGGAATCACAGGGTCATATGGCATTTCAATCTTTAATTTCTTTAAGAATCTCCAGACGGCTCGCCAGAGTGGCTGTATGAGCCTGCACTCCCACCAGCAATGTAGGAGAGTTCCCCTCTCTCCACATCCTCTCCAGCATTTGTTGTTGTTTGTGTTGTGGATTTTCGCCATCCTGACCAGGGTGAGATGATATCTCAGGGAAGTTTTGATTTGCATTTCCCTGATGGCTAAAGAAGTGGAGCATTTTTTAAGATATTTGTTAGACATTTTAATTTCATCCCTGGAAAAATTTCTTTTAAGTTCCAGGGCCCATTTTTTAATTGGGGCATTGGTTTCCTTGATGTTTACTTTTCTAAGTTCTTTGTGCACTCTGGACAGTAGAGCTCTATCAGATATGTGGTTAGTGAAGATTTTCTCCCATTCTGTGGGTTGCCTTTGAGCTCCTGTTACAATCTCTTTATCTGAACAGAAGCTCTTTAATTTCACAAGATCCCAACTGTTGAGAGTTGGTAGCAGTGACTGTGCCATGGATGTCTGTTTAGGAAATGTTGGCCTAGCCCAATCAGCTCGAGGGAGTTCCCTATCCTTTCAACTGTGGTTTCTATAGTCTCTGGCCTTAAATCAAGGTCCTTGATCCATTTGGAATTAAGTCTTGTACATGGTGACAAGTATGGGTTCAGCTTTAATCTTCTGCATGTGGAGATCCAGTTTTGCCAGCACCATTTGTTGAAGATGCTGTTCTTTTTCCATTGGATTCTTTGGGCCCCTTTGTCAAAGACCATATGGCTGTAATTTTGTGGGCTTATATCTGGGGCTTCAATCCTTATCCATTGATCTGTGTGTCTATTTTGGAGCCAGTACCAGGCTGTTTTTATAACTATGGATTTGTAATATAGACTAAGGTTCGGTATGTTAATACCTCCAGCAGTGTTTTTGTTACTCAGGATTGTCTTTGCTATCCTGGGTCTTTTGTGCCTCCATATGAATTTTGAGATTGTTTGGTCAACTTCTTTAAAGAATTGCTTTGGGATTTCAATTTGTATAGCACTGAATTTGTATAATGCCTTTGGTAGGATGATCATTTTTACGATGTTGATTCTGCCAATCCAGGAACATGGGATGTCTTTCCACCTTCTGGTGTCTTCTACTATTTCTTTCTTTAGGGTTTTAAAGTTTTCATTGTAGAGGTCTTTTACCTCCTTGGTTAGGTTTATACCAAGGTATTTCATTTTTTTAGGGACTATAGTAAATGGGATTGTTTCTCTCAAGGCTTTTTCACTTCTTTCATTCTGGGCATATAGGAAGGCCTCTGATTTTTGCACATTTATTTTGTGTCCTGCCACCCTGCTGAACTTCTCAATTAGTTCCAGGACCTTCCTGGTGGAGTTTTTGGGATCACTCAGGTATAGGATCATATCATCTGCAAATAGGGATAGCTTGACTTCTTCCTTGCCGATTTGAATCCCTCTTATGTCCCTTTCTTGTCTTATGGCTTCAGCTAAGAATTCAAGTACAATATTGAATAGAAGTGGTGAGAGTGGACAGCCTTGTCTAGTTCCTGATCGAAGTGGGAATGCTTCCAATTGTTCCCCATTGAGCATAATCCTTGAGTGGGCTTGTTGTATACAGCTTTTATTATATTGATAAAGGTTCCTTCCATTCCTACTGTCTCTAGCGTTTTGATCAGAAAAGGGTGTTGGATCTTGTCAAAAGATTTTTCTGCATCTATCAAGAGTATCATGTGGTCTTGGATTTTGTACTGGTTTACATGATGAAATACATTTATTGACTTGCATATGTTGAACCTACCTTGTATGCCAGGGATGAAGCCTACATGGTCCCTGTGAATAATCTTTTTAATATGTTTTTGAATCCGATTTGCTAAAACTTTGTTGAGAATCTTTGCCTCTGTGGTCATCAGAGAGATCGGCCTATAGTTTTCTTTTTTAAGTGAGTCTTTATTAGGTTTTGGGATTAAAACGATATTAGCTTCATAGAAGGAATTTGGTAGTGATCCTTCCTTTGCTATTTGATGGAACAGTTTAAGGAGTATTGGTATTATTAACTCCTTAAATGTCTGGTAGAACTCTGTGCTGAATCCATCTGGTCCAGGACATTTTTTGGTGGGAAGATTCAAGATTACGTCCTCAATTTCCTTATATGTTATAGGACTATTTAAATAATTCACAACTTCCTGATTCAATTTAGGTAATTTGTGTTTACTTAGAAATTCATCCATCTCTTTCGTGTTGTCAAACTTCACAGAGTATAAGTTTTTGAAATATGATGTTATAATTCTCTGGATTTCTTGGGTATCAGTAGTGATAACTCCATGTTCATTTCTGATTTTGTTAATTTGGGTTTTCTCTCTCCTGCTTTTGGTTAATTTAGCTAGGGGTGTATCAATCTTATTGATTTTTTTCAAAGAACCAGTTTTTTGACTGGTTGATTTTTTCTATCATTTTCTTAATCTCGATTTCAGATATTTCTCCCCGTATTTTGCTAATCTCTCTTCTACTACTTTTGGGATCAGATTGCTCTAGTTTCTCTAAAGCTTTAAGCTGCATTGTTAAGTTGTTTATTTCTGATGTTTCCGTTTTTTTGATGTAGACATTAAGAGCTATGAACTTACCTCTTAGGACAGCTTTCATTGTGTCCCAGAGATTTTGGTATGTTATATTTTCATTATCATTCGCTTTCAGGAAATCTTGAATTTCCTTTTTAATTTCTTCCTGAATCCAGTTCTCATTCAGCATCATAGTGTTAAGTTTCCAGGAGTTAGTGTATTTTCTGTTGTTTCTTGTGTTGTGGATGTCCACCTTTAGGCCGTGGTGGTCTGATAGGGCACAGGTTAGAATTTCAAATTTTCTGTATATGTGTACATTTGTTTTGTGGCCCAATATGTGATCTATTTTGGAGAAAGTTCCGTGTGCTGCTGAGAAAAATGTGTATTCTTTGGTGCGTGGGTGAAAAGTTCTATAGAGATCTGTAAGGTCCATTTCTTTCAGGGTTTGATTAAGATCCAAAGTGTCTCTGTTAAGCTTTTGACCTGTTGATCTATCCCATGTTGAGAGGGCGGTGTTGAAGTCCCCAAGAATTATCTTTTGGGGGTTGATTTCTTGCTTTAGACGCTGTAGGGCTTTCTTAATGAATGTGGAGGGGCCCGTATTGGGTGCATATATGTTCAGTATTGTGAAGTCTTCCTGGTGAATTGTAACTGTGACTAAAATGTAGTATCCATCTGTGTCTCTTATAATTTTCTTTGGTTTGAAGTCCACTTTGTCTCATAGCATAATGGCTACCCCTGCCTCTTTTCTGCTTCCATTTGCTTGTAGAATTGTTGACCAGCCTTTTATTTTTAGAGCGTGCCTATCTTTTGTGGTGAGATGGGTTTCCTGCAGGCAGCAGATTGATGGATTGTGATTTTTAATCCAAGTTTGTAATCTGTGTCTCTTGATCGGTGAATTAATTCCATTAACATTTAGTGTTATAATGGAGAAACTATTTTTAATTCCAGACATTTATTATGTTTAGTAGTTTTTATAAGTATATTGCTTCCCTGTTAATGGTGTTATACTTGCCTTCTGTTCTCCTGGATATGCCTGTTTTTTTCTTCACGTTTGAGTATCATTTCTAGCATTTTTTGAAGGCCTGGTTTGGTGGACATGTATCCCTTCAAGTTGTCTTTGTGCTGGAAGATTTTTCTTTCTCCCTCGATCATGACTGATAGTTTTGCAGGGTAAATTAGACTGGGTTGACATTTTTGCTCATTCAATACTTGAAGTATGTCTCTCCAACCTCTTCTTGCTTTTACTGTTTTGACTGAGAAGTCATTTGGTATTTTAATAGGTTTACCTTTAAAAGTGACTTGTTTTTTCTCCCTTGAAGCTCTCAGGACCAGTTCTTTATCTTGAATGTGGAGTGTTTTAATTATTATTTGCGGTGGCGTGCTTCTGTTTTGGTCGTATCTGTTTGGGGTGCGGAATGCCTCTTGTATATGGATGGGCCTCTCTTTTTTTAGATGAGGAAAGTTTTCATTGATGATTATTTGAAAAATTTCCTCAGGGTTGGTATTTTGAGATTCTTGCTCTGGTATTCCATGAATACGCATGTTAGGCTTCTTCAGGGTGTCCCATATTTCTTGGATATTTCTCTCAAGTATCTTTTTGGCTTTAACAACCTCTTCCATTGTGCTGGTTAGTACTCCCACTTTATCTTCAAGGTCTGAAATTGTGTTTTCTGCTTCGTTAGTTCTGTTGATAAGACTCTCTATGGAGTTCTGGGTTGAAGATAACTTGTCTTGTAGCTCAGTTTTAAACTCTGCTTGAGTCTGTTTTAACTGCTCTATGCCAGTTTTTGTTTCTTGCACTGTTTTTCTCAACTCCTCCAGATGTCTGTTGTGTTCCTCTTCAAAGCGATTGATTCGATTATGTAATTCCCCCGGATTTCCTCTTTCATAGTATTGAACATGGTAATGATCATAATTTGAAAGTCATTATCCTGGGTCAGGCTTTCTTGGCCTTTTTCCGTGGGTTTGTTCTGGTTGGAATCTAACATTATGGGATTAATTTCTTCAGTGGGAAATTTGTTTACTTGAGTGTTGCTTCTCATGGATTTGCACTTTGACTTTGGCATTGTCGTTTTAACTCTTAAGATCTTCTAATTTCACTAAACTGAATTATTTGGCCTGGGGTTCTGGGGGTGGGCAGGGACGGAGCTTACCTAGGTCGCGGATGAAGCCTGGCTGGACAGCGAGCATGTCGCGACCGGCAGAGCGGGGTGGGGAAAGGGAGTATAAACCATAAATATTATAAACTATGTCCACAAACTAAGAACAAAGAGCATAATGTTAGGAGAGGAGACCCTTGCCATTAAGAAAAACTAGCTATTTTTCCAGCCTTTTCATCAAAGATATGCATAATATCTAGATTAAATACAGAAATTGAAAATATGTATTTGATTTAAAAGATAAAAATGGTCATCCTTTTTTTCCAATTTTGCTGTTCCTGCACCACCCTTGGCAAAACTGGACAAGAAGAAAAAAAAGAATAACCATAATTCAGAACATCAGAGACCCTACATTAATCAACAGGAATCAGGTCAGTCTAATCTCTCCCCATCCCAAAGCTCAGGGAAATTTGCAAAAGAGGAACTGTAAGACTGTAAAAGCCTAATGATGGGGAAGAGCAATGATATGCAAGATACTCCACACACGTTAGGACCAAAGTAATCATAATAGGACTTTGCATGACCTGCACAATGACCAACATGTTATTGACACCCCCCCCCTCCTGCCCCAAAGTCTAGCATGGATAACAGGCTCTAAGATCCTTAGAGGCAAGGGATTAACAGCCACAATAGTGTTCCTATACTAAAGGGGAACACAAAAAAGAGCTTTAGGCAATGCTACTGACTCCTTACACCTCATCAGAGAGGAGGACCCAGAAGGAAATTTGACATGCACACTAAAGGATGCTCCAGGAATGGGGGGGGGGGGCAATTGGAGAAAGAGAGGGAGGGGGGAAAGGAAGATAAAAGGGGGAAGAGAACAAGGAGATCCAGGGAGGGGTGAAGGGAGGGAGGGGAATGGGGTACCTATCAAGTTTGTATGAGTGGAAAAACTAAATTAAAAAAAGGTCATCCTTATATTTTAAAAAAAAATGACAACTATGTAGGCTCAGCCTCATGGCTATCCAGTGAAGCATTATAGATTAGATAGAATTGAAAAAACTGGGAGAATAGAATCTGTTTGTGTCTTTTCCCTCAAACAATGGGTTAGCTACTCAAAAAAATTGTTTATTCTTACTGAGCATAGGAGACCCTGGGATGGTTTGTGTCTATTTTCCTCTGTTTGCAGGTGCAGGGACACATTCTTTGCCCTAAAATTTTCTAGTATAAAGCTGTCACTAAGTTTCAATAAAGTGGGTTCAGATTCACTCAAAAAAATGAATATGAAGTTTAAATCCTGAGGAATATGTTGCATCTCCTTCTGCGAACACACACACAAAGACATACACATTCAAGTGGTCACATTATTGTTAAATGGTGGCATTGAACAAACATATTGCATAAATTCTTATTTGAAATGAGAATCACTGTTACAGAAAGTTTAGAATGGAAAAAACTGAAGTGTGGTTAGCCTTCTACACAACCCAACTTATCTCTCATAAAAGGAAAGATCTGGGGACAGAAATACAAACATAGTGAGCACAGTGTGGAGGTAGAATTATGCTGCCACAAACTGATAGGAAATGGGATCAAGAGCAGAAGTCTAGAATAGAACTTTCCTTGGTGTCTTCCAGAAGCATGTCCAGAAGCTTCTGGAGACCATAATCTTGGATATTTCTAGAAATGTAAATAATTTTGTTAAAGAATTAAGGATTTATTGCTTGACTACAAAAAAATAAAAATACTTGCAAACATTAAGAATAATGAATTTATATTAGACTCCCATTACCAATGATAATGAACATAGACAGTGTTTGATGTGTTAAAATTAAGGAAATAGCAGTAAAACTAGAATTTGATATCTAAATGAGCCATATTCTAAAAAAATGAAAATAAATCTGTCAATACTTAGACTGAGCATTTCACACATACAAAATTTAGAAATGCAAAAGAAAAATATATTCAAAAAATCTGATATTCAAATGTTCAAATTTCAGGAGAGTAGAAATACAGCAAATAATGAAATCAATAAACTGCTAAGTGCTGGAGAGATGACTCAGGATTAAGACTCTGCATCAAAAGTGGCAGTTCAGATCCCAGATCCCACGTAAAGGCACCATACAGAAATAACAGTGGACTGCACTTATGGCCTTGGTGAACAGAGCCTGGAAAATCCCAGAATGAAGTTACAAAGAGGTAGAAGCAATCCAGGATGATTCTCAAAATCATCCTTTGTCCTTCAAAGGGACACATAGTTCACTCACATAGTTCTCTCTTTCTCTCTTTCTCTCTCTCTCTCTCTCTCTCTCTCTCTCTCTCTCTCTCTCATACACACACACACACACACACTGAATAAGGTAAAAAAGAGACTACTAAATTGTGTAATCTGTATGATTACAGATTTCAAGACAACAATGATATCTACTAAAAGTAAATGTGCAATAAAATTCAGATTAGAATAGTGTGAAAGTTAACAAGACTTTTAGATGATAAAAATTTTAAAAGTCAGGAAACGTGACTACAACTATGATGTGGTAAAATATTGAAGACATAATGACAAATTATAGAAAAATGACAAGAAAAGCTGAGGAACTTTTGATGAAAAATAAGATGAGAATATTCTTTCTTTCTGATATGCCTCTATTCTAAAATCACCATTATTAGGTGGGCCAGGTGGTAAACAATAACAGGTGCTCAAATGAACATGATTGAGATTCCAATAAAATGTCCATCCATATGTACATATACCTTTTGTCAGTTCATGGCACTGGAGAATGTTAATTTTCAATAAATCATGCTGCTGTGTTGTTTTCTGTTGGTACAGATAAATCCAAAATTATCTTCATCCCATTGCACACAAATAGCAACTCTAAGTTGGTTATAACTATATTAATGAAAAATTCTAAAACTTAGCAATGTCATGTTCTACCAGCTGGTAAAGTATTCTTGTGTGTGTGTGTGTGTGTGTGTGTGTGTGTGTGTGTGTGTGTTGCATGTTGTTTCTGGCATGGATACAAAAATGAACCTGAGTGAGTATGCCTGTGGAGGCTCAAGGATAACATTGGTCATTACCCTTGATTCTCTTTCACCTTATTGCTTTGCTCTGGGGTTTTTCAGCCTCCCCTTTAAGGGCCAGAAACATGAACTACCATCGTATCTGCCCACCCAACATTTCTATATGCCATCTGATCAGAACACTTAAGCCAGGGAGTCATCTCCCCAGTCCCACCAATTGGTATTTTATAGAATACGAAAGGCAGTCAGTCTTATTTGGAAGATTGATAACCCCAGAAACCATTTTCGGTCTGTCTCTTCTTCCTCTTACTTAGCAAGACAGAAGGATCAAGACAAAACTTTCAAGATGCAATTTTGTAAGCAACATGCATTTTTAACTGTCAAAGCACTCTCTCTCTCAGTCTCTCTGTCTCTCTCTGTCTCTGTCTCTGTCTCTGTCTCTCTCTGTCTCTGTCTCTTTCTCTTTCTCTCTCTCTCTCTCTTTCTCTCTCCCCTCCTGTATTCCTGTATAAATTGCTAAAATGTTCACATATTGTCCTTAACATTCAAGACTTTCTACTGTTCACCTGAATATTCTTACTTTTAAGTTTGCCACGTGGTCAGTTACCTCTTACAAGATTCCCTGCTGACTTGATTCCCAGAGTCTCTGGTCCTTTTGCTTTCTGTTTTAAGATTGACATATCATGGTTTGAATGTGAGTTTTTATCCACAGGCCCAGGCATTTGAATCCTTAGATGGTGTTCATATTTAGGAAGTTGTGGCACTTTTGGGAGGTAGAGTCTTGCTGGAGAAAGGAACATCACACAGAGCTGACCTTGAGGTTTGGTATCCCAGGCCTGCTACTTTTGTTCTTTCTCTCTCTCTCTGTCTCCTGACACCTAAGGTGATTAGGACCTGCCTCCTGTTTCCCCCTCCAGTCATGCTTTCTGCTATGTAATTCCCAGTATATCCTCTCTGGAATTGTAAATTAAGTAATTTTCACAATCTGCATTTCTGCCTAGGTCTAAGTGTTGTCTCACAGCAAAAAGAGAAGTTATAGCAAGGAATTTTTAATATTTAGATTCTTTTATCCACTTACTATTTATCTTGAAGAGAAAATGAAAGAGAATCATATCCACGTGATGAAGTATGGAAACATGCTGAGTTTCTTTCACTGCCATTCAGGCCAGTGTAATGACAGCAGGGGACATTCCGCACAACTCAATCATTATAAAGTTCCGCTAATGGGAAAACCTATATGACCATGATTAGGAACTCACACTGTGGAGAAAAGAGTGTAAGTGAAAGCAAGGACTCGTAGCTGCTACATTACATGAGGGAGTCAGGAAAAGTCTTAACTATGAAGAGGGGTATGGGTAGCTTTCTCCAGACTGCTCAAGAGGTTTTGTTTGATGAAAAAAAGATCATACAAACGTTTATGAGTAATGGTGTCACAGGTTTAGATTTAATGGACTTTTAAGTTTACAATTCATATTCCATATTCTATAATAAAAGCAAATAGGCTTATAATCTAAACATGAGCCCCCACAGGATGTCCTGGATGAAGAATCAATGTTATGTCCTAAGGTTTCCAGACTGAAGATTTGGTGGCACTTCCAGTTTCTCCTGCCACGTAGAACTAGTGAAAGGCTCTGGTCCACTTCCATGATTGGATGTCAGTGCCATAAAATTAAGGAAATAGCCCTGTTTTGATCTGAACAAGTCCACCAGCCCTTCCGCACATTGAATAAAGTGCCACAGCTAAAAGAATTAAGTGAGTAACTGAGACCTTTTGCAACTAAGCTGTCACAAAGTGAAGTTGTATAATCATAAAATAACAGTTTTGGATAATTTGAATGAGCCACTGAAATAACTGAAATTTGAAACCTAAATTTATTAGCACACATCTTCCTACTAATGTGAGAACCTAGCTTTAAGTGGAAGTAAAAAAGTACAATGCAACAAACAAGAATAAAAATAAAAATGCTGTGTCAAGAGTGAAAAATAAGTTGGGTCTTTGCAAAGACACAACCAGATGATCAATGTAGTTCTTGTGCTTCCCCAAACTATCCATTTCACAGTTCTGTGCATGATTGAATTCCTTTCAATTACTTAACCTTCCTGGCATTACGGCTGGGCTGGTTTCTCATTACTACTTACAGGGAAAGGTCCTAAATGACAAATAGAAGCCACAAAATTGCATGTAATTAAGATACACACTTGCAATGTGATTGCAAAAAATAAAACATTATAGACATCTACTTTGAGTTCAACATGTATCTATGGGAAAGAATATTATTTTGACATTTAAAGCTACTTTAGACCCAGCTGCACCCAAAACTGAAATCTGACTTGGGGTAAGGCCATGCCCTCTTTGGGCTTTAGTGTTTGTTTGGTGTAGAAAATTAGGTTATGTCTAGAAAGCTATCTTGCTGTATTTTCAGAAATCATTTTATAATTCTGCAAGTAACGGCATAAAAAAAAACCCAGTGAATGAGCTGAGTTACAGCTCCAGTTGTATAGGATTTAATGTATAGGCCATAGTATTTTATAAAAACTGAAGGAGATATTTTATCCAAAGCGTTTTGTAAAATATTGTGCATATAACATTACCAACAAAAATCACTACTAATAATACATCAGTATTACCTCCTGGAAGGAAGTGATTTGGCTTATATGTAGTCCAAGACTGTTTCCACCTGAATTTTGTAATCAACAATTTATGACACTGGCCATTTGGAAAAAGAAGGAATGTCAAGGAAAAGTTCAATTATGTAGCGAATTTGTCAAATGGGTGGGTATATTTATATATTTCTGGATAATAAAATCAAGGGGTAAAACCTTCCTCTTGTCCACATTCCTATTACTACATTGACTGTCATAAAATTCTGTTTACTTTTATCAATCAAATGTCTGTGTAGCTGAGCTTTATATACTTGAGTTCTACAAATATTCTCTGCTGTAGCATTGTGTATTATTAACAGTGGTTTCCATCTTTCCCCATGCAGAAGCTCAGAGTGAGGAGGATTTGAGTGCTTCCTTTAAATGCTTCATCACAATCAAATCTCTAGTATTTCTGTGTTTCTAACTCAGCTTAAATTATCATTCTTATAACATCATCTCTGCACTGGAGAGATTAGGAGTTAAAGACTCTGCCTTATAAGCAGATGATCCTGAGTTCAGATTCCAGATCTCATGCAAAAAATGCCATGCAGAAATATTGAGAGCCTGGGGCTGGAGAGGTGGCTCAGGGGTTAAGCCTCTGACTTGCAGGCGGATGGTCCTGAGTTCAAATCCTAGACCCCACTTATAGACGCCGGGCGGAAGCAGAGGCGGCCTGCGCTTCTGGTCCTGGTAGGGCGGAGCCTGTGAATCCCGGGGCAGAGTAAACAAGGAGGTGGAGGCAGTCCATGGAGGTTCCTGAATTCGCCTGTGGTTCTACACACGCACACGCACACACACACACACACACACACACACACACACGCACACACACACACACACGCACACGCACACACAATTGAATAAATAATAATTAAAAAATTTTAAAAAGAAATATTGAGAGCCTGAACTCCTGTCTCTTGTGCTTAGAGCCTGGGAAATCCCAGAGTGAAGCAATAGGAAGGTAGAAGCAATCTCCAATGTGCCTCTCCAAGGACATACATTGCACACACACACGCACATGCATACACACACACGCACGCACACCCACCTCCCAACACACACACACACTAGTTTTTTGCTTTTTTTTAATTTTTTTATTATTATTTATTCAACCGTGCGCATGTGCGTATGTATGTGCGTTGCGCACGTGCGTGTGTGTGTGTGTGTGTGTGTGTGTGTATGTGTGTGTGTGTGTGTGTAGAACCACGGACAAATTCAGGAACCACCATGGACGCCTCTACCTCCTTCTGCCCCGGGATTCACAGGCTCCGCCCTACCAGGACCAGAAGCGCAGGCCGCCCCCCGCTTCCGCCTGGCGTCTATACGTGGGATCTGGGATCCGAACTCAGGACCTTCCGCCTGCAAGGCAGAGGCTTAACCCCTGAGCCACCTCTCCAGCCCCCACACACTAGTTTTTTTTTTTAATTTTTTATTATTATTATTATTTATTCAACTGTGTGCATGTGCGTGTGTATGTGCGCGCGCGTCTGTGTGGGTTGTGTGTGTCTGTGTATGTGCATGTGTAGAACCAGGGACGAATTCGCGAACCACCATGGACGCCTCCAACTCCTTCTGCCCTGGGATTCACAGGCTCCGCCCTATCAGGACCAGAAGCGCAGGCCGCCCCCGCTTCCGCCTGGCATCTATACGTGGGGTCTAGGAACCGAACTCAGGACCTTCCGCCTGCAAGGCGGAGGCTTAACTCCGGAGGCTTAACTCCTGAGCCACCTCTCCAGCCCCCACACACTAGTTTTTTAAAAAGAACATCATCCCTAAACACAGTGCCTCCTGATGTATTATCTCATGGTAAGTCTAATTTATTGGGTTTATTTTTACTAGGAGTACAAGGTGAATGCCTTCGTTCATTGTATATAAACATTTATTTAATTAATATGTCACCTCACTGGTTTTATACAATAAATCTATGCAATATGATGAATTCAAAGTCAGAGTGTTGATTTTTAGGATATTGACTTTGTAAAGAGGCATGGGAGTCAATTGTTGGAGTTTTGACATCACATATTCACTTTTTCTATGTATTGATTTCTTCCTTCATTTGTTATGAACACTTAGCTCCTGAAAAGTAGAAAATGAAGGGGTAGGATTTGGGCTGCATTGGTAAGCTACTAACTCAGTTTTATGAATTGCCTTTTGAGATAGGAATGTGAAATTAGGTCTAGATAGTACCCTTGTTGGATAATGAGCATATTTGAGGATATAAATTTGCCTAGAGCAATCCAGACAGGGAAGTGGAGAGAAACTTTAACTCATCAGTATTGAATTCTGGGCTGGAATGGGATGCTTTAAAGCAGTACTAATAGATCAGGCAGAGAGAACCATGTTGACATGGAATTTGGTGACTACCAGTTGACTTTCAGATAATTTCTAAGATGTGAAATCAGCTTAAATGCTGATCAAACTGATTCACATTCAAAATGGCTTAAATACTGAATAAACAATTGATTATGAATAATAATAGTTTCTGATAAAGTTAAAGGGAGACCAGAAATAAAACATATTTGAAGGTGACATCTTTTCTGTTACTTAGATGGACAGATGGAGGTCACTTTGTAAACAGAGCTGCAAAAGACTCATCTGCCCATTTAACTTGTCTTTATTAAATGAGCCATTGCTACTTTGGGGAGTGAGAAGCAGGTACTATATACTTTAAGAGAAAAAATACAGAGAAAATCTGTAGGCTTTTACTGTGCAGGGGGACTGAAAGTCTGCTTGATGCTGATGATCATAAGTTTAAAAGTACACTTTTATCTAGGAGATTTTTTCGAAGATTGTGTTTAATGCTTCAACGCAAATGTTCTAGTGTGTGTATGTGTGTGTGTGTGTGTGTGTGTGTGTATACACACACTTTGACCCAGCAAGCCCAGAAATGAACACTGGAAATAATGTAAAATGACATATTCACAGTTCTAAAATTCACTACTAGAAGTAGATGAAGCAAGCTTTAGTATGGTCATATGAAATGTTTTCTGGTCTAGTTCATGGAATTAGAAAGGATATTATGCAAATGTGTATGTTTATGCATTGTGGTGTGTGTGTTTGTGTGTAGTGGTATGTGTTGCACATATGTGTGTTTGCACATGTGTATGTATGTGTATGTATATTGTATATGTGGGCATGTATGCATGTGTATGCATATGTGTGTGTGTGTGTGTGTGTTGTATGGTGTGTGTGTAGTGTGTGTGATATATTATGTGTGTGTGTGTGTGTAGTATGGTGTGTGTGTAGTGTGTGTGATATATTATATGCTTTATGCAATCATATTTGGACTTTACATGCCCTGCGCAATGTCCAACACACTATTGACCCCACAAAGTCTAGCATTTGCTAAAGGCACTAGGATCCTGGGAGGCAAGGGATTGACAGCCACAGTAGTGTTCCTATGCTTAACGAGAACACAGGAAAGGGTTCTGGGAAATGCTACTGGTCCCTTGCACCTCATTGGAGAGGAGGACCCAGAGGAGAGTTTGGTGTGCACTTAAAGGATGCTCTGGGGATGGGAAGAGGAGGCACTGGGGGATGAGGAGGGAAGGGGGAGGGAAGGGGGGCACAGGGGGATAGGGGGTTGGAGGGAGGGGGGACCGGTGTACCTCTTAAGTTTGTATGAGTGGAAATAAAAATAAATAAATAAATAAATAAATGCACAATAATGCACAATATAAAAAATCCTATAAATTAAAAAAGAAGACATTAAAAATATATTATATGCTTTATGGAGGGTGTGCTTTGCATGTTTGTACACTGAGATGAGTAAGCTCATGTATATATGATATAGTGGGCAGTGTGATGTGTATTTGTGTGTACATGTGTTGTGGCATTATGTGTTTGCATGTATGTTACGTATATTGTGTCTGTTGTGTGTATATGTTTGTGACATGCTGTGGTATATGTGGTTATGCATTTGTGTGCTTTTAGAAGCAAGATGTTAATATTGTGTGTCTTCTCTTACTTATCGTTGAGACAGAGATTCTTACTGAACCTGGAGCTTACCTGTTATACTTACATGGTATGTTTTAATCTATGTATAAAGTTATATGTAAATTTGAGCAAATAGTTTAAAGAAATGTAATCTCTATTGTACAGCTAACCTTATATTCTATGTACTAATACAATATTAGTAACAACTCATTTTTGTATTTGGGTCTATAAGTCTTATTTAAAGTATTGGCAAACATTCAAAAGTAGATAATATTTCAAAATTCAGAGGAAGTCATTATATTCAAATTTATCCACTATTTTTTATTTTCACTTTCATATGCTGTTGGTTTGTTTGCATATACATGGGTAAATATGTCCACATGGGTGTGAAGGCCCAAGCTTGACTTTATATTTCAAGTTCCTTTGCTCTTCCATCTTCTTCTTTTGATGCTGGATCATAAATTAAACCCAGATCTCTCCCAACAAGTCAAAGTCTGGCTAGTCAGCTACTTGTCTGCATGCAAAGGCTCTCCTCTTGAAGCTGGCATTACAGGCAGGCCTTCATGCTTGCCAGGCATTTTTACTTAGAATCTGGGCATCTGAACTCTGCCCTTATCCTAGTGAGACAAATGCTTTAATCACTGGATCATTTCCCTAGACCATGAAATTGTTTTCACAAGCATCTTTTTCTTTATAACATACATCTTTGTCTGAACGAGTGACTGTATTTCACAGTAATGCTATTTTGGGAAAATAGATACCAGTTTGCATATGCTATATCAAGCTAATAATGCCCTACAGCATAGTTCACCAGGTCAGACAAGTACAGGAAGCTTCATGTTGCCATGTAACAAAAGTCTCAAATTATTTATGTGCAAATCTTTGAAATCAGATCATTCTTAATCATTCATAGTAATAGAGAATGAGAAACTATTAGAGAATAATCATCTTCTATTCCAGAGATAAAAGATATCACTACAGTAAAACTCAGATTAAGAAGCTTCGTATCTTTCCAATAAACATCTATTTGTTCATGAATATCAAGATTTACCAAGTCACAAAATCAAAAGGAGGAGTACATTAAGGTGAGTTCCTACAAGGTGACCTATGAGAACTCTGCCATATAAGCTACAGAAAAATCACCAAATATTCATGGCTCTCACAAAACCATGAAAACCATTTGAATACTTTCTGCTCTCAATGCTGGTCAATTCCTTTCTCATGTTACAGCTAGAAAGAATTCCTTTGTGACTTGCCTTGGTTCCAATGTATCACTTTAGGCGAATAAACCTCTTTAGTGCATTATTTGTTCATGTTTACATTGTTTTATTGGAATATTGAATGACTCATAAGAACATTTTCATTAACAAATTTGTTTTCCTTGCTTGATTAAGTCTCCTCCCCAAAGTTGGCATTGATTTTTTTTGTGCTAGTTGTGACTTTGTAAACACAAACCATTTTTTTTCCATTTCAGTACTTTTAGAGTTTGTTACAATATTTAGAAACCACATGCACTATCGTTACTCTTTATGCTTAATGTTATTCATAATTGATTTGTTTCCTTTATTTTGAAATATGTAAAATCTGAAAAATTTTCATTTCTCCTCTTGCAAGGTTGTCTTTTAAAGCAGGGACATTTTGAATACTGACTATGTAGCTTTAATTTCTTCCTGTTGACAAATACTGTCATTGTGACAAAATATGTAATAAGAGTCGCTTTAGGGGCTGGAGAGGTGGCTCAGGGGTTAAGCCTCTGCCTTGCAGGCGGAAGGTCCTGAGTTCGGATCCTAGACCCCACGTATAGATGCTGGGTGGAAGCGGGGGCGGCCTGCGTTTCTGGTCCTGGTAGGGCAGAGCCTGTGAATCCCGGGACAGAGTAAACAAGGAGGAGGTGGAAGCGGGCCATGGTGGTTCCGAATTCGCCCGTGGTTCTACACACACACGCGCGCGTGCACACACACATGCACTCACAATTGAATAAATAAAAAAATTTAAAAAAAAGAGTCACTTTAGCCAATTTTATATATTTTAAAGTGTTTCAGAATATAATTATTTTATTTCATTGACTTGTGGTTTGAATAAGACAGTAATGTGGAGGAATATATAAAGGAGACATATTTATGAAATTCATGAACTTCATGAAGCAGGACTCTGTGTTGGTTTCAGGAGCCATGACAGCTGTAAGCTGTTTTGGTTTTGCATCAGGTAGGAGGGACATCAACAATCCTGCTGGTCAAATGGGATTCATTCAAGTCAATATCTACCTGTGCATGCTAATATGAAAAAGAGACCCTTCATTCATAATTTGATGAAGATAAGTACAGACTGAGTAAGCCATGCTGATTAAAACTGCAGGTAGTTGTCCATAGACTCATGCAGCCAACTGAAAACATTTCAAGGCCCATGGAAATATCTGTCTTCAGTTCCTTCCAACAATGGGAAAAATTATATTCTCTCTGAATTTATTTCTCATTTCAATACTCCTGTTCCCCACCATGAAAATTCAGATACAATTCTCTTTTTTCAGACCGCTATTGTCAGCATCTTCCAATTTTAAGTTTTCTTCATGACCAATAAGATGTTCAGATAATTGCATACCACTCACTTTTACATTAAATTTCTTTAAGACAAAGCAAGAGCTCTCCTCATCTGAGAATTATGGAGTCAGTAATTCACAGCTAGTTGGGAAGGGGAAGAGCATAAGACCTTTATGACTAGATTAGTCAGTCCTGTGTGTTGTCTAGACTTTGCATTGACTTTCCTTGTATTTATGTAACACAAATCCAACAAGCTACATCTTGCCTAATTTGTTTTTATCTTTTTTTTCTCTTACATGTATACCAGACTTCATGCTTAAATCTGAGTGATTCATTTAGAAAAATAAAGCCTCTGCCGGAACTCAGAACTACCCTCAAACTCTCCTGAATGAGCATAAATCCTCAGGGGTCAGTATTGGATTGTGTTCACTGACAGCTTACATTATTAAAGAAAATGATTTTTTGTGTTCCCTTCTGTCAAGTCAAAATGCTACTAATATGTCAAACCATTGCTCGTTTCAAGTATCTGTCAGATTTGCCACCACCATTAGATTAAGGTCAAAGTATACAGCACAACACACTCTGAAGGCACTCCCCAATTATCAGGGGATGATCCTACAGTCAACCTTAAATCAGAATCTTACTTCTCACCTCTTTCTATTTCACTACTTAAATATTATACAAAGGAAGAATGCAGCTGCTAACTATGTAGGAAGGAAAGTCTGACATTTAACAAGATTAAGTTCTTTAAAAACATTCTCTCCACAGTGATTGTGTTTCTGAGTGCCATTACAAATTCAAGCCAAGTATCTGTAAATATCTAATCCATGTGCTTCTAGCAGAGAGGCAAAGTTTTCAAAAGTGTGTTTATTATAAGCACACATCAGTTGATTTCACATGACTAGTTTATCCTGTCTTGGAGGTGATTATGTAAAAAGTCTGCCACCATATGTCATCATTTTTCAGTATGTGTGCAACAAATTCTTTGAAAATTTAAGATATTTTATGTTCCCCCTCAATGAAATACTTGTAGTAAAGTAAATATGCACTTGTAAAGTACATATGTATTTTAGTGAAGATAATATTTTTGGATGATACACAGATGCTCACAATTGGTTACTCAATGGAAACTTGTCCAAAGTTTCCTTAGGATGCTACAGTTTTCAGGCAAATATCGTGCTTTAAGATTTAATACAAAGAGCTCTAGGCAATGCCACTGAGTCCTTACACCTCATCAGAAAAGAGGACCCAGAGGGAAGTTTGACATGCACACTATAGAATGCTCCAGGAATGGGGGGGGGGGGCACTGGGAAAAAGGGAAGGAGGGGGGAAGGGAAAAGGGGGAAGGGAGCAAAGGGATCCAGGGAGAGGTGGAGTGAAGGAGGGGAATGGGGTACTTATCAACTTTGTATGAGTGGAAGAAATTAAAATAATAATAATAATAAAAAGTAAGATTAAAAAGATTTAATACAAAGGATAGCACCTCACAAATTAAAAGCAGAAATTCAATTCCAAGTTATTCAACACTTTTTTAACACTTTTTGAGTTGCTTTTAATAAGCTGACTTTATCTTCAAGGTCACATTATTTCCAGGAGACTGCAGTTACTCTTCCAAACAGTGATTATTCTATACACATGCCTATCCCTAATCACGTGAAACCATGATAGTCTTTATTATCACATCTATAGTATGATGTTGTTAGAAGGTTGTATTACACTTTACTTCATTACACAGCCTAATTGACTCATATACAATGCATGAATCAGGAAGCATCTCCAGAAAATGAGCTTTCTGGGGCAAAACAGCAGCTGTCTTGCTCAAGTAAGGAGCAGGAACAAGGAAATCAAGAAAAGTGAAGCAAACACAGTTAATATCAGATCATTTGGCTTTAGCCCAGTGATGGGGGGCTTTGGTTGTGAATGACTCCATTTCGGTTTGGACCTTGAGTATAGTGCAGAAGGTCAGATAAAACCTGAGGCCTCCTATGCATTTTGTAGAAGAGCCATTTATGTGATTGTAAAAATGTTTCCACAATTCTAAAAAGAGAAGATTATATTGTGTATTTTGCTGTTGAGAATACAGGTATGTAAAGGTTCACCTGATGGTTAGATAAATTTGTTTCACTTATAAATGAGATTAAAATGTTCACACTCCATCTTAATTAAATTACTGCTTGAAATTAAGCTGCAAAGGTTCTCTTGCACAGTTACTTCTCCTCCCAAACTTCCCACAGGCTTTGCTATGCACAGTGACCCACAGAGGTCACCAGTTCTTTCCATAAGGATTTTATTTTGATCAAGTACAAGGAGACTCTCTGGATTGCAAAATACTGGGTAAGTAGAACTCTATCAAAAGGAATATTCTGTTTGACAGTTGTGTTTGAAGTCATTCTACACCGAGTTGAGAAAGTTCAATTTCCTGTGTTCTTAAAACAGCAGCGGTATTGTTTTTTTTTTTTCTTTGCTATGCCTCAAAACTTTTTCATGCCTTTTCACACTATATTGGGATTCAAAATCATGCAATTTGATGACCCCAAAACTTGATATACTGGTCATTATAATTAGTTGGCAAGAATAACCTTAGACTTAAAGAATGGTAGCTTACATATGATATCTTTTTCTATTAAATGTAAAATACTTTCAAATTTTCCCCACTATTGCTTTATGGTGTTAAATTTTTTTAAAAAATTGATGTTTTGAATTACTGAAGTATCTCACATGTGAACAGTGTAATTTCACAGATAACAATATTTTACTCTCTTTAATTTTTAAAAGTTCCATGCATGAATATAGCAAATGTATGATATTTTCACCCCTTCATCTTCAGTCATATCTCTCTTACATTTTCTGTTACAAACTCTAGTTTGTCTTTGACAATATATGCCTGACATGTTTCATATTCCACCAAGTCTATAGATCAGTGGTTATACCACTGAGTAAAGCATTCTCCTTTTCTTCCCCAACAGCATTAAATCTCATCATTCTCCAGATAGCAAAATTTCTGAAAGTAGAAGTCTTATTTGAGAAAGATGCATAAATTAACAGAATTAATTCATTGTACAAAAGTGATTTAAAAGCATTTTTATGTTAATAATGAAATCACTTTTCATGATAGTCTTTATATTGAAAGAAAGAGTTTTAGTTTTAAACTAACACTATTCAGTTTGTAAATATATTTAGGTCTTATTTAAGAGTAAAAGACAAGGTAAGAAATAATTTTTTCTTTGATGCTAAGGAAAAATCACTTAGCACTTTAAAAAAAGTCCTTGATATTCAAGTAAACCACAATAAACCATGTATATCTTCTGCTTTCAGAATGTTGTGCATCTACTAGTTTCTTATGCCAGATCTTTTCACTACCCATCATTTAGTTACCCTTCCCTCTCTCTAAGAAACCTCTTGCTAAAAGTTAGCCAAATCTGGGTATTCCACTTAGAATGATTCATACAGCACTCACTTTTGTTGCTAAGCATCTTCACTTACCCTAACATCATTAAAATGTCTTGAGTTATGAAAGTAAGTTATCTTCCTCCATATCTTCCTCTCTTCTTTTCATCCCTCCTATATACTATTTCTTTTTTTAGTCCTAAGAATTAAACTCAGAGTCTTACACATAGCAATCACTCAAATTTTGTACAGCCATCCTCTCTCTTTTCCTTTCATCATTCAAACTCTTATTGCCACATTCTAGTAGCTATTGTCACATCAGAGACCATTTTTGCTTTGTTTAAAGTTTTATGGTTTTAGCTATTATATTTAAGATATTGGCCAATTCTGAGTAAATTTTTCTTCCTTGCATCTCTGTTTTGGTTTGGAAATTTTGATTCCTGCATATTTTTTGAGAATTGAAGTTTCTAGTATTGTAGATGCCTTTGAGTCAACCCTCCTCCTATAAGTAGATCTCACTCCTATTCCTATAAGTAACATCAAAAAATTTGTAGGCTTAACAAGTTGTAGCTTTGTGTAATTATTACTTCAAATCCTTATCCAAGGTAGACTGAAGGTTGAGTCACATCTCCCAAGGAGAATATCCATACAGCAACTATAGAGTCTTAAGTTTGTTTACTTTCTTATTGATATAGAAGTTTACCCAATACCAATTTTTAATTCAAAACTTGTAAAGTTATGTCCTTCAACATTTTTTAAATTTTTGTTACAGATGACATGGCCTGACATCACCTAGAATACTTAAATACACGTCACAAGCTGCGTGGTGACAAGAAAGGGTCCAGTTTCAATCTTCTGCATATAGATATCCAATTTTGCCAGCATTATTTGTCAAAATGCTGTCCTTTTCCAGTGGCTTTTCTGAGATCCTCTTGGTGATTTAAAAAAAAGTATGGGATCCGGAATTTCAACTCAAGTACTGCTTGAGGCAGAGGCTTAAGAGCCATTTCTCCAGCCCTCACCTTATTTTTTGACACAAGGATTTTAACTGAAGCTGGAGCTCACCAAGTCACATGACAACTGGCTGCTGATTTCTATTGATCCTCCTGTCTCAGATTCCTAAGCTTCAGGATTAGGCATGTGATTCCATGTCTGTATTTGTACAGAACACTCAGTCTACAAAATCAAGCATAGAAGCACTATCCTGACTGAGCAAGTCCCTAAACCAGTGTACAATTACATAGAAGAAACAACACAGTGCTAACACAGTGTCCCATTTGTAGGCTTAAATAAATACTGAGTATTTACTAAATGAATTAATGAATGAATACATGGAATTAATATAATAATGCCATATATTCTGTACTCTCCCCCTCTTTTCCCCTTCCTTTCACCCTCCTTTCTCCCTCCCCTTCTCCCAGTGCCTCCCCTTTTTCCCCCTCCCATCCCTTCGAGCATCCTTTCCTGTGAATGCCAAACCTCCCTCTGAGTCCTCCATCCTAATGAGGTGTAAGGACTCAGTGGGATAGCCCAGAACCCATTCTGGGCTCCCTGTTAGTATGGGAACTCTATTATGACTGTTAATCCCTTGCCTCTAAGGATCCTACTGCCAGGAACCTTCTTCTCTGTGATCCATGCTAGACTTTGGGGGCTTGTTGACATGTCAGTCATTGTACAGGTCAGGCAAAATCCAATTACGGCTAATGCAGCCCTAACTTATGTGGAGTATATTGCAAATCATTGGTCCTCCTCATCTTTAGGCTCTTACCATCTTGCTGCCCCCTCTTCCACAAGGTTCCCTGAGTTTTAGGATAGGGAAAGATTTGGCTGGTCTGGTTTCAGGTGATTAATGTAAGGTCTTTGGTTTTCTGAATCATGGTTGTTGTTTTCAGTTTTGCTTTTCCTGCACTGCCCTTGCTGCATCCTGATTGGTATTGAAGCTCACCTCCTAACCTAAGATAAAAGGCTGTTTTAATGAAAATCTTAATGTAAGAGGAGACTCAAAGGTAGACAGAATAGGAGTAGGAGACCACAGTGAGGGAAGGTCAGTGTACCATTTGTAGAATGGTTACCATCTGTCTGCCAATCCCTATACCCTCCCTGATTCGTGAAATTGAATCTCTTCAGTTGCAGGTGCAAGAAGGGATGTGAGAGTGAGCTTCACCAGATGTCTTGCTACTTGCATGCAATACTTGACGGTGACCTATTTTCTCTACTGAAGCCTGATCCCCTCTCTTCTTTCTAGGGATAGAGAGCACTCTTGATCATTACATAGAAAAATATTAATTGAAATTTTCACAAGAAATATAAAAGATAAACTCATAACACACTAATCAAAAATCTGCCTGACAGAAAAAAATAGTTTACAAAGAAGATCTCTTGAGAAATAAGTCAAGTAAATTGTGGAAAGGTGGAAGATTTGAGTAGCAAAATTATAGGGGAGATTATATATGAGAAGAAAATATACCTTGTAGGTGGAATAAATGCAGTGTTCTGTCAGTTGACTTGAGGGTAAAATGTCTTATTCCTGCATAGTAAATAAACAAAATATCAATAATTAATGCTTTGTCTTGGAGATCTGTCACATATCTCATTAAACAACATTTGTCCTTGCTCTACTGACTGGGAATCTATTACTGCAAATGTGTGGATGCATTAAATATTAAGGTGCTATGGATTCTGCAGTCTTCAATAAGAAAATATTTTGGAAAAGTTGAATGTAACTTCCTAAAAGGAATGTGGTTTGTTATGATTTATTTATTTATTACCTAGTTTTACAAGCTCAATGGGTAGATACTTTCGCCCTCTCCATCCCCCTCTCTCCTCCCTTCCCCCTGTTGTTTCCTTATCCCACTCTCCCCCACCTCTCTCTCTCTCTCTTTCTCTCTCTCTCTCCCACTTTTCTCTCTCCTCCTCTCTTGGTGTTTCCTTACTGCTCACTCTCACACTCCAGAACATCTATTCATATGGGTGCTGAATTTCCCTCTGAGTCATCTATATCAGGGTTCAGGCAGTGACATACTTTGGGACCCCTTCTTGGGTCACCCACTAAAATGAGAAATCTCTTAATCCTTCTAACTCCTTGCCACTAAGGCTCCTACTGACTGAAATGTTCTCCCCTGAGATCCTTGCTAGTCTTTGATGGCTTGTTGACATGCCAGTCATTGTGCAGGATAGGCAAGGTCAAATAACATTGTAGCAATATCCTGACTGCAACAACAAAGACTTGAATGGAATATCTTTTCTACTATTGGTCCTCCCCATCCTTAGACTGTTACAATCTTGCTGCCCTCTCTTCTGCAAGGTTCCCTGAACTTTACCATGGGGAGAGATTTGGCTGGTCTGGTTCAGGGTCAATATTGTAGGGTCTTTGGTGTTCTGAATTATGGTTGGTTGTTCTTTTCAGTTTTGCACTACCATTGGCTGCATCCTGATTGGGTGTTGAGGTCATCTCCCAACCCAATATAAAAAGGCTGTTTAAATGAAAGTCTTTATATAAGAAGAGGCTTAAAGTTAGATGGAAGAATAAGAGTAGGACACAGTAGTGAGTGGGGTCAGTCTCCCATTTGCAGGTTGGTTACCAACTGCCAGCCTCTTTCCCCTTCATGACTAGAAAGATCCCAAGTGAACAGGAAGGAAAATGAGAGTGAGTTGCATCAAATGTCTTGCTACTTATAATATTAGGCTAGGGAGTATAAATACCTTAACTGAAAGAGCTGATTGTACTAGACGGAATCCAATAGTATAGACACTACAATGAACACTCAAAAAATGGGATCTTATGAAATTGTAGAGCTTGTCTTCAACTAAAGAGATTGTAAACCCACAAAATGGGTGTCTTCACTAATTACACATCTGATAGAAGTCTAATATTCAGAGTGCACAAAGAAGTTAAAAAATTAAGCACTAAGAGATAAATAGCTCAATTAGAAAATGGACCTCAGAACTCAAAGGAAACTTTTCCAGGGAGTGAAATTGAAATGTCTAATGAATACAATACCATCCTTAGACATCAAGGAAATGAAAATCAAAACTACCTTGAGATATTATCTCACCCTGGTCAGGTTGGCAAAAATCCAAAATACAAACAACAACAAATTCTGGAGAGGATGTGGGGAGAGAACTATCATATATTGCTGGTGGGAATGCAAACTTTTACAATCACTCTGGATACCAGTATGGCAATTTCTAAAAAAGGCTAAGTATTGAAATGCCATATGACTCTGCTATATTACTACTGGGAATAATCCCCCAAATTGATCAATTCACTACAGTGATGTGAGTACATCCATGTCCACTGCAGCACTATTTACAATAGCAAGCTCATGGAATCAACCCAGATGTGCAGCAGTTGATGAAAGGATTATGAAAATATGATACATTTATACAATGGACTCAGCCATCAATAAATGAATTAATGAAATTTGCTGTTAAATAGATGCAATTAGAAAAAAATATACTGAGTGAAATATCTCAGGCACAGAAAGTTAGATGGTATATGTTCTCCCTTATATGTGGGTTCTAATTCCAAAACCACTTAATGATACTCAAAGGTTTTAAGCCTTTGATAACTTTGACTCATTTGACATGTGGGATGGTTGTATTTAGGAACTTGGAAATCTTGATTTGGCAATTCCTAACCTTTCTGTTTTTTTGACTCCTGTAACAGCTTCAGTTTCTTCAATATTATTATAGAAATTAATGCATTTTTGAAGTATGTAGCAAAAATTTATTGGAAATTAAAATAAAAAGTCAAGCATTCCTATAAAAGTAGACATTACAGAGATAAGCTTAATCTATAAGATAAAGTATAATTTATCACAGATTTATTGTAATGTATTTTTATAAATTTTTAATGCCTGGATTAAGAGAAATCTGCTGAAGTCTCATATCAACTTTTACACTTGCCCAAATACCATCTGGAGTTTGGATTAAAATATAAGAAAATGAATATTAGATTAGCAGAACTTTCATTAAGTATATTATATTATTATTATAAATTCACACCCAGATGTTAGGAATATTTGCAATTCTGGACGCCCATTGTCCTACTTGCCCGCAATAGCAACCTCTAGCCAAACTACACAAAACTTTACACTCAGGCTGTCAATATCTGATAAAGTCAAATTAGAATATTTTTAATTATATTTTTTATATTTTTATTCATGTGTGTGTGTGTGTGTGTGTGTGTGTGTGTGTGTGTGTGTGTTGTGTGTAACCACGGGCGAATTCGGGAACCACCATGGACCACCTCTACCTCCTCCTTGTTTACTCTGCCCAGGGATTCACAGGCTCCACCCTACCAAGACCTGAAACGCAGGCCGCCCCTGCTTCTGCCCAGCGTCTATAGGTGGGGTCTAGGATCCGAACTGAGGACCTTCTGCTTGCAAGGCAGAGGCTTACCCCCTAAGCCACCTCTCCAGCTCCAAGATAGAATATCTCTATAATAACAAATAAATATCTCTCATATTGCCCTGTTGATGCCACACCCTAATTCTTCCTTCTTTCCTGGAAACCACAAGCTTTTTTTCATTATATATCATCATAAAAATATCATGTAGTAGACTATGGCTTCTGGAAATAGATGGTTTCACTCAATAAATGCTACTGTACATACTCATGATTCTTTCCTATTTAACTCTGGGCAGCACTGCATGGTATGGATGAACGAGGGTTTGCTTTGAAGGACCACAGATTATGTATAATGTTGGGCTTTGTTTAAAAAAAAAGCTTACAGAATCATTAGTGTGCAGGCTTTTGTGTGAAGTAATGAAGCTTGAAATAAATGTGCTGTCTTTAGAAACTGCCACTCTTTTCCACTGAGCACAGACCATTTTACTTTCCTAATAGCACTGTAGGAGCAATTAGACTTCACTTAATCTTTCCTTTTGTTACTAGCATTTTGTTTCAGCGATGCCAAGATGTATGTATACCCAGCTTAGAGAGGGTTAACTTGCATTTCTCTGAAGACTAGTCATATTCAACATCATATCCCAAACCTAGTCATTTTCTGTGACCTCATTACAATGCTCATTTTCTAATCAGATTATTATTATTTGCTTGTTGGATTTAGAGAATCCTTTAGAAACCTTTGTACTGGTCTTCTGTTGATATGTGATTTTCAAATATTTGCTTGCATTTATTCTCGAACATGGACTTTGGCACAAAAATGTTTTCATTTTGAGAAAGTCAGTTTATTGATTTTACTTTTTGAATTTTTATCTAATAGTTGAATCTAAAGACATTTGCCAAAATGTTTTCCAGTTTTATCTTTATGCGTTTGTTTCACTCTGAATTACTATGTGTATGCAATAATTTTTAGATTATCAATTTTTATGTTATTTTCTATGTGAGCTAGACTGAGAATATTTACCAGTGAATATCCTATTCTACAGAAATATTTGTTTAAAATATGTTAACCGTCTACAGGAATTGCTTTTGAACCTTTGATACACTTGCTTTTGAGTGTTGTTTGTTTCTTGATCCTTTGCTGTTCCACTGATCTATGATGTCTCTTCCAGAAAAACCCACAATTCTAATTAGTCCCACCCTGCAACATGTCTTCCTAGAGAGAAGAATTTCTAAGATTTTTTTCCCTTAGAGATGATTTTAGGCATTCTAATTCTTTCTTTAATGTTTTTAACCTACTCTAGTTCTTTTACCTCTTCAGGAAAATTCAAAATAAGACTTTGTCAAAAGTATTCCTGGTGTTTGGAAAGACGTTGGATTAAATTTTTTAAACTTTTTTTTAAAATTAACATCTGTTTTATGAGAAGTCTTCTAGTGCACAACAATGGAATGGGTTGTCTTAAGCTTTTTTAATTTAATTTTTATTTTTTAATTTTATTTTTGCGAGTGTGTGTGTGTGTGTGTGTGTGTGTGTGTGTGTGTGTGTGTACTCTGTGCCTGAATATATAAGAAGGCTCTATGCATCCCTATGGAGAATCAAGAGTGATTCTGTGGATCATCCTGGATTGTTTCTACCTCCATTTTGCTTTGCTCTGAGATTGCCCAAGCTCTGCTCACCAGAGCTTGAGGCAGAGTCAACTCTTGAACCATCTCTCCAGTCTGGTTGTTGTAAGCTTTGAACTCCCTTCATCAAGATTCACAGTCTTCAGCATGCAATCTGTGGATAAAGTCTTTATATTTTCACCTATTTCATATTTTTATTATTGTTAATGATTTTTTCTTTATATATCTCTGTATTCATAATTATTTGGAAAGTTGTTGAGCTGATTTCCTGTGATCTACTGAACTCAATCAATTCTAGAAGGTGCAGTGTAGACATCAAGACATCTGAACAGGGACACTTTTATTTTTTCCTTGATGGAACTCCTCTTTGACCTTTAATTTTCCTCCCCTGGTCTCCTCTGGTATTCACAATAGGTTATGAAATCAACTGACGATGGACTTAAGGGGCAGGCAACCTTCTTTACCTTAAACCTCTGTAGGCAGTGATCAGGATGAAGCTCTTATCTCCTGTAATGTGCAGCTTGGTATAGAACTAGTATGATTAAAATTATTGTCTTGCTAGGCTGACCTGGCTCTGTGCTTTAGTTAAAAACAAGTTATCATCAGGAGAGCATTTTGAGTGTGTTGGTGTCAGTTTGCAGTCCAAAGAAATGAGGATACAATCCAGGACACACAACTCTTGCTCAGTCTTTGGTCTTTGGTCATGATTTGGTAGTTCCCAGTGAGTCTCAGCCTTTCAAAAACTTCACATGAAGCCCAATCCTGTGTAGTATCCAAAATGGAAAAGAACAAGGGAAAATGTCTGCTGTATTTTCCCAGAAATGAATGCCACAGAAATGAAATTGTCTTTGAAAATTTCTTCCTAGAAATGGATAGAATTTACTTTCTTATTAATTCTTCCCAAAGATGAGTTCCAGTAAAAATAAAGAAGTTAAGGATATCCTGTGTAAAACCAAATGATAAAGGAACTTTATCAGCATCCATTATAATAGATTTTAAGTACTTATACCTCAGCAAGGATTCATCTAAAGATTAAAAGTGAATTTCCCATTAAAATTTGTTTTCTATATAATAATTCTTCATTTCCACTAGTTAAAAAAATGCTCGATGGCTTGGATTTATAAATCTTATTAATGAAAGACAATTAGAGTTAAAAACATAAATGAGAAATCAGTCATTTGAGAGTTTGTGCAAATCATTGATAAGCTACATAGTTTTTCATTCAGTACTATAAGTTTGGTTCTTATCCAGTACAAACTACTGAATGCTTTCAGCATGAACCTGATGACATTGGAAAGCTATACTAGTTTTAAAAGTCCTTGCATTCATTATACAATATATGCATTTTTATTGTCTTTTAATAAATTTATATGAGCTGAGTAATTATTAAAATATAATAAAATGTACCTTAAACAAAATTTCATTTTAGATACACAGATACAGATGATATTAATGTGGAAGAAAAGAGATAGATATCAAACAAAATTTCTGTAACATTATTATAAATAAATGTTTGATATTGTATATCATATGTAATATATAGCAATATGTTTAAATTTTTACCTGTCTTTCAAATAGTATACTATCTGCATCATGGTGGGACACTGCTGTTCACTTCACTGCTCTTCTACTGCCCTAGGCTGCATCCTGTCAGAGTGCCTGGATCCTCTACCTAGGTTGTAAAAGAAGACTTACAGGTTGAATGTTAAGTGTTCTTCCAACCTATGGGTTTAATAACAGCTATTTCAAGAGCAAATTGGTATACTGTCTTCCTATCTGTAGGTTCATTGGCTGTTTTTCCCTATCAATCTATTTCCTACCCTTTTTTAGATACTTGTTCTACTTTACAGTAACAGGAACGTGTTCCGTTCTGAAAAGCAGGTCTTGAGTTCAGTCAAAAAGCTGTTGGTTGTCCCCTTAATACTCATGTCACAACAACACTGGTGGTCACCTGTTGCTATGGCGATATTTATTGCAACTTACAAATCTCATGCATTGATAGGGTCTGTGATTATTTCTCTCCCCCAGCAGCTTCTACAGTATTCCTTGGTACTATGTAAGCTATCCAGCAAGGAAGAATTTCTCAAACCAGTTCTAACTGATATATTTTGCCCATGTTCTGTGATCTATATGTGTTGCATCTTCGGTAATAAGGTTTTACTGACAGTTTTTTGTTTGTTTTTTGTTTGTTTTTTGGAGAGCAATAAGAAGCAATGGTAAAAAGCCTACAATATTTGGGAGCCTTTGAGACCTCTCTGACCTATCAAGATGTGTCACATTCCTGTTACTTCTAGTATAATTTTGTCACTGGGTTCTAAGTGGATCAGGTCAGGGCTTTTGTTTTTAATTTTTGACGTGTGTGTGTGTGTGTGTATGTGTGTATCTGAGTGTGTCTGTGTGTGTAACAGAGAGGACTATGTGTCCCTATAGAGGACCACGGGTGACTTCAAGGATCATCCTGGCACACTATTGGCCCCACAAAGTCTAGCATTTGCTAAAGGCATCAAGATCCTTGGAGGCAAGGGATTGAGAACCGGTGTACCTCTTAAGTTTGTATGAGCGGAAATAATAAAAAAAAGGATCATCCTGGATTGCATCTACCTCCTTTTTACTTTGCTCTAGGCTTTCCCAGGCTCCACCAGCCAGGGCTGGAAATTCAGGCTGCCACCATTTCTGCCTGACATTTTTATGTGGTACCTGGGGTCTGAACTCAGGACCTTCTGCTTGTGAGGCAGAGTTTTAAACACTGAGTCTTCTCCGCACCTTATTTCATGAGTTTATTTATTTAATTTGTTAAATTATTTCACGATTTCCCACTGGACATAGAAATCACTGCCTGACTAGACTGGCTAGCCAGTGAGTACTTCAGGGTATTGTTTCTTCCTCTCAGATCGGAAATGAAGGCTCAAGCCGCCATGTGTGACAATCATCTGGTTATTGGGGATTCAAATTCATTTCCTCATTTTTGCACAGCAAGCATTTTGCTCACTATGCCATCTCCCCCCCCTCATATATCTCTGAACTCTGCATGCCATTTTAGATTATGCCTCACATCACATTTTTAAAAATTCCCAGTTTCAGTACTATCTCAAGTATACCTAAGAGGAAAGAAGAATGATATGATTATCAATAGGTCTCTCCATCCTTACACTATAATTGCAGAAGCTTCAGATATTTAAGTTTACTTGAAGAGGGAACCTTTTCAATATGTCTTGGAGGAAATGTCAAAACAGAGTATGAGACAGAATACAAGTGTTGAGAGCAAAAGAATGTGAAAAACGCAATAGGGAGGTAAGTAGAAAGACAGGTTATCAGAGCACAGAGCAGAAGATATGCAGGGGTTATTATACACACGTAAGTGTCTAGAAAAGGAAGCAGGGACACTGAAGAATGTGGCATGGATGGAGAATAAAAGATTGAACAGAATAAAAGACAAGAAGCTGTGAGGACAAATGTCTTTTACCCCACAGGAATAGGGCTGCAGCATAATGCTCATTTTGGGGTGACTTCTTCCCTGAGATCTTGCTCCCCCACCCCTGCCCAGCCTTAGAAGTAAAACTCTCATTCACATATATTGGGAAAATATCTGACAGAGAGTTTTACAAGTACATTTTCTGATTAGTTGTCTTGTGGGAATGGGTGCTCTTGGATTCCTTTCAGATCTGATTTTCCATTGTCTACATGTAATTCAGTGCACAAAGCTAGTATGTGGATGTGAACAAAATTCAGTAGAAATTGGGTATTTGATCCTGACCAAGCAAGTCTTTGCTTTTTTTGCTTTGAAGAACTTTTAATTATCAAATGTTACCAGGAAAAACCTGATGAGAGTCCTTTAATGTCTGGCATGCACATTAAAGGACACTCTGGGGATTGGGGGGGAGGCACTAGGGGATGGGGAGGGAGGGGTGAGGGGAAGAGGAGCAGGGGGTTCCGGGGGAGGAGAAGGGAGGGAGGGAACTGGTGTACCTATTAAGTTTGTACGAGCAAAAATAATAATAAAAATGATATTAAAATTAAAAAAAAACCTGATGAGAGAAGTGCATTGAAAATCTTAATACTTCTTTACCAAAGAAGTTCTTCATTCTATGTATTGTCCCAGATTCCATTTTGTTAAACACCAATTGTAGACCACAGATTTATTTTATATCTACTAATCCCTAGAGGAGCCCACCAAGAAAGTTGTTAAGCAAAATGAGGATAAGTAGCTATAATTTAAGCCATAGTGGCACGCACCTGTAACAACAACTACTTTGGAGTTTGTGGCAGGAGGATTGCTAGAAAGGTCACTTGGGTAATCTAGCAAAGAAAAGGAAAGAGGTCATTAGTAAAGCACTCACCATAATGCATGAGGGTTTGGGGATGAAACTGAGATCATTGCAAAATAGACACATTGATAGATGTTAGTAGATAGATGATAGATTGTTAGATTAGATACATGGAAGCCAGAAGAATAGATAAATAAGATAGAGATAGATAGATAGATAGATAGATAGATAGATAGATAGATAGATAGATGATAGATGATAGATAATGAAGAGATAAAGGTATACAACAGGATTTTCCAGAGTTTAGACTTTTTAAAATTATACTACAAACAAAATAATATTAGACATAGGAATCAATAATAGCCAGTGGTTTATATTTCTCATAATCTGAAACACCAAAGCATTCAATAAAGAGTAAGAACAATTAAGGTATGTAAGTTTATGTGTCAATTACATAAAGCTATCCATTAACAATTGAATGCTGACTTCTACGCACATCTGTGAATAACTGGTAGTTAAGGCAAGCTCTGAACGAGTCTGTTGGAGATTATATAGTTTATAAGGAAAGATCCATCCCATGGTAGGTAAGACCATTCCTGGGCAATTGGTTAAGATAAAGACAGCTTGTTTAGTACTTTGATATGGCTTGGTATACTTTGGAATATTTTGCTAGCCTGAAAAGTGAGGAGGATTTCCCCTCTGAGCAATTCCTGTGAATTCAAGTGTGACCAGTTTTTCTACCTTTACTTCCTGACTGGACTTTCTTCATCCTTGATTTTCTTTCTTTGATCTTCTCTCAAATCCACAAACTCATTCCAGATATGGAGCCCATCAGAAGGACATTGGACCCCTGTCACTTCTTTTTAGGAAGTGTAAGTCTGATATGATTTGCAGAAAAGTATCAACAACTCTGGGATCGAATACAAATCTGTGAATTTGTATGGCTCCTAGGAGCTGGGAAACTATAAAGGATAATCTGTCTCCACAAATTCATTTCCATCAACTCTTAGAAAAGTATATTGGGATGAGTTGTCAGTCAACTAACTCTCTTCACACAATCTGTCCATTCTCGAATCAAAAATAGCCCTTCCTGTTCTAGTCCCAAATATTTAATTTCTAACATAAATTAGAGAGGCAAGACTGTTTGCCTCCTCCCACCTCCATTCCATTTTAAACCAAGTTGACTATGACCAAATTTGTGTCCCATATCATAAGCAGCTTATTCCCAATTGTTGAACAGGCATGCACCAGACTAGCTATCTAGTTGTGGTCTAATTTGTCTGTAGTAACTGGATCATAGAAACAATACTGGAATCAGTTGGTGCTACCTAGAGACTCCTCTCAAAAGGTGAGGAGATGCCCAGGATCACTGTCCTAGTCAGGAATTACATACAGTCTTGCGCAGAGGAAATGTCATCTCAATGCCATACTCTACACAGACATCCTTGTCATTAACATTTCTTTGTTTCCCTATAGAGACCTGAGACTCCTGGCTTCTAAGAAATGGAGCATATTTCTTCCTCTTGAATCTTAGCTGACTCTCTGTTCTTTCTTGAATAATATTTAATGGCAGCCATAATATTTTGAAATGGCTGAGACCAAACTTTAAGAGACTCCTGGATGAAGATGCTTACACATTGCAACATCACCTGAGCATCTGAATGAAGATTGCCATGAAGGCAGACTAGCCAATAATATAGAAATGCCTGGCTGAACTCAACAAATACTCAGAGATAAGACATTGGTTAAAGGCTTTGAGAACTCTTTTTTTCTCTTTTGCTTATTATCATATACATGTTGAAATGTATAAACATTTCAAATATGTATACACTTTGTTCATATTCATAAGCATAGCCTTCTTTTCCTCCATCTCTTTCTTACCACTGGTTCTGCCTTTATTCCAAAGTGATTCAACTTTTATTTACTCATATTGTTTAAAATGTAGATTCTACATGATGGTCTCCAATTCTATATATTTTTCTGTAAATAATGTAATTTTTCTCCCTTATGATAAAATGTCTTTTTGTATATATACCATATTGTCTTTATCCATCTGCTCATCTGTTAATGAACTCCTATTTTAGTTCTATGTGTTATGTGTTAGGAACACAGCAGAAATTAACACTTGGGTGCAAGTGTCTCTGTAGCATAATGAAATGGATTCCCTTAAGTATTCATCCAAGTGGGAGATAGATAGATCATGCGATATTTCTTCTTTCTTTTTACTTTTCATTTATGTTTTGGGGTGTGTGCATGCATCTGTTTTTGAATTCAAGTGGGTATATATGTAAGTATATATAGACAAGTCACCTTAGTTTTTGTGCATGTGGAGGTTAAGACTCATATCAGGAATCATCTTTCACTTTATTGTTATAATCTCTCTAATCCCGGAGCATGCCATTAGTTTTAGCCTGGCTAGCCAACTCACTCTGAGAATTCCCAGGCTCCACCTTTCAGGGCTATAATTACAGGCAGTCTGACAAAACTGTTGGCATTTTTACACATTTACTTATTGCCCATATTCTTTTTTTTTAACTGAGACAGATGTTAATTATGCATCTGTTCTATAGAATTACTAATTGAGAAATGTCCAAGTTATGACAGGTAGTTTTTCCTGGGTGTGGTGCTTTGGCTAGCTCTTTGTTTTTGTTTTTGTTTTATTTCCACTCATACAAACTTAACAGGTACACCTGTCCCCTCCCCTCCTCCCATCCTCTCTCCTCATCCCCCTGTGCCTCCCCCTCCCATCCCCGGAGCATCCTTTAATGTGCATGCTAAACTCTCCTCTGGGTCCTCCTCTCCAATGAGGTGCAAGGACTCAGTGACATTACCCAGATCCCTTTCCTGTGTTCCCTGAAGCATAGGAACACTATTGTGGCTGTCAATCCCTTGCCTCCAAGGATCCTAGTGCCTTTAGCAAATGCTAGACTTTGTGGGTCAATAGTGTGTTGGACATTGCGCAGGGCATGCAATGTCCAATTATGATTGCTTCGGCCCTAACTTGTGTGGAGTATCTTGCATATCATTGCTCCTCCCGTTGCCCATATTCTTAAGATGCACTTGAAACAAAAGTAAATTTTCCCATTTGTGGTCTCCATTGTCACAGATATTCATTAAACTTTCAATTACTGAGTTACCACAAGTCATTTTGCTGTTACTGCATTTGAACAGTGAAAGTTTTCTGCTCTTATCAAATGGCTAATTCTTTATATCAATTATTTTCTTCAAATGTCATTTTCAACATTGAAATCACTTGATTTGTAAGAATTCTTTCAGCCTTAAGGTTCTATTCATTTTGTGACTCAGTGAGTTTTGTTTTCTGTACACAAATATTAGACTGTTAAACTTACAGACATGTAGTGATATTCACTTTCACATTAAAATTGATGACTAACTGCAATGGGCCAATGAAATCAGGGCTCAGTGAACACATTCCTACTGCATGAGTGAGATCAGTATTATTGAGAAACAGTGTTGAGCATGCCTCAAAAATTTCCCTCCAGTGGAAGTAAGGGTAATTGTTTATAGATACCACTTACATGAAAGATTGACTGCTTAACATATTCACCATTTAACAAAATGGAATGAAAAAAGTTCTCAAGTAGTTACTTTTTTTAAAAAAAGTCTGTTTGTTAATATTTGAATTTTAATAAGTTTGGAACTATTCCAATCTGAAACATAGAATGCATTTCAAAAGAGAAAGTCCAGAACTAGACAAGGTGTTAAGGAATTCTGTGAATGCCTTTCAAATGCAGCTTAAAGGACAGACTAGAATCAAACCTTGGTTTCTGGGGTTTACAAAGAAGTTCCTTCACATGTCAGAGTGTTTCACAGTCTTTTGTTACTGTTGTTCTCTATCCCCACATTTGCATTTAATCTGAGTTCAATCTTTTTAAGACCTGTCCTATGGCCTAACCATATCTATCCTGAAGAATGTTCCATACGTAACTCTGAAAAACATTCATATGTTCACCAGATTCAAATAGCTCACTATGTTCCTCAAGGCCAAAGCTGTTTCTATTTGTTGTTATTTTTATTATTTGTTTTGTGTGGAGGAGGATTTTTATTATTGCTGTTTGTGTGTGATGTGTGCATGTGTGTGTACACAAGCCACAGAGTTCCTGTGGAGTTAGAGGACGACCTTCAGGGTGCGGTTCTTCATCTTTCTACTTTGAGTCCAGGTCTCAAGTCAGGACGGCTGGTTCACTAGCTTCCTGAGATTCTCAGGTCTACCTTACAATTCTCATAGGTGCCTATGAGATCCCTAGGCCATAAAGATTACAGGTACTAATATTAATACATCTGTTTTTATGTGGGATCTGCAGACCTGAACTCAGGATTTGTAGTTTCTTTCTCTATTGCTGCCCTGCTTTGTAGTTTGGTGAGTTTCCTTATGGTTTAAGTGTGATATTGTGTTTTGGGGGATGGTATTCTGTGGTTACCATGAGGCTTTCTTAGAACTTTTAAAACAATCTATTTCCAGCTAGTAACAACCCAACTCCACTTACGTACCATTCTATAATTTCATTCTCACCCATTTACCCATAAACATTTTATGTTTTGATGTTAGAATTTGCATTCTGTTATGATATGTACCCCTTGACAATTTATTTTGCTGGGATTTTTAATAGCTCCGTCCTGAGAATAAAAACACTATGCCATTACAGTCATAAAATGTTCTCTATTACCGTATTGTTTATACCATGGAACTCTGTGTTTTGTAAAATTTGTTTTATACTTATGAGCCTTATATTACAACACAAAATGCTCTGTTTTGCAGATACTGAAATATTGGCTTGCTGGTAATGAATTGCTTTAGTTTCTGTTTGTTTGTGAAAATTTTATTTCTCGTTCAATTGGGGCAGAAGTTTTTATTCCTTGAGGTTTCCTTACTGGCCAGTTTCCTTTTCTCCCTTTATTATGGCTTTGAATTCCTCACTCCACCTTTTTCTGCTCTTTTGTTTCTGATGACACAGCCACTGAATGTTGTGTGCAGCACTCCCTGAGTGTGCTTGTTATTTTTTGCTGATCCCAGATTACTTTTCTTTTGTTCCTATTTTATGTCTTAGTAGAGTCTCCTTTGGTTGAACCTGATTGAAACCTCTGTGCTACTTCTTGTAACAAGACATCCAAACTAGGGAAGTTTGCAGTCATTATTGCATTAAATACCTATATTTAACATAAAATATTTATAAATATTAAATAATGTGTTAAATGTGCTCTCTGGCCATTTTCCTCCTTTGTGAGTGCCTATGTTAAGTGCCCGTGCTGCCCTATAATTCCCTATATTTCTTAATTCTTTGCAGTTATTGTTATTTTGATATATCTGACTGGATAATCCCATCTTTTGTATTTGAGACTTTGCTTTATTCAGTTTGATGAAGCCTGTTGTTAAACTTTGGTTGAATTACTCTTTTCCATAATCATTCAACTTTAATATTTCTTTTTTTTTTTTTATTCAACTGTGCGCATGTGCGTGTGTATGTGCGCGCGCGTGTGTGTCTGTGTGTGTGTGTGTCTGTGTATATGTAGAACCACGGACGAATTCGCGAACCACCATGGACGCCTCCACCTCCTTCTGCCCCGGGATTCACAGGCTCCGCCCTACCAGGACCAGAAACGCAGGCCGCCCCCGCTTCCGCCTGGCGTTTATACATGGGATCTGGGATCCAAACTCGGGACCTTCCGCCTGCAAGGCGGAGGCTTAACCCCTGAGCCACCTCTCCAGCCCTCAACTTTAATATTTCTATTTTATTTTTAAGCTTCTTAATATCCTTATCACTGCTAATTCTTTGTCAAATTCAATTTTTCATATATCAGTTTCTGATTCCATTTTATGTTCTATCCACACATAATTGTTCTTCACTGAACTTTTTTTTAACAAGATTTTTCTTAGTTCCTTTCCTCTGTCAGAATATATTTCCTTTGCCTATGACATGATTGCTCAGTGCTTTATTTCTTCTGGGAAGCAATTCTTTGCTTGTATAGGTGTCTATAATAATAAAAATAAAATCCTTCTTTTCCCCAAGCTTTTGCAAGTGTTAATTAGGAGAGATAGGTCAACTTTACTTAGTGTAGCAGATCACCTGATGATGGCAAAGTTTAATTCTGAGTCTTCACATGGATGAGCTGATTTTGCTACAGACAGCTCAGGTCAGCCATCTGGCTGGGTTCTGGCATGAGGGGAAGGTAACAAGTATGTTCCCAAACACCTCAGATCACAAAAGGCCACAATGTGTGTGTTGGTCAGATGACACTGCTGTTTGAGTTCAGCAGTAGAACAGGTTTTCAAAAGAAGCATGGAGGCTAAATGGTGTTTGTGAATGGGCAGAATGACCATTTGCCCTGCTGTATTACTTCATGCTTTATATAACCATACTAATACGAAATTATTCAAATAACTGTTCATTTAGATGTAAAATTAGTTTCAAAATAATTAAAATAAGCACACACACTACATTTTGAAACTTTTTATTCATGCAATTTTCATAACGTCTTTTCTTCATAGTTTTCATTTAAAACATCATAACTAGGGAATGTGCTTGTATCTAAAATATAAAGTATCACTATCTCTTATATTTCCTAAATATTTCCCTCAACATTATTATAATAATTCTTATTATGTTTACTGTGATCTTAAAAATATTTATAGTTATTAATAACAATTTTTTATGAAAAAGTTACATGTCATTTGACATTCACTTATTTCAAGTCAGTTACATGTAACCTTGCCTGAAACTAGACACTCAGGTTGATCTGTAGCCCTTGATTTTCCTTACTCCAAGTCCTGAGTGCTTGGATTACAGGTGTGTACCACCACACTCAATTAATATGATGATAAAAATTTATAATGCCTCAGCCAGGCAGACACTTTGCCAACTGTCCTGTATCCCCAGCCTTTAATCTTCTTATTTCCAGAAACTTTATAATTTTTTTTTATTTTTTAAGTTGTATTGGGACACATTCATATTATACTATTCATTTACTTAAAACATAGCGTGCAATAGACTAGTGATTTGAGTGATTTCAGGAGTTGTACACTATTCATCATAGTCAATTTGAACACATTTCCATCACTCTGGAAAGAACTATGTACATTAAATGTTTCTCCCTGTATTTGCAAACAGAGTATGTAACAATGTACTTATGTTCTAGTACACAGGAAAGGGAAAAACCAAGTAGCTGCTTATAGTGGTCATTCAGCTCATAGACTTACACAATACTTTCCATCTACAGAACTAAAGGACAGTTATTAATTTATTTATCATTTATTTATTATCTTCTTTTTAATACTAAGCAGCAACCCAAGTTTCACAAACTGGACAAGGGCTATAACATCAAGCTACATAGAGCTTCTTCTTTTTTGCATGTGTGGGTTTTTATATGTGTACATGTATGTGGGTGTACACAGAGGGCACTGTGTATACCTGTGAAGGTACAGAAAGTAAAATCAGGAATCATCCTGAATTGCTCTAGCTCCTTATTGCTTTGTTGTAGGTTTTTTCAGGTTCTGGCTTCCAGGACAGGCATTTCAAGATGCTGTCATTACTATCCAATGTTTTACATGAGATCTGGGATAAGAATTCAGGTCCTTTTACCTTCAAGGCAAAACTTAACCCCTGAGCCATCTCTCCATCTCCAATTTCATTTTGTAAAAAACAGCAATACAAAATTAAAATGTGAATGTATAACCATGTTTTGTATATTGATCTCTGGTCTTATAATTTTGCTAAACTTCCTTTAGTTTGTCAATGGCTTATTTGTGTATTCCTTGGAATATTTCCTGTATAAGAACATTTAATCTATAAATAGCAATACTTTCACATCTTTTTTTATAATCTAAATATCTTGTTCTTCTGTTTCTTAAATACTCTCTTGTCAAAACACCTTGTATCATTATGAATAGAAAATTGAGAGTGCACAATTTTCTACTTTCTTAGTTAAATGCAACACTTTTGTGATTATTTTGTCTCCTTGGTGAATTTCGATCAATTTCTGAATCTCCATATGGATCAGTGTCTTTTAGTGCTTTCTTTTGTAACTTCATAGTTCAGGGTTTACTACTTGTACCCTTGTTTTTCTGATGCATTAATTTGACTATGATGCTAATTTCCAGGGAGCTAGAATTTAAAAGAGAACTATGATCCAGGGAAACACAGCAGAGGGGTGCTAAGTCACTATGTTCCTTCTCAGTGTACATGCAAATATTTGTTCTGAGTGATCCATATAAAAAAAAAAAAAAAGCATCCAAATAATCCCCAATTTCATGTGGTGCAAACTTACTTTTTCTGGACAGATAGCAAGCAAGACATATTCTAAATTAAATGTTATCCTTATTTTCTTTATGTTTGCTTTTCCTTACTTTAATCTGCCAATCTTTTCAAGTACAAACAAAGTTTTATATAGATACTTCATCTTTTTTGTGTAGCCTTCAATACACGTTGATCTTGGGTCACCGCAGGTTCCTATGTTTTAGTTCCACTTTTGTGTCTTCTTCTTAGTACCATCACAATCCAGCCATGACCCAAATCTACAATTGTTTGAACTTCAATTCTTTCTCCAAACCATTCCCTCCTTTCAAAAATTTCCTATCTATTCTGAAAACACAGTGACTTTATAAATGTAAATCTTGAATTTCCCTCTGCTTCAGAATCCTGTGCTGACTACAGAGTGAAGTTCAATGATATGTGTAGTAGTCTCTGTTCATCAGTACTTTTCCCACTCCTGGACCTTTACTCTACTTGGAATTATAGCTTTTACTTTCTAAATTTCAGGTTGTTGCAGTTCACCTGCATGGTTGATGATAAATCACTATCAAACAGCTTAAGGGAACAAGGGGTTTATTTTCTTACTGATAATCTGGTTACAGTTTGTAGTCCAGCTTGAGGGGAGAGCATGCACCAATACCAGGGCTGAGCGAACTGTCCACACCATCGCTACATAATGGCTGAGAGGGACAATCCTTACTTGTCAGACCAGTATATCTGGCCAAGTGTACACAAGGTTGCAAAATTCTCTCAGCCAGCTCTCTGTATTTTATTCCAGGACCTAATCCCACCCACTACAGGCTGGGCCTGCCCCATCAGCTAGACAATCTCCTGCAGGTTTGCTCTGGGCTTAATTCAACCATTAATTCTCTACAAATGTGCCCAGAGCTCAAACCCTCAACTGTCAAGTTGACACCTGTGCTCTAACTATGACACAGGTAGTTCAGATTTATTAGTTGAACTTTATTATGCTTCATGGTCTATCTGTTCCCTTTATTATACTTCATGGTCTATTTTTTCCCATGTAATGTTCTTCATTATTTAGTTGGTTCTCCAAACCATTCCCTCCTTTCAAAAATTTCCTATCCAACAAGTATCTTTTCACATTTTAATTCTAAAATCCAATATTTTTAACTCATAGAGAAACTTAGGCCATCCCTTCTTCATCACCTATTTTCATTTGTTTATCACTTTGTCTCTGCTTTTGTTCAACTTTTTTTATTTTTTTTTATTGTTATTATTTATTCAACTGTGTGCATGTGCGTGTGTGTCTGTATGTGTGTGTGTGTGTGTGTGTGTGTGTGTGTGTGTGTGTAGAACCACGGACGAACTTTTTTTAATTAATAAATTATTGATTGATTGATTGATTGATTTCTGCTCATACAAACTTAATAGGTACACCGGTCCCCTCCCTCTCACCACCCCCCTCCCTGGACTCCCTAGCTCTCTCCCCTGTTTTCCCCTTCCTTTCTCCCCCTTCCTTCCCTATCTCCCAGGGCCTCCTCCCCCCCATCCCTGGAGCATCCTTTAATGTGAATGTCAAATTTTCCTTTGGGCCTTCCTCTCTGATGAGGTGACTCAGTGGTATTTCCTAGAACTCTTTCTTGTGTTCCCCATAAGTATAAGAACACTATTGTGGCTATTAATCCCTAGCTTCTAAGGATCCTAGTGCCTTTAGGCCATGCTAGACTTTGAGGGGTCAATAATATGTTGGTCATGAAAAGTCGTATTATGATTGCTTCGGACCTAACTTGTGTGGAGTATCTTGCATATCATTACTTCTCCCCATCCTTGTGCTCTTATAATCTTACCACCCTCTCTTCCACAAATTTCCCTGAGTTTCAGGATGGGGAGAGATTAGGCTGGCCTGGTTCCAAGTGGTTGATATAGAGTCTCTGATGTTCTGAATTATGGTTTGTTGATTTTTTTTTCAATTTTGCTGTTCCTGCAATGCCCTTGGCTCCATCCTGATGGGTATTGGATGTCACCACCTGGCGAGAGATAAAAAGCTGTTAAAATAGAATCTTATTATAAGAGTATATTCAAAGGTAGATAGAATAAAAGTAGGAGACTGCCGTGGGGGGGGTCATTCTCCCATCTGCAAAATGGAAGGAACTGCATCTTAGACTCTAAGAGTGGGTTAAAAATTCTCTAGCTGGGCCGGAGAGGTGGCTCAAGGGTTAAGCCTCTCTGCCTTGCAGGTGGAAGGTCCTGAGTTCGGATCCCAGACCCCACCTACAGACACTGGGCAGAAACAGGGGCAGCCTGCGTTTCTGGTCCTGGTAGGGCAAAGCTTGTGAATCCCGGGACAGAGTTCTACACACACACACACACACACACACACACACAATTGAATAAAATATAAAAAAAATTTTTAAAAATTCTCTAGCTGAAAGTAAAATGTGGATATACAAACAGAAAGAGAGAGAGGGAGAGAAACAAAGAACATTTTTAACCCACTCTTAGAGTCTAAGATGCAGTTCTTTGATTTTTTGGAAAAATTAATATGTGACTAATTTTGGTTTCAAAAAATCAGAGGAGGCATACTTCTGACTGTAGAAAGGAAAATATTTTATTTACGAAACAAAGCATTCAACAAGCAAATCCACCTTAATTCAAGTATGGATTCCTAAGGATCAGTAAAAACACCAAAGTCAGACAAAAGTTGTGCTGAGAAAGAAGTCACAGTAGATTTGAAAGTCTTAGGAATCCTTAAGTAAGAACTAGCAAGAGGTCTGTGATTGGAGTGTGAATTTTACCCAGAAGAGTAAAGCAGGCCTATGAAAGAAATATTTTTCTTACCCTAACCTATTGTACAATCACAAAATTTCATATGTTACATTAAAAACAACTGTTATTTGCTTTCATTTGCAGCTGATTAAGGTTCATGAAAGATCACATACTAGTAGAAATTATAGAAGTTTTAAAGCAGTTTGTGTAGAAAGAATAATTTTTGAAGGTTTTGAGTCTGTTTTTCTATATTTATAATCTTAAAATTCACATATAATCACGAGGAACTATGGCACAGGAGAAACAATTTAAAATTTGCTTCTTAATTTTGTGTTAGCTTCAGTGTCATGTGCTGCCTTTCACTCTTAAATTGATTAGATTTACACATTTGTTGCAGTGGAAAAGGGGTCAGAGTGCTGCTGGCGTGATTAAGCTTTTAAAAATACTATACATGTGTAGCCACTATAGGTAAATGTCCAGATGGTACATGTGTCTTCTGTTCAAAAAAACGCAGAAGATTTTACTTGTGGATATGCCAAAAGGCAAGCATGTTTCAATGGTAGTATCAGCCTCTAAGTGCTTTGAAGACTTCCTCTCTTATATTCTAGGGCAGTTTTATACTGTAAGTTGTTAGTCTTTTATCTGTTGAATAGAGATTTAGATTTTAAACCTTCTCCTTAAACTTGTATACTTACTCTTCTAGGTTTTCTGTGTTCTATAAGCATGTTTTCTCTCCCAAGAAGTTCAAACAGGTTAAATTGAAGGGATACCAAAATTTTGGGTGCTTCACACTGTGGTAAGATCACCAATCTTTGTATTAACAGGCCTCATGATCTGGTCCACAAAGAAGTGAGAAGATATCATGATTAAGATGAAAGACATGCATGTTCTAACAACAGACAGATAGAGTTTGACAAAGGGGTCTCCCAGTGGACTGGTACCAGCACTCACCTGCAGGATGGCAGCCACTGATGTTACTGACCAGCTTATGTGCTCTACCTACTTCATTACACTGAATATTCAGTTCCTACATAGAGTAGGTACTACAGACACTAGTTTGTAAGCAGTTTCCAGAAGGACCTCCAGACTGTTATTTTAAACATCACTTCTGAGAGTTTACCTCATTAGCATACATGATTTAGCTGTTTCTCCCTCTGGAAGTATGTATAATCCTGGAAGTCTAAATGCATTTTGATTAATTAATTTAGTGTGTGTGTGTGTGTGTGTGTGTGTGTGTGTGTGAGAGAGAGAGAGAGAGAGAGAGAGAGAGAGAGAGAGAGAGCTGTATGTGCCTATGGATGCCTTAGTGATTTCCATAATCATCCTGGATCCTTCTATCTCCTTTTTGTTTCTCCACCATTTCTGCCTGACATTTTTATGTGGGATCTGGGATCCAAACTCAGGTCCTTCTACTTGTGACAGTTTTAACCCCTGAGCTCCAGCCCCAAGCTATGGGAGTATATATACTGAATATTTAAGTATACCTGTCCCTCCTTCCGGCTAGAATAGAATTCATTGGTTATCTTTTCCATGAGCAGGAGCTTTCTCTCTTCCCCTTCACTATATCCACTACTCTCTGTCCTTATACTCAACAGACAAGCACTCAGAGAGCTGAGAAATCTTCAACAATTGCAATTTTTTATTTCCAAAAAGTAAAGTTCCTCCTTTGCATGTGCCACAGGACATGAGAGTCCTTTGAACCACAAAAGCTTGCTTGATATTCAAGCATTAATTATGTAAAATCATTGGAAAAAAGAGAGAAATTGGATTTCTGTATAGATAAGTCAGGTATAGTATAGAAGTCGTGAAGCTGTACAAGGTTGTCCTGGAGGATCTACCCTTGATTAGGTCCATAAGCTTTAACCACCATTTATCCCTCCTGTATCTTGAATGAAATGCTTCATTTTAATAATAATTGTTATTTAAAGAGAAAATGAATTATAAAAAAATTCACATACACGGTTGGAGAACTGGCTCAGGATTAAGAGTCTGCCTCAAAATCATAAGATCCCAAGTTCAGATTCCAAGTCCCAGGTTAAAAATGCCAAGCAGAAAAGGTGGTGGCCTGCACTTCCAGCCCTGGTGGGAGGATCTTTGGAAATTCTATAGACAAGCAGACAGGAGGTAGAAGCTATCCAGGATGATTTCAGAAGTCACCCTTGGCCCTCCATAGGGACACATAGTGCCCTATGATACACACATACACAAAATAATAATTTTTTTTTAAATTCACATGCAAAAATAAAAGTGATCCATAATTAAATGCAACTTTAGATTGCTTAAGCTTCTCATAATTTATACAAGAATAACATGCTTTTCTGCTTAAAGTATACTTTGACATGCTTCCAAGACTATATGTCACAATTACTTTAAGGGTGCCATACAATTCTTATAATGTATGCTCTATTTTTCCTATAATTTTTCTATATTGTATGTCTGCTCTTATTTAATTCAGTTGAAACATTTCAGTCATATCAAATATTAAATTTATTTAACCTTAGCTCACCTCAGTCTGACCTGTCCTGATGACTTTTTGTTACTGCTGACTGCAGAAATACCTTCTTAATACCAGCTCCTGGCCCCTACTTCACTGCCTTCTTCTGCAGATAAAGGAAAAAGAAAACACTCCACATAGGCACATTCACACACTGTGATCTTCCTTGTATAGAATATCCATTCTATTCCTGACATTTGGACCTCCCAGCTCCCAATTCTTTTCCATAATGTCATCAGGCACTGCTGTGCACTCGCTGTCTCTGGAAAAAGCTGAAGCAATGGTTATCTTCCAGATAATGATGCTCTCTAAAATTGACAGAATGAGGTCAGAAGTATAGTCCATACATAAACTCAGCATTGAGTAGGTAAAACCATAAGTATCATGTCTAAAAGACTGCAAAATAAATAAATAAAAAAAATTAGTTGAAGTTGGTAAAGGGAGAGAAAGAAGGGGAGGGACAGAGGGAAACTACTCATTATGTTTGTAAAATTTATAAAAATAAAAAAAATCCTGAAAACTTAAAATTCTCAGGGTTCTTTGGGAGCATCCCCTTTGAATCCAGGACTCAACAGTAGATCTGCAAGTTTCCAGCATTTCTCTTTCCTTGTTGTTTGTGACAGAGAATACTGGACACAAAACTGTGATGCTCCAAATGCAGGTGTGTGGCTGCCTGACTTGATCAACCTACAGATCAAATGGTTGAGAACAAAGTGCAAATCCCCATTTCCAGGACTAGGCCACGGCAGGACAGACACCTGTCTTGGTAGCTAATTTTATCTTTGTTTCCTCATAGACACACACTTCATTTGGTGGCAATCCTTTCCAGAGTCTAAAGAGAAGCCTCTGGTAATAATCAAAGTCTTTGGGGGTGACTCTTCTACTTTTATATATTTCCCTTTATACATTATACATTTTTAAAAGTCATTGTAATTATTATGTATTTCATATTAAAAGTCTAAATCATGTTTGGTGAGGGAGTTACTTAACCAGAAAAGGGGTGAATTCTGACAAGATCTAAATTTTAATCCCAACAATGTAACAGATAACTTCCTATAATTATTTTTGCTATGTCAAAAATATTTGGCACTATGATATGCTTGGAGATCAATCTAGAATAATTTTGAGGATATCAATTAATACCAGAGAATTGGATTTTATTGAAACGATTACTATCTATTTTAAATATGTCCTGATTTATTTTCACTTTAATTCATGCAATATTAGACTGAAATTCTTACTTTGCTATTAGTTCAAGAACTATTTAACCTGTGCATTCAAGTAGTTTCCTTCAAATTCACATCAAGAGCATGAATATTCATTATCAAGTCAAAATAAAAAAGAATTGGTAGCAGAATAATTTCTTCCAGAGGGTTTCACAAACATTGCTTTAAAATTTAACACTCAAAGAATAATAAAAAAGTAGCATTGCACATTCACAAGCCAATTCCTTTCTGAGTTTGAAATGTGGACAAATAACCATCTTCAAGGAAATGTTTGTAATTATTATACTAACAAGCTTCAATATTCAATTCATTGAAGGAATGTAGCAAAACCTTAAGTAATAGAATTCAAAATCAAAGTAATTTTTCATCATTATCAGAATCCTAATAGTCCCTGTCCAACAATAGAACAGTAAATTTATAAAAGCTTTGCACATGGTAACAATAATTGAGTGTTTTCTTTATGCTACCATCAAAGTAACAGACAGAAAAAGAATTTGAATATCCAAGGCAAAATATCTACAATAGCTCTGACTTCCACTGTACTCTTTATTATAAAAGCTTGTAAAAATGGGTATCTCAGATATTTTTATAATGTGAACATAAAATATAGCATATTTTATAAAATAAATTTTGCAAATTTATTCCAGAATTCTAAATTTCTCATTTCATTAATATGACTTCTAGTATATTATTTCTGTTGATTTAGATTTGCAAATAATAAACTACTTCTAACATTCTGCTACGTAGCAGAATGTTAGAAGTAGTTTATTATTTGCAAATTTTTGTAGTTGTATAAATGCAATTATATTAAACATTTAAGAAACTGTAAGTCTATTTTGAATGCATGATCATTTATGGCTGAACAGTTGAATGTATCCTTCCCATTAAATTTTACTAATTGAATGCAAAGTAGAGTGAAGAGTAAGCCTTATTTTTCCAACAATCGAATCTATTTACTCAGTCTAATATTAAACTCTTTCAGTAACAGTATAGATTATTTTTCATTTATAAATGTCTGATATGTGATAGCTACTGGTATGTGTTATTTTACAGTATGGTTTTCACTATTCCCATCATCTCTATACACTTACATTTTATATTATGGGCAAACTAAAGATGTATCAAGTATAACCACACAAGAAGGTGCCAAAACAGAATTAACTCATAATAAAATAATGACAGTTGACTCAATACTTTCAAAAGATAAAAGGAGCCATTTTCTTCTATTTGATGTCACTTCATATTTAATCAGGGCAGAATCATTTGTCTATCCCTTCCAGAATCTTCCATTTATACCCTGCACTTGTACTCTCCATGTTTTAAGACATTGCTTTGTGACCATATTGCGAATATACAGACTAGAAACACAAGAGCCACCAAGGCTGCATCCTGGTTCTTTCCTGCTCTTGATGACCCAGGTCCTTCCAATACCGTGGGTCCCAACTCTTCAACTGTCTCTATGACTGAACAACCATCATGTCAAGCTTTTCTAAAAAAAAAAAAAAAAAAAAAAAGGGAGGGGCTCCAGAAATGACAGGCCACTTATGTGCCCAAGCTCCATTACCCCATGACTACAGTTGTACAAGCCCGTGTTTCAGATGCAAAGCTACTACTGCTTCAAACTAGTGTATGTTCTGTGCCTTTGAGCCTATTAGTTCTGTGCTTGAATGTGAAAACTCTTTAATGGCTCCAGAAGTGCACAAATACTGTGTGACTTCACTATTCTGAAAGTGGAGAATGTTCCCCCAAGCACCAGTGCCCCCCTTGCCCTAAATTTTGGAGCCTTAACCCCTCCAAGAGTACTTACTCTAATTCTGGTTTACTGTGCATAATATGCAGGAGGTATATGTCAGAAAATGGCACACCATCATCAAGGTCAAAACTATAAATAAGTCCTAGAAAAATCCCTTGGTTTTGACTTCCTTGATTGAAGAAAGGAGATAGAAAAGCCTTTATGCCTTTATTACCAAAAAGCACTGCATGTGGGGACTCAAATCCATCATGTTTGCCTTTACATGAAATCCAGAATTTTTTTTTGAAAATCTAAACCCAATTTACATGGCTCCGAATTTTGCTAAATTAGATGCTATTTTTTGTCTCTTATTCCTTTTTTCTATCAACAAAGTAACAGGTAAAACTGACATATTCATAGCTCACAAATCCAGGTAATAGTCAGTCATATAGTTCTAGAAAGCTGTTTATGTCTTACCCACAGTCAAAAGCAGAAAGCAATAATTTCATGAATGAATGCTTGTGTTGATTTTGATTTCTTTCTCATATACAATTCAGGAAATGGTTGTGTCCACAATTACAAGGCTGAATTGTTCCACATCAATTAATCTATCAAGATAATCCCCCACAGGCATATTCCAAAGCCCTTCACCCAGGTGGTTTTAGACAGTGTCAAGTTGACAACTGAAACCATTATCAAGAGGTATTTTAAGATTTTTAAAGTCCCAGAAGTTGTATAAAGAAAAATAATGTTTTTCTTTTCTGGTAGAATAGAGAGAACACATCTCAAATCTTTGATGCTAAAGTGTGAGTTTTCTTTTTTATGCTTTCATTTGTTGCTGAATTTTAATGTTTGATATCATACATTTATGTAGAACCATCCATTTGCTCTCCTGAATATTGTCACCTATTTTTTTCTTTCTCTCTCCTGTGGTCCCCACCTTCTAGTCTTTATTGTTTATTCAAGTCTTTGTGTTTTGTTTTGAGTATACTGGGTTCAACCAATGAATCCTGTATGTTAGAACCTGATAGATTCCTTTATACACTTGGAAATGTATTTACCATCTTCAGAACCTGTGGTTAGGCCACTGCTTATCAGAATTTTGTAAGGACTGTTGAATTAAACTTTAAAAGTTGTGCAAAACTAAGTAGGTCTCTTTATATACCATGTGAGTTTTCCTGTAGTTTAAATATTACTATTGTATGGAACAGATGACTCTATTCATTCAAATAGAAATTAATTCGGGGGGAAAGCTAACAGTTATAAACATCTGTTTATATTTGTCTAAATCTTGAACAAAATCTCTGTTTTGACTAAACTACAAATTTATTTTTTATCTAAGATGATCTTGCCTTATACTAGTTTTATTCTTCTAATGAACACTGTTCATGTTTCACAAATAACTGTAGTCCATATTTTCCTAACAGCCTAAAGAGTCAGCCAGCATCTGAAAGAAGAGACAAATATGAAATTCCTTTCTCCATATCTTCTATATTGTATAGTGTGTTAAATTGTCCAAAGGTTGAGTCTGCAGTTGTTACTTTCATCTATGTCTACAATCTGCATATTGTGCATCTTTTGCCTCACAGTTTCTCTTAAATTCATGAATTCTCACATTAGTTATCTAAAGAATGTTTTCAGTATGTTTTTAATGATTAATCTTTATGTGAACTGACATATTAGGCATTTGAGACACCAGTAATATGAGGATGGGTGCCCCATATGGATTTGAACACTCTGCCATGGCTGTTAGGGGTGACTTATATCTCTCCTGCTCCTCATGAATCAGAGTTCCAAAGAAGTTGTTTGCCAGGTTCTCAAATAAATGTGTCACTTAGTTTGTCAACTTGACTTTCTCTCCAGTTCTGCGTAAGAACACAAAATAATGCTTTTGGTATAGTCCTCATTTTTCCAAATCCCCCACAGATGCTTTCATATGAATCATAGTTCTTCATTTTTTACAGTTAGTAAGGGTTTTGAAATAACTTCATATACTGTTTCATCTTACAGTGAAGTGTGCTCAAAGTCATCTTCTCAGACTCTTATCATGCATTGCCACAGATCAGTCCCAAAATCTCTTGCTGGAAACTCTTATAAATATACTGTAAAGTATTATGCCAGTCTCATCCTTCAGGAGAACAATCAAGTCACCAAATATTTATATATTTATAGACGTATTCCCCTTTCCACTCTAATACATACAAAGAAAAAATGATAGAATGCATGTTGTTCATTAATTAAGCATAACTCTATATATTTGTAGCTGAGAGATGGGTATTATCAATCCTGTAGTACTTTCTCTTTAATTGTACACTACAAATTCCTTCTATTTTATTTTTAACTTTTTAATTTTCTTTATTAGTTATATTTTAATCAATTGGGAAATCTTACTCTGATATCCTTTCAGGGTTCTGAGTCCTAAACCTGTACTTGAGTGAAAATTCGACTGGAAATATAAATGAATAAATTAAAATTGTGATGTTCTCCATAGAGATGACTTAAAACTATAGATATAAGGAAGAGCTTTCTGAAAAGAGCTTGAAAAGCTCAAGAAAAAAATCACAAGAATTTAAAAAATGGAATTAAATGAGCTTGAAAGGCTTTATCCCAAGGAAAAAATGATTAAGAGGGAAAACCAACAGAATGGAAGAAAATGTTGAGAATTGTGTCTATGACAGGATAGTTAGATTTTGTGATCACTAAAAAACTCCAAACATTAGATAAAAAAATCATCCATTCAATAAACTGGTTAATTAAATAAATAAACACTTTACAAAAGACAAAGTATAGGGGCTAGGGAGGTACATGAGGGATTAAAACTTTTGTCTCACAAGTAAAAGGACCTGAGTTCCAATCTCCAGATCTGGCAGAAATGGCAGAATCCTGCACTTTGGGCAGAACCTGAGAAATCTCAGAGTGAAGCAGTGAGAAGGTATAACAATACAAGGTGATCCCCACAGTCACTCCTAGGTCTCCACAGACATATATAGTGTCCTCTTCAACAAATGTAGACACACCCATGTAGGAGGAACAGACCAGACAGGCCTGTATTGTCTCTGTGGGCTGCATGCATGAATGCAACTTCCCCAAGCTAGAATCTGCTGCCATGCCTGGTGCTGACGTCAAACCGCCTGACTGAGAGGACCAACCCAGACAGGACAACACAGCAAAAAACCTCAAAAAAACTTACGGGATGTTGGGTGGTGTATATAAGCAGCCCCATATTTACAATAAATGAGCCTGGGAGCCTACGAGTTGCTTTGCCACTCACCTGACTACTGGAGTCAGTAGTTGACTTCGTGCCTGCTTATCCCCACCCCCAAGGGTCTCCGTGGGACCCCAAGACCCTACATCTGGCGCCCCAACGTGGGGCTTCCATGAGGCTCTTTCCTCTTCAAGGCACCAGTGTGGAGTGCTGTGCCCCCTTCAGCAGTTTTTTGGTAACCTGGCCCCTTTGTGTTTAATGTTCTTCACCGTCGCAAGAGGTGAGTGTGAAGGTTTCTTTCATTTTCTCTGTGTTTGTCTGTCCATGGAAAGGGAGGTACAAATTTTCAATTCCGGTTCTCCCAGCATCTCGACATAAGGGTTGACTCGCTAGGAGACGGAACCCAGAAGTGGCCTCCTGACCGAATCTCCTCCTCCAGAGACACTGTGTGGGCATACAGCCGTGGCCTAAGAACCACGGAAGTTCCCCACTAAGCACAAGACATTTAGGTCTGATACATTCCTTGTCTCATTTGTTCCTCTTTAGTTGCCTATTTAGAAAAATAGGCAACTTCTCCTCACACTGTAAGGAGCCCCAAATACATGCCTCATTTCCCCTGTTAACCTGCCTATCACTTCGCCGCCACCCACTATGGGCATTATGGCCAAAATCTCTCACTCCTCAGATGGAGAAGAGGAGGATGAATCTATGGCAGTACCTCGTAAACCCACAAGCTTAGATCAGGCAGAGAAGCCCCCACTCCCTGTGAGTGCCCCCCCACCATACCCTGGCGGGGGAGAACCTGCTGTTACTATAATTGGGTCCAGCTCTTCAGCCCCAATGACGCCATCTCCACTTCTGGTGCCCCAAGCTCCTATGCTCCAGACGTGCCCACAGTTTTCTAACTTTCTACAGAGAGAAGCTTTCCCTGTTAATGTAGGACCCAATGCAGCCAACCAGCCTTGGGTGCCTACTCTGCTTGCTGATCTTTCCCTGATTCGTAAGGTGGCCAATGAATCAAGCCCTAACTCCTTATTTTGAACAGGTTCGGTGCCAATGGGCCATGCAGCTTCAAACTCATTATGATTGGTATCATCTCCATAAGGTCGTCTTAGAGCAGACCATTTTTCTGAATTAGCATTGTGCATATGATGATCAGGCAGAAGCATAAGCCCGCCTCAACCTTCAGTATGGGCTTAACATCATGTTGGATATGCTCTCCACCTGCATATTTTCAGCAGGTGTCTGACCTGGCCTTCAAGGCCCTAACGGCTTGCACCCCAAGAGACACTTCTGGTTACTTTCATAACCTCATCCAGCAATTGGGGGAATCCTTCACAGACTTCCTTGCTAGAGTGACAGAAGCTATGAGCATAAGGTAGATCCAGGCCCCAGTAGAGACATGTTAATCAAACAATTCGCTTGGGAGGACCTTAATGCCCTTATCCATAATGCAGTGGCTGCTGTCAAAATGATGATATAGCAACTAGAGATCTGGATCCAGGGGCTGGCCCCTTAACGGCCTTCATTGCCTCCATTGACGCCCTCTTGTCAAACAGGCAGTGACCTCCTGACCACCCACCACATATTAGCCCGCCAGACCGCACTTGCTGGGGCTGTGGTAAGATGGGTCACCTCCAGAGGCACTGCCCTGAAGCCATCCCTGGACTCAACACCCAGAATGTAACAAAGGATTCCACTGGGCTCGTAACTGCTGCTCACAGCCTTCTAATGTCTAGCAGAATGAGGTGGCTAATTTAAACTCCCAGCAGGGTGCGCCCCTCAGCCCCATCAGTAAGAGGGGACAGATGTCATCCTAAGGTATTCTGGACTTTTCCCGTTTTTCCACATTCTCCTATGATGACCATATACCTTGATGGTATTCCAGTTAAGGGATTGATGGACACAGGAGCTGATGTTACAATCCTTACTGAGATTGAAGCACACAGGTTTCCCCATTGGAAATTCAAACCAGTCCCCTCCATTAGCGGGGTAGAAGGACAACAATCGACTCATGCTACAATTCATCCCATTCACTGGAAGGACTTAGATGGTAATCAAGGCTCCTTCTCCCCGATTGTTGCTGATATCCCTCGTAATCTCTGGGGAAGGGACATTTTAGAAGCTATGGGTCGTCCTGATTATGGACCACCGAGCCTCCTTTGATAACATTATGATTCATTATAAGGTTGGCCTTTCAGACCATCCATCTTCAAATCATCCCCAATTCTAGAGGCCACTGCCTTTCATGAGCCATCATTGTCTAAACGGGTACCTGATCCCATACCCTTGACTTGGCTTTTAGACAAAGACATCTGGGTGGAGCAATGGCCAATAATTGAACCCAAATAGGCCACCCTTAAGGAATTAATTGAGGAACAACTTGAATTGGGACATTTAGAACCCTCAACCAGTAGGCACAATACTCCCATATTTGTTATCAAGAAAAGGTCAGGCCATTATAGGCTCCTACAGGACCTGAGAGCAGTCAATGAACAAACGGAAAAGATGGGGAGTACTCAGGCTGGCCTGCTGCATCCCAGTGTTATACTGCCCTCCTACCATATAGTAATTCTAGATATCAAGGATTGCTTCCTTGGCACCCCAGGATAGGGATTGCTTTGCATTTACAGTTTGGGAGCCTAATATGCAAAAATCAGCCCAGAGATATCAATGAACTATCCTCCTGCAAGGCATGAAAAATAGTCCTACCATCTGTCAGCTTTATGTTAGGGAGGCATTTTGCAATGTTCCCTGAGACATTTTATTTGTTCATTATATGGATGATATTCTTTTAGCTCATCCTATCTTGCCTTACTTACAAGGAGTGTCCAGGACTCTCTTAAAAGACCTGGCTTCCCTAAACTTGAAAGTAGCTCCAGAAAAGATCCAATTTGCCCCCCCCCCCATATCTTTTAGGGGTTTTCTATTTCCAAACAAATATGCCTGCTAGCCTTCACTCTGCCCTCTAAAGACACCTCTTCCCTAGTTGAACTCCAACAATTTTGTGGAACAATAAATTGTCCCTGACCAGGAAATGTACTCTATTTTTTCTCCTGATGGGCCCGACATGCCCCTCTAAAAGAATTAAGCTTACACCTAAAGTGACGGCCTTCTACAAAAGGTTGCCTCTCTACTTGCCTCAGCATCCTTAGACAGACATGAGCCTCACCAGCCTCATTTCGCAGTCATCTTATGGACCCCTGATGGTGTTCTAGGTGTCTTATGTCAAAGAGGTCCCCTTATGTGGCTACACCAGGCTCATTCTGACCTACACAAAAATCACATCTAAATTTAAGATCACCTTTCAACTCACTCTCAAGGGGAGAAACATGGCCCACAAGACTTATAGCCGTGAACCTGATAAAATCATCCTTCTTTTCCTGCTCTGGCACTCACAATCGCTTTGGGCCAATTCTATTGGTTTTCAAGAAATGGTCTCTGGCTACAATGGAGATCTTCACAACCACCCCTCAGAGGATAAAAGGTTGACTGTGCTTTCTTAACTCCCTATTAAAATTGAGCCTTATAGTACTCCCAGCTCTTCCCCCATTCCACATGGGACCCTAGCGTTCTCAGACTCCAATAAACAAAGATATGGAATCCTCATTCAGTGCCCGGGAGTAAAAGACATTACTTACATCCTCCCCAACAGAGGCTCGGTGCAACTGGGTGAACTCCGGGGCTCTTAAAGATTTTCACTGAATGCCAATTAGAACCTGTTAATATTTTTTTCTGATTGTACGTGGTAAGGCTGTCCGGGCCTTTTCATTTTCTTTGCTCAAGGACCGCATGAGTCCCTTACATATCACCATGTGGTTGCTCCAGGATGTATTGGAACACAGGGCTTGCCCTTGGTATACTTCTCATATAAGTTCACATACAAAACTTCCTGGAATCCTGGCTAAGGGAAATGAGCTAACAGATACTATGATCATGACTGTGGACTTAGAGCTTCTTGAACAAACTAGGGCATTAAACCAACAATTTCACTTTACCCCTAGAAGCTTACACAAGGTCCTTCCAGAGCTTACAATGTCACAATGTAAACATTTATCAAGGTCCTGTGCGACCTGTGCCCCCTTGGCTCCATTTGGCCCCCTCAATAAGGGAGGGGTGGGGCTGGAGACATGGCTCAGGGGTTAAGCCTCTGCCTTGCAAGCGGAAGGTCCTGAGTTAAGATCCTAGACCCCACGTATAGACGCCAGGCAGAAGCGGGGGTGGCCTGCGTTTATGGTCCTGGTAGGGCGGAGCCTGTGAATCCCGGGGCAGAGTAAACAAGAAGGTGGAGGCGGTCCATGGTGGTCCTGGAATTCGCCCATGGTTCTACACATACATGTACACACATACATACACACACGCGCACACATGCATACATGCACAATTGATTAAAAAATTCATAAAAAAAATAAGGGAGGGGTAAATCCCAGAGGTCTTTTGCCTAATGCAATTTGGCAAATATGGATGTATCCACCCATCCCCCCTTTGGAAACCTAAAATACATTCATGTCATAGTAGACACTTATTCCTCAGTTGTGTATGCAATAGCCCTTACAGGAGAAAAAGCAGTCCATGCTATTAAAGCCCTAAAATTCGCCTAGGCACCTTGGGCACTAAAGACCGACAATAGACCTGCATATGCTTCACAACAATTTAGCTCCTTTATAGCCTCATGGAAAACTAGTCACACCTTTGGCATCCCCTATAATCTGTAGGGACAAGCCATTGTGGAAAGATCCAACAGAACCTTAAAGGGCCTTTTGGCAAAGGTCACATCCCCTGGATCCAAATGTGACCCACACTTGGCTCTGACAGAGGCCCTGTTTCATCTTAACTTCTTCACTTTTGATGATTCAGGACTAAGCCCTGCTTATAAACACTGGGCTTTCCTGCCTCTTGTCCGATGAAGGGACCCCGTCATGCTGCTATGGCAGGAACCTGCTCCTTTATTAACCCGTGGTCAAGGATATGCTTGTGTCTTCCCTCAGGATTCCACTTCACCAATATGGGTGCCAGCTTGAGATGTCAGACCGGCAACAGAGATTGTGAAGCCTTCCTGGGAACCAGATTCATAAAATAGGTAAATCTGTGGCTATTTCATTTTTTTTTCATTTCTGTTGCACAGTGATATGAAACTTTTGGCATGCTATTTTAAAATACATGTATGCATACTTAAAAATAAGATCAAATAATTTTGGTAACATCTAAGGCCTTAACTACTTATATTTTATATCGATCACAATTGTTTTTCTAATAGATTGTAAGTTTTCTTTCATTGTTTTCTCACTTGATTTTGATTTTCAATGGATTGTAACTTATGCTATCACAGGAGGATTTGTTCTTTTTTTAAATTTTTTTATTAATTATTATTATTTATTCAACTGTGCGCATGTGCACGCGCATGTGTGTGTCTGTGTGTGTGTGTGTGTGTGTGTGTGTCTGTGTGTGTGTAGAACACGGACGAACTCACGAACCACCATGGATGCCTCCACCTCCTTTTGCCCCGGGATTCACAGGCTCCGCCCTACCAGGACCAGAAAAGCAGGCCGCCCTCGCTTCCGCCTGGCATCTATACGTAGGATCTGGGATCTGAACTCAGGACCTTCCGCCTGCAAGGCGGAGGCTTAACCCCTGAGCCACCTCTCCAGCCCGGATTTGTTCTTTTATTAATCATATTGTTTAAGTGTTTCCTTCAGCACATCTCTCAGCAGTGCTCCATCAACAAGACCATGCTACAGGCACTTATGACCCTTGAACATGGCCCCCCTAGAGACGTGGTTCAAGCTTGGAGTATAGAGATTCATGAGGTCTTGGTCTAATCTACTACCCACATATCCTGGCATGCCTTCCAGAGGAGAGGTCCTTCAAGGGCTGGCAGCCAATGACGGGTATGGGTCCACACAAGGGTGGTCTCCAACCTAAGGCAGACACCAGTCCATTATGATGGACCCCCTCTAAGGCAGGGTCAACAAGGTTAGAACAAAGAACTCTGGCTCCCGCTGGCTGTCAAAACAAATAAAAAGAGTGGATATATAGAAGGAACAGACCAGGCAGGCCTGTATTGTCTCTATGGGGCACATGTGCACGAATGCAACTTCCCCAAGCTAGAACCTGCTCCTGTGCCTGGTGCTGATGTCAAAGTGCCTGACTGAAAGGACCAACCCGGACAAGACAACACAGCAAAAAACTTCATCCTGGGAGTTATGGGATGTTGGGTGGGGTATATAAGCAGGCCCATATTTACAATAAATGAGTCTGCAAGCCTGCAAACCTGCTTTGCCACTCACCTGACTTCCAGAATCTGAGGAGTTGACTTTATGCCTGTTTATCCCCACCCCCAAGGGTCTCCGTGGGACCCTGAGACCGCTACACACACACACACACACACACACACATGTACATATACATATGCTACCTTCACACACACACACAAAAGACAAAGCATAGACAAGTAACATTAATTGAAAAAAGTGCTCGGCATTCTTAACCATCAGGGAAATGGAAAGCTTGTTCTCCAAGTCAGAGGCCACCTCTCCACAGGCTCAGTATTCTAACCCTGGTGTTCTAAGACCTATCTGAGGTACCAACCTGCTACTCAGGTAGAAGTCATATGCCTACCAACACCAGTATCTTAATTGCTCACTCCTGAGATCAGAATTCACACCTTTTCTGTGCTTTAGAAACCAAGCACCCACCATTTCAACACCTGTGGAGAGTGCCTGTTTAATCCTCAGATGAGAGTTCACACCCAAGTCATCTTTGGTAACCTCTTTTTCTTTGTAAACTATAACAAAGTTCAAAATAGCAAAGTACAATACTATGTTTCAGAACATTAGAATCACTTCAGCCTCTCATTTTAAATCAGCACCAATCAGAAGTCAGGGTCATGCATCACCTAGCAGATACAAAAACACCTGAGTATGTGAAAGAGCAAATAGACATCCAGATGTCCACTCATCCAGAAACTCATGGCAAAGGGCACAACCATCAGTCTAACTTGAGATGCTTATGTCCTATCACACACACACACACACACACACACACACACACATGCACACATACACACACACATACACACACACACACGAAGAGAATAAGGAAATCAAGACACTATATATCCTTCAAAAGTCACTAATAGTGCAGTAATTTCCCCCTTAGATGAAATTCAATTAAATGAAAGAATCCAAAAGCACATTAAAAAATTCATAATTTTCCAAAAGCATATAAAAAGTCATAATTTTAATGAAAATAAAACAAGAATAAGTGAATGTAAAGAATTGAAAAAATTCAAGAAAACTGAAAAGTCTACAAACATTTCCCTAAAACATGTGTGTGTGTGTGAAAAAGAATTAATTTCAGATTCTAATGTCCAAAAGGGATGTTCACAGATCATTTAAATTAGGCAAAGTCATTTTTAAAGAAAATGAGTCCAGAATAATAATGGTTGCCCCAAATAAGAGATTTATTCAAGAAATGAAAGGATAGGTCAAAGTCAAAAGCATTCTTCATATTACTTACTATCTCCTTATGTTCTATAAAATGTGACATATTAATAACCAATTAACAGGATTTTAAGATTGATAATTAAAATTTCTGCATTTTGATGGTACTGGAGAAATGCCCAGTAAATTAAGAATATGTCTTGTGCACACATAAGGACCACATTGGATCCCAGAGAACAGGTAACAAGCCAGATGGGCTCCAGGTCATACCAGCACTGAGGGGTTGAGAAAGGAGAATTGCTGAAGTTGATGGCTGTGAGACTAGCTAAAAATATGAGCTCCAAAGCAGGATATGAGACCTGACTGCAAGGAAAAAGATGGAAACTGATAGAGGAGGAACTCAAGCTCTATGCTTCCATATACTGCCAAGACTTGTGCATCTATAAGCATATATGCGCACCCACCACACATCATATACAATATACACTACACACACACACACATACACAGAGAGAGAGAGAGAGGTTTGAGTTTGGACATATTCTGTTTTTTTTTCTGTTTTGTTTTATTGGTTCTGTTCATTTGTTTGGTTTTCTTGAGAAAAGATCTCACTTTTTACTCCAGGATAACCCCAAAGCTAAGATTACAGGCATGTCTGGCTTTACTAATACTTTTGTAGCTGCATTTTTTTCTATGTAGAATAGATTCAATAAGAATATTCTGCAAAAGCATAAGAAATCATGGATATGTGAGGCTTAACAACATTTTCATACATAATAGGCACTCCATAAATGTTAAGTTGAAAAAAATTATAAAAGTAAGGAATCCAGCAAACACTTTTGATGGTTTCAACTCAACATTCACTCTATAATCTTTGCCCCCTACATAACATCCAACAAGGTAAGAAGACCCTAAACAATTGCTTTTCTAATCATGATTATGTCAGGTGAACAAGATACATTTTTCATCAATGTAAACAGAACTCTCTTCCAGACTTCTGGGGAAATGCTTATTTTACTCATTGAATGAACTAATCAATGTCATCTTGTGGATTCGATTCACTAAATTGTCAGGAATCTTTAGTTTTCAGAGCTACTGTCAAAACATGAGAAGAAACCTGCGCTAGCAAATTCTGCCTCCAGATTTCTGAGGAAGGAGAAAGAATTTTTAAGCTAGCATACTCTCTTAGTTTCACAATTTTGTCGCTATTTTATATTATTTCTGTGTGTGTGTGTGTGTGTGTGTGTGTGTGTGTGTGTGTGTGTGTGTGTATGTGTGTGTGTGTGTATCAGAAGGCACTGTATGTGCCTGCGGAGGCCCAAAGATGATTTTGACATTCACTTTGGATTGCACTACTTCCTCTTCGCTTTGCTCTGGAATTCACCAAGCTCCACCTTCCAGTGGTAATAGAACAGACCACCACCATTTTTTTAGCCTGGCATTTTACATGGGATCTGGGATCCAAACTCAGGAACTTCTGCTTTTGAAGCAGAGGTTTAAGTCATCTCATCCTTTTGTTGCTGTTTTAAAAAAAAAAATTCCCTTCCCTAGCTGAAGATCTATTGGTGGTTGATGGATGCTTGGTGAGGGAGAGCCAACTTTATTCAAGGATGAGCTTGTTGGTAGGTTGTCCATACTCCAGTGGATGGCCCACACTCATGTGTGTATGAACAGTGCTGATTTTATTTGGTGTGTCATAAAAAGAAACAGAATAGGAAGGTTAAAGATGGAAAAGGCAATATGTTGGGGGGTTTTCAAAAGGTGTAGTAAGTTAGTAGAATCAAGATATATTGCATAAAAGATGACATTTGCAAAGAATAAATAAAAGTATTAGTTATAAGAAAGCAAAACATAAAAATCTAAGTAGTCAAATGCAAATAAAGGACTAAAGAGATGACTCAGCAAGTAAAGTACTTGCCACCAAGACTCAGATTGATGCAAGAATCCATGTGCTATGAAGAGAGGACTAATTCCCACAAGGTTTATTTTGGCATCCATATGTGTGCTGTGGTATGTATACTCACAAAAAATGTAAAAAAAATTTAAATACAAGGAAAGTCTTACAAACTCTTACAGACAAGAGTCTGTGGTAAGATGTAATTACTAAATACAGTGTGTTGTCCTGGGACTCAAAGGAACATTAGGGGAATCTGAAGAGGTGTCTGTAGCAATCTTTATTTATTAGAGACACTATTACTAAGGAAAAGTTGATATGGGATATTTTGTAATTAAAAAATAATTCATGTATATCTCATGTAGAGTAGGGGGGTGGTATGTCTGTGTATATCAAAGGCACAGTGTATGCTTGTGGAGGTCCAAGGGTGATTTAGATTACTCTACCTCCTTTTCCCTTTTGCTTTGGAGTTTCGCAGTCTCTGCCTTCCAGGGACTAAAGTGTAGGGTGCTGCCATTTTCTGCCTGGCATTTTTACATGGACTTGGTGTTTGGACTCGGATCCAAACTTAGGGTCTTCTGCTTTCAAAGCAGAGGCTTAATCTGTGAACCATCTCTACAGTTCCTGGAGTGCATTTTTACTCTCTTTGTAATAATTCTAAAAATCAAAATGCTTCCAAAAATACCAAAGCATAACAACTTGGGTAGTGATCCATGAGACACCTATGAAAGAGATACTCCTTAAATGTGTGCTCTTACAGCAGAGCTCTTAGGGCATTTAAGTGACCAACATAGTCAGGAAGATTCTCAAATAAAGACCTAGGAGAAAGTATACTACAGTAGTTGTGCATCTACAAGTTGTCAACACATAGAAAGGGATGAATACTGAAAATAAGAAAGACTTACACTAAAACTATTAAAATTGTATCTGACATGAGTCTAATAGTGATAGAAAAATCATGGATACTGATTAGCTAGAAAGTATAACATAAGTGTTACTGCCATGGAATGGATGGTGAATGGCTAGAGACTGTAACATCTTGGTTGCTAGCATGTGGTTATTTAAGCAGTTAAATGACTGAATGACTCTTTCAGTCAGTAAGGATGGTACTCTTAGAGAGTTCATAATAGTGAAACCAATGACTTGGATAATACAGAAATGACAGTGTATTTGTTTCACCAGAGTATGGATAAACGATAAATTCTCAAATTCTTGGTATAAGTCAAGGTACTACAGACAGGCTTTGTTGATGCTTTAAAGAAAAAGACAAGGATAGCTTGTTTTATATTGGACTAAGAGGCAGTAGAAGGCAGATGTCAGGAACATGTCAAGAGAGGCATCTTGGAATGAACCTTAGCAGAAACATTTCTGTGTACTGGAGTTGGAAAAGGTTTTTGTCTGAGAGTATAATGCATGAGTCAATAAAACTAAATACCAAACTATTTGGATAATTCATGTAAAGACATATTTGACTAAAATAGAAAATAAAACGACTATAAAACATTACTACTTAGAAAAAAAAAAAACATATTCCTCTCACATTTTGTTTTATCTCTTTCTTTTGTTTCCTAAGGCTTATATCTTATCCAGGGCTGATAAATGGGACTTTGTACAAAGTTTTAGAATACAAGGTATGCAGATGCTTGTGAGAAATACTAGAAGAGACAAGGAAGAAAAAAGGATGGCTGATTCTGATGAATTAAATAGTGTTTTACATAATAAATACTTACTCGAAGAAATGAAACACTAAAATGAAACATTATATATGTAACTGCTTTTTTCTGCATGCAACTACCCAAAATTCTCTCCTTACATTTCAATGGAAGATAGCTTTAAGTCTTTCACAGTCTTTTCCCTTTTTGAATAATAATCAAATATATAAATGTTATATATATAATTAAAGAAGACATACAGATAAAATTTTTTCCTGTTTCAGTCAAAAGAATGTCATGGTTTTTTCATGCCTTTATATTGGAAGTGAAATATAATTGATGCTTTCTTGCCTGAAAAGACTGTCTATGCATGAATATTGCTGTATCATCTATGACATATATGGAACAAAAAGCATCAGGCACGTCACTGTGCTTTGAGCACTGCATGTATAAAAATAACACTAAAGTCTCTTCAATATCAAGAGATTTTTATTGATCATTAACTCCCTAAAAAGACTGACTGCATCTCTGTACATACAGAATCTCTAGAGTAGGAATACAATTCAGATAACCTAATTAAATATCCTCAGATAAAATATTACTAATATTTCGGTATTGTTTTTTCTTATAACTTGCTTCTAAATACTGAAATAGCAATTCAAATGAAAGTCCACTGCAATGTGAAAAGATCGAGGCCATATGCAAATTTTATATGAGATATAGAAAGTCCCAGATATTGATGTTATTTTAAAATTACAACTATTTCAATAATATATAATAAATTGTGGTTATAATTCACTTTTTGTGCCTTTTGTGCACCTATTGTATTCAATTTATGTGCTGAGACATAAAATTCAATTGATACAACTAATAAATTGCTATTGGTCTACATTCCACTTCAAATTTTTCCTATTATAATTTCTTTTATTATGGACTCCCATTCAGGGAACCATATTGCTAAAGCTTAGCAGGTTTGCTGGAACAGACCAGCAAATCTCTGTCCATCCTAAAGCTCAGGGAAACTTGCGGAAGATGGGGCAGCAAGATTGTAAGAGGCTATGGGGAGGACCAATGATATGTAAGATACTCCACATAAGTTAGGGTCACAGTAGGCATAATCGGACTTTGCCTGACCTATGCAATGACTGACATGTCAACGACTCCCCAGGGTCTAGCATGGATCACAGGCACTAGGATCCTTAGATGCAAGGGATTAACAGTCATAATAGTGTTCCTACACGAAAGGGGAGCCCTAGAAAGGGCTATGGGCTGTGCCACTGAGTCCTTACACCTCACTGGAATGGAGACCTCAGAGGGAGGTTTGGCATTCACACAAAAGGACGCTTCTGGAGATGGGAAGGGGAAAGTGGCAGGCATTGAGAGAAGGGGAGAGAGGGGATTGAAAGGAAGGGGAAAGGGAGGGAGGATGCAAGGGGGACTGGGGAGGGGTGGAGGGAGAGGACCTGGGTACCTATTGAGCTTATATGATTAGAGACAAACAAACAAACAAACAGATGAATGAATGAATGAATGAATGAATGAATGAATGAATGAATGAATGAATGAATGAATGAATGAATAGAAAAGATTAGCAGGTTTGGAGGTCATGAGGATAGGCACCACCTGTCATGTTTCCCTGGCAACACTAAAATGAAATCTAAGTTATGTGTCTGGTCTTGATTATAGACATGATGCTTTTTTTATTATTATTATTTCCCTCATACAAACTTAACAGGTACACCAGTCCCCTCCCTCCCTCCACCTCCCCCTGACCCTCCTTGTACCCCCCTCCATTCTCCCCTCCCTCCCCATCTTCCAGTGCCTTCCCCCCCCATCCCCGGAGCATCCTTTAATAGACATGATGCTCTTTTCCAACAAAGATTAGAACACATCTCCAATGCATTCCTCCCTTAAATTAATTCAGATATGATCTGTCAATCACCTTTCCAGGAGTTCACTTCTCAGAAAACATGATTCACCTGAAGACATGCTAAGGAGATGGTAGGAATTGTTATCCTTTTAATGAGATTGTGTGCTCATCTTCTGGGGAAGTTCCTTCCTAGATAGAAGCCTGCAGAGACAGAATCCAGGAAGATTCCATATAGCACTCCTAAGCATACCCATATTTGAGATCTGAACTCAATAGGTGTAATTGTTTCCTTTTATTTTTTTTCTGTATTTTGCCAAAGTTTCAACATGCATCCCTTGCTATTTTGGTCTTTGTCACTGTTTTTCTAGACTAGGATATATTTTCCATGTAGTTGTTTCCCAACATGGACACCAAAATCAGAGAACCTGACACTTTTTTTTTCTTTTTTTTATCATCCACCTCTTGGCAACTGCTGAACTTTATAGCGATCTGGACCTGTTGTTTTTCTGTCAAACTTTAATAAAAATTGTTACTGAGCCTCTTTCTGAAGCCATTTTAAATTACTTTATTAACAAAACCAAGAACCCAAAAAGCATCTCAAACTCCTTGCCACAATATTTTCACTAATCAGATATTTTTAGTTATTCTAAGTTAAACAGTTCCTCAGACTTTCCTTGTAATTGGAAGGTTTACACATTTTCTATAAATCTCTCTCTCTCTTTCCCTCTCTTTCTCCCTCTTTCCTTTTTCTTCTCTCTCTCTCTCTCTCTCTCTCTCTCTCTCTCTCTCTCTCTCTCTCTCTCTCTCTCTCTCTCCTCTCCCTCCCTCCCTCTCCACCACCAGAAAACATGTGGAAATCAATAATCAATGACATGTTGCACATCTTGTGGGAGTTGTCTCTCTTTCCAAAGGGATTGAGTTCAGAGGTAGCAGCAAACATATTGACCTGCTGAAATATATCTCTGGCCCTTCTTTGGTATCTGAATACCTTGTAGTTGTTGTTGATGTTGTTGTTTTTGTTTTTCAGTAATTTTAAAAATACAACTTGGCAATTTCATATGTTTATGTCTTGTATTGTATTTTTATCACACATGTATCATGATGATATTCATCTCCCACTACCCTTAGCACTTTTTCTGGGCCACCAATAATCCTCACACACACATTCCTGCCATCCTCTTTTTAATTTATAACCCAGAATCAGGTCTCTGGACACATTTAAGTACAGAGAAAAGTTGCCATGTTGTGATTTGAATGGATGTAACAGAATGCAGATATGAAATTATACTGTACTACAGTTTCATTTTATGTAATGCCTAAAAGTTCTATATCAAAATCTTCTGTGAATTCTCTGAGGGAAGGATCTCTGAGAGAAGGAATTTTTGACAATAGTAATTTGTTTGTTATAGTTTCTTCATTCTCTACACATTCTAAACCACAAGTTCTATATACATAATACATAATAGGTTAAGGTGATGGTTGCTGAGGATAAAGAGAAAGAAATCATATATGGAACATCTAGAAGGAAGCTGACTCTTGTGTTTTCAGTTTCTTTCCAAATGACAAAGAGTGGAAAAGGAAATAAAGATTCAGCAGGTGTCTAATAGTTTGAATGATTACACTGCTACCAAAGTGTCACATAAATTACTTGTGTATTTGGAATATAGTGTTAAAAATTCTCACTTTGAAAAACATTTTTGGGAGCTACACAAAAATTTAAAATATATAATCAATCATCACTAGGAAAATTATCAAGAGGAAAAAAATGGATTGAAATATAGCCACTTAGATAACTGACCAGGCAGTGCAAGAAAAGTTACACTGTGGTTTGAAATGAATGTTAAGGAGTGACCTCAGTTAGGTCAGTATAGAGCAAATAAGAATTTCTCAACTCTATATCCCTCAATTGAAAACTTTTAATTTAATTTAGTACAACTTGCTTTATGTAAGCTGATGTCCCTTGAAGTCAAACAAAGAGAAGTTAGCATGGACGACCTTTTATAGGATACTGAGTCTGGTTTGTGAATGTCACATTTGAAGATAATCTCAGCATAGAAGACAGAACATAAAAGAATATGTGGAAAATAAGGTTATGCAGCAAGTCACATATTATACTTAGTCCTTAAGTATACATGTTTCATATTTAGTCCTTAATGTCAAAGTAGCAATGAACGTTCAAGCAAAAACATATGCTTTCCATCCGTGACACCTAGTGATATCTCCTATTTAATTAATTAGGAAGACTTCTCACCATTTCCTAGTTTCATTTGTTTCATAAAAAAAGGACAAAACTAAACATTTTGCTTCACTATTTTCATTTTTAAACCCATATTTTAATCACCTATAACTTTTAAACAAATTCTTCTTGGTTTATACATGACAAAATTACTATTTCACACTAAGCTGTTAAAGTGCAACAATAACTAAACATGAAAATAATTCTGGTTTAAAATTAGGTTCAGGGGCTGGAGAGGTGGATCAGGGGTTAAGCCTCTACCTTGCAGGCAGAAGGTCCTGAGTTCGAATCCTAGACCCCACTTATAGACGCCGGACAGAAGCGGGAGCGGCCTGCGTTTCTGGTCCTGGTAGGGCGGAACCTGTGAATCCCGGGGCAGAGTAAACAAGGAGGAGGTGGAGCCATCCATGGTGGGTCCCGAGTTCACCCGTGGTTCTACATACACACACATACATACATGCACAATTGAATAAATAATAATAATAATAAAAATTTTAAAAAAATAAAATAAAATAAAATTAGGTTCAATACAACAAAAGTCATGCTTCTCTATTTATATGTATAATGGAAACTACAATTGAATAAAATGAGAACTCTATTGTAAGAATGACCAGCAGTTGGAGCTCAACTTATAACAGGAATGTAGGAATATAAGAAACTCTGAAGTAAATGACACCAAATGTGCATAGTTATAAAAATTTGGACTCTGAGATAAGTGGGGGTTCCCTCATGAAAAGTTAAAAGCCATCTTGAACACTTTTCTTGAATATTCAGTTTCCTCGCTGGTATTTGGTTAAACATCAGCAAGATACACTTCTAAAAACCAAGTATCCTGACACTGATGCCAACATCCTATTGTCCTACAATCATGAAAGTCATGGAGGGAAAGAAATTCATTGCTTCACTTTTAGATTAACTTTTTTTATTTAAAAGTTACTTCAAAGCTTAGGAGACCTCCTAGGTCTCCTTGTGAGCACACATATAAGAAAAAACCAGGACAATGTTCTCAACTCTGACTTAGCCCCCACACCTACATACACTTCAGATTTAACTATTTTGCTAGAGCAGTTCAAAGAACTCATTGAAATAACTTTGATATGTCTGTCCACATATGGAAATAAATGAACAGCCAGAAAGGGCCAAACATATAGAAAGAGATCTTGAACTTCCTTTCCCTTTTCCAGGGCTTACCCTCCAAGTCTATCCATGGATTCAATAGCTAACTGACTGTTCTCTGAACACAGTTCTTTTGATATTTGAGGGAGGCAAGTCAATTAACTAAATCATTCATTTTAGTGAATGATTAAACCCTCTTCATCTGAGAAATCTGAAACCATAGTATGGCTGCAAGTTCTAGGCTTCTATTCATGTGTTCGGTTCCTTAGTGACTGGTTCCATCTGTGGCTGTCCTAGGAAGAACTGCTTCATTAAAACAAAGTTGATCCTGTCACTCACGAAATCTCAAAGGTCCCAGAGCTCTGTATTTAGAACAATGAAGAGAAAGAACATAATAGAGAAAAAGATTCTATAGGATATGTGTGAGATAGTAGCTCACTAAGAAAGAGAACTTGAGTTGGGATCCCTACAACACACTTAAACGGTGTCTGGGCTGTACAACTACACAGAAGCCAAGCAACTTAAGAGAACAAGGGATTCATTCTTAGTTACATCTGAAATCATAGCAGGAGAATACATACCAGCATCAGAAGTCAAGGAAAATGGTCACAACATAACCACAGAAAGAGTTGAGAAAAATACATAACTTTCTTGCTTTCCAGAATGCCTGTATGCCTGTATGCCAAACTACTGAATAAACTATTTCCATCCTCTACACATGCCCAGATAATGGACCCACACATAATGGGCTGGGTCTTCCCATATAAGTTAGACATTCTTTCTTTGCTCAGGGCTTGCTTTTATTGCTTATTCTTAGCTGATGTGTTTTATGGATAAGTCATCAATTGTCAAGTAGATTCCTGTTCCTAACTGGCAAATTTCAGAAAATCAGCTAAGGCTATAATGAGTCTAACTATTCTTTTCTTTGAAGAATGACACCAGCTAGTTATTTCTTCAAGCAACATTTTAGGGCAGTTATTGAAAGAAACACAACATCCAATTATACTATCTTAAGATAAAGATGTAGCAAATGATGCTGGAGAGGTGGGTTAGGGGATAAGATTCTGCCTTATATTCAGAAGGACCAAAATTCCAATAACAGATCCCAAGGATGACTTCAAGAATCATCCCAGATTGCTTCTACTTCCTTTTCATTTGATTCTGAAAAATCCCAGAATCAAGTAATACTGAAATACCTCTTGTTCCTTTCCAGTATCCCTCCTATCCCTCTGTGTGTGCATGTGTGTGCGTGTGCATGTGTGTGTGCACATATATGTGTGTGTATGTTTGTGTGTGTGTATTCCACTGAGTTTCATAAGGTTTGCACATATTAGCATATGCTTAGGCACTTGCTAGTGCACTGGTGATATATCTGTGGTTTTGGAACAGAAGTCCAGACTGACATTAATATTCAATAGTCCCTCAGGGAGAAATGACATTTCATGTGATTATCATCTATATGATGATAAAAAGTTGATAGGCTCAATCTTTCGCAGGAATCCAAAGATACAGTATATTTATGGTATCAATGACTCAATCATGTCTAAGAGACACTGCTTGACAATATTCCTCCCCATACTCTGGCTCTTGCATTCTTTCTATCCCTTCTTCTGCCTTGTCCAACTTAGGGCCAAGCATTCTATAATCATTTATTCATTTCATTTTCATCACCATTCATTATGGTACTCTGTACTAAATGCTTTCCATTATGAAAAGAACTTTCCTGGTTAAAGGCTGGATTGCCACAAACTACAGGCAAAGAGGTAAGAATTTGGAAGGTGGTTTGATACCTTGGCCATTGTAAGCAAACAACAGTGTGTGTGCTCCTCTCCTATCTATTACTTCCCCATTCACAGGTTCTTAGTCTTGTTATAGTAAGAGACCTGAGTTCTCTCCTGAAGAGCAAACTTAAATTGAATCCAAATACGGTTATTTAAAATCTGACCTTCTTCTCTGTTAATCAATAAAATATACACTTCAAACTTATGTTGAGAACAAAATTTTCATTAATTTTTGTTTTTATTTTTGAACCATTTAGCAAGTTGGAAAATCAAAGCTAAACACTGGTTGGTGAAAAATTAGTCTACATTAAAATGTATAAATTCTGAAATGATAAACTACAGTCTTGTTATAAGAGTATATTCAAAGGTAGATGTAATAAAAGTAGGAAACCACGGTGAGGGAGGGGTCAATCACCTATTTGCAAAATGGTTACTTTTTATCTGCCAGACTATATCCCCTCCCCTTCTGGTGAGATCAAACCCCATCAGTTGTAAATGATCAGGAAGGAAAGTCTGTGAACTTAACCAGATGTCTAATGACAGTCCTTGATGTGGCCTATTTTCTCTGCTATAACATGGTCCCCTCTCTCCTTCTTTCTGGTGTGGCTCTCCTACCCCATCCCTCCTGTTCATAATTCTTGCAATTACTGTAGGTATTACATAGATTTATCCTTGAGTGTCTCTAGGTGGTTTTCGTACTAGGAGCTACCTATTAGGGAGTACATGTGGTGGTTAATTTTCTGGGTCTGGGATACTTCACTTAATATAATTGTTTCTAATAACATCCATTTCCCGGTAAATTCCAGTAATTCATCATTTTTGATGGCTGAGTAGTAAGTACTCCATTGTATAGATGTACCACAGTTTCCTTATCCACTCGTCAACTGTTGGACATTTGGGTTGATTCCATGACTTTGCTATTGTAAATGGTGCTGCTATGAACATGGTTGAGCTTGTGCTATCGAGGTGAATTGCTGTATGTGGGGTTATTCCCAGAAGTGGAATAGCAGGGTCATATGGCACTTCAAATTTTAATTTCAAGAATCTCCAGACGGCTCACCAGAGTGGCTGTATGAGCCTCATTCCCACCAGCAATGTAGGAGAGGTCCCTTCTCTCCACATTCTCTCCAGCATTTGTTGTTCTTTGTATTGTGGATTTTTGCCATTCTGACCAGGGTGAGATGATATCTCAGGGAAATTTTGATTTGCATTTCCCTGATGGCTAAGGATGTGGAGCATTTTTTAAGTTATTTGTTTGACATTTTAATTTCATCTCCAGTAAAGTTCTTTTAAGTACCAGGGCCCATTTTTTAATAGGGCCATTTGTTTCCTTGGTGTTTAGCTTTCTAAGTTCTTTGTGCACTCTGGATAATAGACCTCTATCAGATATGTGGTTAGTGAAGATTTTCTCCCATTCTGTGGGTGGGCTTTGTGCTTGTGTTACAATCTCTTTATCTGAACAGGAGCTCTTTAATTTCACAAGACCCCATCTGTTGAGAGTTGGTAGTAGTGACTGTGCTATTGGATGTCTGTTTAGGAACTGTTGGCCTAGCCCAATTAGCTCGAGGGAGTTCCCTACCTTTTCAACTATGGTTTTTATAGTCTCTAGCCTTATATCGAGGACCTTGATCCATTTGGAATTAATTCTTGTACATGGTGACAAGTACAGGTCCAATTTTAATCTTCTGCATGTGGATATCCAGTTTTGCCAGCACCATTTGTTGAAGATACTGTTCTTATTCCATTGGATTTTTTGGGCCCCTTTGTCAAACATCAAATGGCTGTAGTTGTGAGGGCATTGCAGGAGCAGCAAAACTGGGAAAAAAATCAACAAACCATAATCCAGAACTTCAGAGACTCTATATCAACCACCTGGAACTAGGCCAGCCTAATCTCTCCCCATCCAGAAGCTCAGGGAAATTTGCAGAAGAAGGGGCGGTAAGATTATAAGAGCACAAGGATGGGAGGAGCAATGATATGCAAGATACTCTGCACAAGTTTGGCTCAAACCAATCATAATTGGACTTTGCATGCCCTGCGCAATGTCCAACACACTATTGACCTCACAAAGTCTAGCATTTGCTAAAGGCACTAAGATCCTTGGAGGCAAGGGATTGACAGCCACAGTAATGTTCCTATGCTTAAGGGGAACACAGGGAAGGGTTCTGGGAAATGCCACTGGGTCCTTGCACTTCATCAGAGAGGAGGACCCAGAGGAGAGTCTGGCATGCACATTAAAGGATGCTCTGGGGATGGGAGGGGGAGGCACTGCGGGATAAGGAGGGAAGGGGGAGGGGAGAGGGGCTAAGGGTGGTGGGAGGGTGGAGGGAGGGAGGGGACTGGTGTACCTGTTAAGTTTGTATGAATGGAAATAAAAAAAGAAAAGTCCACCTTTAAAAAAATTCTGAAATGAATAAATTTTATGTAAAATATGATTTTTGTAAGTATATGGCATAAAATACAAAGTGGAATGTTGAGTTAAAATTGCTTCATATTGTCAATAAGTTTTGTTTATAATACTTAATTTCCACCTAAGAAACTTTATTATCACATGATAAGGTTTAAATCCCTTATATGCTATCGTTTTAATTACAAGTAAAAGAACAAGCTATCATTTCTTTGCACATCCCCCCTTTAATTTGAAGTCTAAAATTTAAAGTAGAATGGTTAATCAGAATGTCACATCCTGAGGAAATTCTCATTTACTAATCATTATTTCTAAAGACTTTTCAGAAATTGTCTCCAGGACAATATGAAAAAGAAGATAATAAAAGCAAAGAACTATAGATATTTACAGACAAATAATGTATGCATATGCAACAAACCCTGTTATTTGTGATGTAAAGGTATATGTGGTTTAAGAGATCAAGCCTTGTAGGTAAAGGATCTAGATTCCTTGAACAGAATATTCCAGAATGGTCTACCTTCTATGAACAGAAAGTGTCTACTCTGGCTTAGTGTTAGATGATCACATTTCCAGTTCATTGATCTATTGTCCACAGGAATTCCCAAAAGAGAGAAGCTGAAGAAAGCTTCAGGGAATATATTGGAAGATATAAAAGAATGTGAATGGAGATTAGGGTCTTTAAATCCATGAGTATGACCAAGAATATATCATCAACAATGACAAGGGAGATAACAGCCTTCTGAAAATAGAATTTAAATACTTAGAATGTCACTTGGAGAAAATAGGGAGTATTTAAAAGTGGACAAAGTTAATCTACTGACTCAGTGTAATAGCTACTCTTTTTTATATTTATTTATTTTTCTCCAATCATACAAGCTTAATAGGTACCCTATTCCCCTCCCTCCCTTTATCCCTCTCCAGTCCCCTTTGCACCCTCCCCCCATTTTTCCCTTCCTTTCACCCCCACCCTCCCCTTTTCCCAGTGTCTTCCCCTTCCCCCCTCCCATTCCCTGGAGCATCCTTTTGTTTGAATGCCAAACTTTCCTCTGGGTCCTCCATTCTAGTGAGGTGTAAGGACTCACTGGCATTGCCCAAAGCCCTTTCTTGGGCTCCCCTTTGGTATGGAAACACTCTTACAACTGTTAATCCCTTGCCTTTAAGGATCCCAGTGCCTCTGATCTATGCTAGATTTTGGGGGGTCGTTGACATGTTAGTCATTGCACAAGTCAAGCAAAGTCTGATTATGGCTACTGTGGCCCAATCTTGTGTGGAGTATCTTGCATGTCTTTGGTCCTCCCCAATCGTTAGGCTCTTACAATCTTGCAGGCCCCTCTTCCTTAAGTTTCCCTGAGCTTTAGAATGGACAGAGATTTGGCTGGTCTGGTTCCAGGTGATTAATCTAGAGTTTTTGTGTTCTGGATTATGGTTTGTTGTTATTTTCAGTTTTGCTGTTCCTGCACCACCCTTGGCTCCATCCTGATTGGTATTGGTACCTCCTAACCAAAGATAAAAGGCTGTTTAAATGAAATCTTACTCTAAGAGAAGACTCAAAGGTACATGGAATAGCAGTAGGAGACCACGGTGAGGTCAGTCTCCCCTTTTCAGGATGGTTACCATCTATCTGTCATCCACTATATCTTCCCTGATTGATGCGATCAAACCCCCTCAGTCACAAGTGACCAAGAAGAAAGTGAGAGTGCTCTTCACCAGATGTCTCGCTACTTACTTGCAATGCTTGATGGTAACCTATTTTCACTCTTAACTGTAGCTATGAGAGAGCATTCCAAGTCAAGCAACTTAAAGGAAAAAAGATTTATTCAACTTAAAGTTCCAGAGGGGAGAAACAGTCTTTCATGGTGTAGGCAATATGCTGGTGGCTGAAGCTGGAGGCCAGCTAAGTCACTGCAAACATCCTGGAGACTCAGAGCTTCTCCATCTAATAGGCCAGTGGATAACTGCTGAAGGCTGGAGGACTCCTGGAGAGTCTTTAATCATGTTGAAGACTTGGAGGGTTGGAGGGTTGGAGGGTAGAAGTGAAAGCTGGACAGCAGGAGGAAAAAGAATTTTCTAGCACAGCTTTGAAGAGTTTTTCTTCTAAATCTTCTGTTCTGTGGTTCCTTTTATCTGCTCTGCCACTGGAAGGTTCCAATCAGATCTAGAGCTGGTCTTTGTATTGTAAATGTATCAATCTGGATAATATCTTCAGTTAATCTGAGAGTTGATCTTAGTTAATTCCAGGTGTGGTCAGGTTGACACCCAGGATTAATTATCACACAGATCTTGAATTAAAATTCACTGCAAACTGTTTTATAATATTAAACAAATTTTATGAAAAACTTGTGCATGTCTTTATACTGAACTAAATAAAAATAGGACTTGATTTAATGAAATGAAAGACTAGGCAGTATAGTAATAAACTTCTGATATAATAATTATATAATCTTCCAATGGTGTCTTGCCTTATTGTTTATTAATTATTAAATAGACCAGATGTACAAAAGATTTGAGGAACTATATATTGAACTTAAAGGCAGTGGTGAAAACCAAGATGTCTGTTTGAAGAAACACCACTCCTTGAAAGTCTGTTCTGTGTCTCCTCTCCCAGTTCAGAGGTGAGGACCTATTTCTTGGTCTCCTGTGAAATGTGCACTGTATTTCCTTTGCTTTGTGAGTGATTCTCTAAGTACTGTGTTGGTTTTTCAGTTCTGCCTGGCTGGACCTTTCTACTAAAGCAATCTTGTTGTATTGATTCCATTGATCCTTTATTTCCTCCTCAAAAACATGTTCTTAAATTTTGTCCAAGGTGACATCTTGAGGTGTGACCCATCCTTGTCCCCTCTGAATTTATCCTGTGAATAAGATAAAATGTATTAGTTGCTTGACAGACTTCTGAATGGTGTTTTTTCCCTTATGACTGAGATACCAGTGCAACCAAATGTATTTTATTTTTACATTCCTTCTGCAACCAAGTTGCAATAAACATGCCACAATAAAGGTATAAGTAACATAATTTATATTCACACTTGATTAATATTTTAATTTTTCTTTTGATTGAGAAATATACTTAAAATTCTAATTACTTCTTCTAATAGTTTGTAAAAAAAACTGTAAATACACCTGAGCTGACTCTGTGGGAATGAATTCCAGCAATATTTTGAAATAATTTAAAATTGTTGTATTGCTTGGTTCTGCGCCATCAACCTAGACACACATTTTTGGAGTCTGTCTTTTCTGTTCTCTACTCCCAGAGTTCTTCACAGCTGAATGGGGAAGGCAGTGATGACTTCAAAGTCCTGGTCCTTATCACTATAAGACAGAAAATATTAGCACAGGCTTTTCTTCCTTCTTCCTTTCCATGGCAGGGATCACTCAACGACTAGAAATCTCTTTCCCAGGAAGTGGGACTGAAAAAGCAAGGTGAGTGTATGACTTAGCATGTCCTAGGACTTTGCCACCAGAATGTTACATACTCTTCTCATTCTCAATAAAGTGTTATTTTTTGCTATACAGATCATTTTAGTTAGACATTAACTTAGAGAACTATTACTAGCTCCCATGGCATGGGCAATAAATACACTTCTTTATTTGGATCACAATTCTTAGGCATTCTGGTTTTTATTCTCAGTGTGTGTGTGGGGAGGAAATGTATGTGTGAATGATGGAAAAAGCCCACTAGTGAGACTTTCAAATTTGGCATCACCATAACCACTAATCAAAGGTCACAAGGTATGTGTGTGTGATGGGAAAAAGCCCCCTAGTGAGACTTTCAAATTTGGCTTCACCATAACCACTAATCAAAGGTCACAGAGGAAACCAAAAGAAAATTTCCATTTTCAATTCCCTGAAATATCATAAAAGGGACACCCGCGGTCCAGAGGCTTCGGAACAAGATTTGGAGCAATCGTGCCTCCCCTCTGGCAAGATCATGATGACTTTCAAATATGTTGAGCAGCAAAAATATTGAGCTTTTATTTTCTGTCAAGAGCATCAACTATAAATAGATTTTTGTCACTTTATTTTTATGTCTCTTCCATGAAGCCCAAAGTGACAAAAACTCTCCTAGTCTTGGGAATGTACTATTAGTAGATCACTTCTAAGAATGTAATTGAAAATCTGAGTTTCAGATATGAAAAAACTACTTCATTATTGCAGAAATTTTATGAAGTTTGTTGTATATTTATTTCTTTGAATATTCTGTGCTTTTCAGCTTTTAGAGTACTGTTAACTATAAGCTAAAACTACATGCATTTGACTTGTCCAGGTACATTCTTACTGCTACTTGTGCTCATATGAAGCAGTTGATAGTTTTTGAAATGCATGTGTAAATATTCCTGCCTCTCATTTGCTATTTACTTGTGATATAATTGTTGCCTAAATATTTGGCATGAGTTTGCCTCTTAACATTAGCATGAATTGCTTGACAGCCTCTTTGCATGAAGTACTAGAAGTTATATTCCTTTTGGGTTTATGTAGCTACTATATCACTAATCCATAATGGTAAACATAACTACTTGGGAATTACATTTCATCTTTTCTCTTTGCAGATCCCAAGTGAGATTACAAACAGCTTATTATGCTTACAGCAACATTGGTGAGTACATTTTTAAAGTAAAATATGCAAGTAATCTATACCTTAGCTGAAATAAAATTTCAACTGCAAAGTGGTGGTTGTTGCCATGAAACTTCTTAAAAATACATAATATAAACAATGGCAGGAAATATAAAAGTATTTTCAGTACAAACAGCAAATAATAGATAAATATAGTGAACACTTAAACGTGCCCCTGTGACCATTAGTTTAACTAATGAAAAAATTTTAAAGTACTAAAGGAGATATAGTACTCCATCTTGTAACTTTTTAATCAGCAGGCATTATTTCTAATTAATAAAGAACATTTACAAAGTACTAAAATGTTATCTTTTAATCTTTCATGGCTTTGATATACTCTGGTAGGACCTAATCAGCCCATAGCAGATGAAGGAAAGATGTATTTGGGTCTGTTGTTGAAAGTTAACAGTACAGGGAAGCCATAGGCTGTGAGTTTCATAGGATATAATAAATTCAACTGAAGTTTTCAAGAATAGACAGAGAAGGAAATAATAATTCAATAATACTAACCAAGCACTACTATAGATAGTGGAGTTGAAGCAATAACCCTCAGGCTAGGGTCTTGTTTTCTGACTTCCTACATTCTAGCAAGCAGGCATAAAAACTATATTCATTAGTGATGATAATGTGTATTATCATTCATGTACTACTCCATGTAATAATATGTTAACTTAAGAATAATATTTCTATAAAATAACTTTTAGGAATTGGACATGATGACACATGTTCATTATCAGTTACATAGAGAGCTCAAGTATAGCCCAAGCTACATGACAACTTGTATGGTGAGGCAGAGGTGAATCCAGAAATTAGCTTCTAGACATATCAAGGCTATTGCATCCGTGCACTCACTGCAGCTATGTGTACTTCCATAGACCTATCAACAGTTCACTATGGAAGAGGAAATCTCAAAAGGCTCCACAACTTCCCAAGAGACTCTTGAGTGTTAATATTAATGGGGAGGAAAGAAAGGAAGATGCTTTTCTCACTGGTAACCCCACTTACATATGATTCATGCTTCTTCACATGCTCGGACATATGCCATCAAAGACAAACTAGATAAAACTCTGTGGATCCCTCCCACCATGGGATTAGCCTTCCCCATCACTAGACAATCCTTTTCAGGTTAACTCTGGGCTTAACTACCAATTCTCTACAAATGTGCCCAGAGCTCAAGCTCTCAACCATCAAGTTGACACCTTCACCCTTAGACAACTCAACACAAAAACATATCAATTCTAAACCATAACCTTAACTTGTCCCTACAGGTGTAAATTTATAATATATATATATATATATATACATATATATATATATACTATATATATTGTTCAAAATCTATATATTTATTGAATGTTCAAAATCTCTTAACTGTAAGATACTGTAATATCAAATCAAGCTAAGTACTACAGCATAAATAAAGCATTAAGTAGAAGTATTATGACACAATAAGAAAATACCAAGTTAAGATCAAAGTCCAGCCAGTCAAATACTGCATCCTATAGTTTAGTGTCCCTCTTTTTTGCTCATAATGTAGTCACAGTGCCTTTCAGGTTACAGTTCTCAGTCCAGCTTGACGGGAGAGCACACACCAACACCAGGGCCAAGGGAACTGGCCACACATCACTGCATAATGGCTGAGAGATGGACAATCCTTACTTGCCAGACCAGCATGTCTGGCCAAGTGAACAGAAGGATGCCAGCTCTCTCAACCAGCTCTCTGTGATTTATCCAGGGCCTAATCCCACTCACAATGGGCTGGATCTTCCCCATCAGCTGGACAATCTCCTTCAGGTTTGCTCTGGGCTTAACTCAACCATCAACTCTCTACAACTGTGCCCAGAGTTCAAACCCTCAACAGTCAAGTTGACACCTGTGCTTAACTATGACAAGTATTATAAGAGACATATTAGAAACCAAGAAGAGAATCAAAAATGTATGGAATTAAATGATAATGAAAACTCAACATTACCAAATCCCCTGGGATAAGCATAAAAACTTAGAGTATCTGGTGAAGTCTCTGGATTCATTTCTGAACAAGGCATTAACTACAATCTCAAGAAGGTTTTGATTGTCAAAATAGCATAATACATAGTTAACATCAGTGAACACTTTGCCTTCAGTAAAAAAAAAAAAAGTGAGGTGGGCGAAATAGCTTTGAGGGAAAAGTTGGAATACAGTAAGATCCACAGACTTTAGGGAATTTTAATGCTGTGGAGGTTATAATTAAAGTTTACAGTACAATAAAAAGATGAGAAATAAGGGCGAGTAATAGAAAAAAGAAGAAAATCATTACACATATATGTAGAGTGCGAACGTGAAAAATTAGTTAAAATAAAAGAAATATTTATGTGATACATTACATAGTCATTTTGAGTTCAGAGGTGAAGCTCTTTGAACACCCTGGATCTAGCAGGCCCCACCTACTGCCATGGTTATGGGGTGGGGCTAATCGATTTCTGCAATCTCTTTATTTCATGCCTTCCTGGCATGATAATTCTCTTATGTCCTTGCTCTCTACCTTGAGTTCTTCTGATCCTACATGTCTGGTATATGTGAGGGACAAAATTTTCTGTATTTTTGGGCTCTTCCCCAGGGTAGCTTGATGCCATGAGCAGATCTTAATTTAGGAGGACCTGCTGTCTGGAACTGCCTCATTGTCTCGGTATCACATGGTTTTCTGCAGAAAGGTCCCCTGGTTTATAAGCTCATAAGTTCATTCACTGACCTTGTGTGTTATCAGGATGGTTTTTCTTTCACTGAGTTTCATGGTGTAGTTTTGAATCCACCATTTTTTCTGGCTTCAGTATTCCTTTTAATTGAATCTAAAAATTTCCTTGATGTCATAAACCTGCCAAAGGGCTGTGGTAAGTCCATGAATTACTTGCCCTAACCACTGGAGTAAACACATGAATTATCAAGGTAATTACAAGTTATATGTGCTGTAGTGACAGCAAAATATAACATGAGATGTAGTTTGATTGATTGCTAATGTGGGTTCAGGAGGCTGTCTGCAAAGGCAACACTTAAGTTAAAATCCAACTTAGAATCACAAAGTTTCCAGAACAGAACTGAATGCATACATCCTAGAAGTAGGAGGTACACAGAGGGAGTGAAACTTAGTAAGAAAAGAATAGGGTGTGAGTTATGGAAGAAGGCAGAAACAAGATAGCATGGTTTCTGAGCCTGATTTGAGTTATGTTGAAGTGCCATAGATGCTACCAGGGGGGATTTATTCTTTAAAAAATAAAATATAATTTGGTGTGTGAGTTTCAAAGAATATTTTATGGAGCTTAGATATATAGACTAGAGGTGAAATATCAACGCCAGTTGTAACAAAAAAGATGCTGAAAATTTAAAGGAGAAGGACAGCAGTCAACATGTAAAGAAGTAAACTCATTTGACATGAGTGCTGTGCATTGTGCTTCCAGAAGCTATGTATGGAATGAACTTGTGTAAAAGGGATGAAAGGAAATTAAATGTAATATGTTGAAAACTAGGAAAATAGAAGGGAAAGGGGTTTTTTGAAGTCTCAGAAAAAAGTCTTGATGGAAAAATTTGTAGTGTCTGTGAATGTGGCATTTTTGTTTTTTTGTTTTTTTAATACATTTTTTATTATTATTTCAGCTCATACAAACTTAATGGGTACACCAGTTTTTTTGAAGCATATCTTGAACTACCAAATAGAGCACTGAATGGCATTGAGCATTTAACTCTGGACAAGGAAAAAACTAGAGCATACATAAATGAACGATTTATGTATTTGATTATTTGACTATTCATATATATGAATATGTATGTTATATCATCAGCATTTTGATAGTCTTTAAAATCATTGATCACAATAATTCATACAAAAAGAAAGTTTTCCTAGTGACAGGCTGCTATGGAGTGGTATCATTTCTTTGACACAATTAACTATCGATCCTCAGTGTCACCTTGACATAATTCAAATATTACAAATATCAGTCTCCTGTCAGGGTTTCTGACTATCTTCCTGTTGTCTCTTTTACATTACTGGATGCTGCCATAATTACTGACCATGCAAAGCAAACACATCTTATTTTCCCTTTTTTCTAAATATTTTTCAATTTTCTTGGTTCTAATTTAGAATTAGCTCATCAGGCATCATACAACAACACAAAATAAGAAACAGGAATTCTCTAAAAATTTAACTGAGTCAAAAAAAATTAAGGGGAATAATGATTATCATGCAGAGCATTCTAAATATGAATGTAGGCTACTTCTTCAATTATTTAAATGATCTTAATATCATTCTAAATATCACTTTAAGGTAAAACATTTACCAGTATTGAAATATTTGTTCAATTATTCCTAGATGTCCAGATTTGTGATTTTAGACAAAATGATTTCATTGTTTTATACCATGATCACTTTGTATTATTGTGCAGGAAATGATTATTTTATTTCTATGTTGGCCCTTAATTTCACAAGGTATCAAGCTCACTCATTAATCTAATAAATAGTTCACCAATAGAATTTATTTATATATATTACAGCAATATCTGTGAAAATTCACTTTATCAGTATTTTTTCTTTCCAACTCCTAAACTTTTTCTGTCACTTAAATGGTTAGGACATAATCTATTGTAGCATTTATTTTATGTTGTTCATCAATGCCTATAAACTCTTAGGAGAAAAACTGTGCTTCGCAGTAAGTAATAATAATAATAAACAATGCTCATAATAAAATAATGCCTGAAACTTATGATAAATTTAAATACTCATGAAGGTCTAATTCACAATGTAAGTGATATTTCCTTTTTAAAATAAAATCGTATTGACTCTCTTCTAAAATATCAAGTGTTACTATGTTCTATAGAAATTTTATCTTGTAACTTCTTTGCGCGTGTCTATATGCATATTCTCATGTATGTAGGCATACATGTGTCCACATGGATATGCACATCAATTTCAAACCAGAAGTTAACATTAGATATTTTCCTCAACTACCTTACCTAGCTAAGCAGTATGTCCTGGGACTCCCCTGTCTCTAGCTTCTGAGTGATAGGATTACAGAAACCTACATTTGCCTAATTTTCTTAAGTGGGTTATAGGCTTCTTCCATCATGTCCTCACAGTTACACAGCATCAGCTTTACCCACTGAATGATCTCTCCAGCCCCAAGTCTTCTGTTAGGATATATATATTTCAAAAGTAATTTTACATCATTTATTCTCCTTGGACTTTTGTTTGTGTTCCTTTTCTTCTTAGAATTTTGTTTCCTGGGCTGGAAAGGTAGCCAGGGGTTAAGCCTCTGCCTTGCAGGCAGAAGGTCCTGAGTTCCATCCTAGACCCCACATATAGACGTGGGCGGAAGCGCGGACAGCCTGCGTTTCCGGTCCTGGTAGGGCGGAGTCTGTGAAATCCCTGGGCAGAGTAAACAAGGAGTAGATGGAGGCATCCATGGTGGTTCCCGAATTTCCAGTGGTTCTACACACACACACACACACACACACACACACACACACATGCATACACATGCACACACATACATACACACTCACGAGTGAATAAATAATAAAAAAAATTAAAAAAAGAAGTTAGAAACAAGTTAAATCACATCCATCCAAGAGACTGAGATATGCAAGACTGATAGCTGCCAGAGCAGACGTCTCCCAGAAGTAGAGCGGGACTAATCCACTTCAAAGTACACCCTTTGTACTACCACAAGGATCTACCTCCTAAAAATGCCATGGGTTTCCCTAACACATGAGACTGTGAGGGATACATATTGAGAGAGAGAGAGACAGAGAGAGAGAGAAACAGAAGAAAGAGGTGTCATTAGGCAACTGACAAAATTACTCAACAAACAACTAATCATCCCTAATTTTTCCCCTCAAATTTAGGTCACATCTGGTATCAGTTTTTCTTTCATTGCTAATGTCTGCTGTAAACTTAAGTCAAATACAGAATATACATTAGGAATACCAATTTGATAATACAAAATTAGTAGAGCTTACAATTTTATTACAAATATCTATACACAGCCCTTTCTCTTTCCCCACTCCGCCACCCCCGCCCAACCCCAGAACCCAGGCAGCCCAAAGAACCCAGCTCCTCCCACCAGCCAGCCAGAGCCGGGCTCCCCCAGGGTAAATAGCGCCCCCCAGACGTCCCATCCTCCCTTTCCCCACTCCGCCGCCCAGGATGCAGGCTCGGTCCAGCTGGTACTTACCGCGACCTACTGAAGGTCCGCTCCCACCCACCCCCAGAACACCAGGCCAAATAATTCAGTTTAGTGAAAAATGCACAGAAATTGAAGGAAGATCTTAAGAGTTAAAACGATAACGACAAAGTGAAAGTGCAAATCCATGAGAAACAACACTCAAGTAAACAAATCTCCCACTGAAGGAATTAATCCCATAATGTTAGACTCCAACCAGAACAAAACCACAGAAAATGCCCAAGAAAGCCTGACCTAGGATAACAACTTTCAAATTATGATCATTACCATGTTCAATACTATGAAAGAGGAAATCCGGCAGGAATTAAATAATCGAATCAATTGCTTTGAAGAGGAACACAACAGACACTTGGAGGAGTTGAGAAAAACAGTGCAAGAAACAAAAACTGGCATAGAGCAGTTAAAACAGACTCAAGCAGAGTTTAAAACTGAGCTAAAAGACAAATTATCTTCAACCCAGAACTCCACAGTCTTATCAGCAGAACTAAAGAAGCAGAAAACAGAATTTCAGACCTTGAAGATAAAGTGGGAGTATTAACCAGCTCAATGGAAGAGGTTGTTAAAGCCAAAAAGATACTTGAGAGAAATATCCAAGAAATATGGGACACCCTGAAGAAGCCTAACATGCGTATTCATGGAATACCAGAGCAAGAATCTCAAAATACCACCCCTGAGGAAATTTTTCAAATGATAATCAAGGAAAACTTTCCTCATCTAAAAAAACAGAGGCCCATACACATACAAGAAGCATTCTGTACCCCAAACAGATATGCCAAAAATAGAAACTCGTTATGGCAAATAATAGTTAAATACTCCACATTCAAGATAAAGAACTGGTGCTGAGAGCTTCAAGGGAGAAAAAACAAGTCACTTTTAAAGATAAACCTATTAAAATAACAAATGACTTCTCAGTCAAAAACAGTAAAAGGAAGAAGAGCTTGAGGAAAGTACTTCAAGTATTCAATGAGCAAAAATGTCAACCCAGGATGATATATTCCATAAAACTATCCATCATGATCGATGGAGAAATAAAAATCTTCCAGCACAAAGACAACATGAAGGGATACATGTCCACCAAACCAGGCCTTCAAAAAATGCTAGAAATGATACTCAAGCTTGAAGAAAAACACAGGCAAATCCAGAGAATAGAAGGCAAGTATAACACCATTAAAAGCAAAGCAATATACTTATAAAAACTACTAAAGATAATAAATGTCTGGAATTAAAAATAGTTTCTCCATTATAACACTAAATGTTAATGTAATTAACTCACCGATCAACAGACACAGATTACAAATTTGGATTACAAAGCCACAATCCATTAATCTGCTCCCTGCAGGAAACTCATCTCACCACAAAAGATAGCCACATCCTAAAAATGAAAGGCTGGTCAATAATTCTACAAGCTAATGGAAGCAGAAAACAGGCAGGGGTAGCCATTATGCTATCCAACAAAGTGGACTTCAAACCAAAAAAAATCATCAGAGACACAGATGGATACTACATTTTAGTCACAGGTACAATTCACCAGGAAGACTTCACAATACTGAACATATATGCACCCAATACAGGTCCCTCCACATTCATTAAGAAAACTCTTCAGCGTCTAAAACAAGAAATCAAACCTCAAACGATAATTCTTGGGGACTTCAACACTACCCTCTCAACATGGGATAGATCAACAGGTTAAAAGCTTAACAGAGACACTTTGGACCTTAATAAAACCCTTAAAGAAATGGACCTTACAGATCTCTATCGAACTTTTCACCCACGTACCAAAAAATACACATTTTTTTCAGCAGCACACGGAACTTTCTCCAAAATAGATCACATACTGGGCCACAAAATGAATCTACACATATACAAATAAGTTGAAATTCTAACCTGTGCCCTGTCAGATGACCATTGGACATTCACAACACAACAAACAAGAGAAAATACACTAACTCCTGCAAACTTAACAATATGATGCTGAATGAGAACTGGATTCAGGAAGAAATTAAAAAGGAAATTCAAGATTTCCTGAAAGCGAATGAAAATGAAAATACAATTTACCAAAATTTCTGTGACACAATGAAAGCTGTTCTAAGAGGTAAGTTCATAGCTCTTAATGCCTACATCAAAAAAATGGAAACATCAGAAATAAACAACTTAACAATGCAGCTTAAAGCTTTAGAGAAACTAGAGCAATCTGATCCCAAAAGTAGTAGAGGAGAGGAGATTAGCTAAATAAGGGGAGAAATATCTGAGATTGAGATTAAGAAAACGATAGAAAAAAATCAACCAGTCAAAAAGCTGGTTCTTTGAAAAAATCAATAAGATTGATACACCCCTAGCTAAATTAACCAAAAGCAAGAGAGAGAAAATTCAAATGAACAAAATTAGAAATGAAAATGGAGTTATCACTACTGATACCCAAGAAATCCAGAGAATTATAACATCATATTTCAAAAACTTATACTCTGTGAAGTTTGACAACACAAAAGAGATGGATGAATTTCTAAGTAAACACAACTTACCTAAATTGAATAAGGAAGTTGTGAATTATTTAAATAGTCCTATAAGATACAAGGAAATTGAAGAAGTAATTTCAAATCTTCCCACCAAAACATGTCCTGGACCAGATGGATTCAGCACAGAGTTCTACCAGACATTTAAGGAGTTAATAACACCAATACTCCTTAAACTGTTCCATCAAATAGCAAAGGAAGGAACACTAACAAATTCCTTCTATGAAGCTAATATCGTTTTAATCCCAAAACCAAATAAAGATTCACTTAAAAAAGAAAACTATAGGCTGATCTATCTGATGACCACAGACGCAAAGATTCTCAAGCAAGTTTTAGCAAATCGGATTGAAAAACATATTAAAAAGATTATTCACGGGGAACAAGTAGGCTTCATCCCCGGCACACAAGGTTGGTTCAACATACGCAAATCAATAAATGTAATTCATCATGTAAACCAGTCCAAAGTCCAAGACCACATGATACTCTCAATAGATGCAGAAAAAGCTTTTGACAAGATCCAACAGACTTTTATGATCAAAAGGCTAGAGACAGTAGGAATGGAAGGAACCTTTATCAATATAATAAAAGCTGTATACAACAAGCCCACAGCAAGGATTATGCTCAATGGGGAACAATTAGAAGCATTCCTACTTAGATCAGGAACTAGACAAGGCTGCCCACTCTTGCCACATCTATTCAATATTGTACTTGAAATCTTAGCTGAAGCCATAAGACAAGAAAGGGACATAAGAGGGATTCAAATCGGCAAGGAAGAAGTCAAGCTATCCCTATTTGAAGGTGACAGGATCTTATACATGTGTGATCCCAAAACTCTACCAGGAAGCTCCTGGAACTAATTGAGAAGTTCAGCAGGGTGGCAGGATACAAATAAATGTGCAAAAATCAGAGGCCTTCCTACATGCCCAGAATGAAAGAAGTGAAAAAGCCTTGAGAGAAAAAATCCCATTTACTATAGCTCCTAAAAAATGAAATACCTTGGTATAAACCTAACCAATGAGGTAAAAGACCTTTACAATGAAAACTTTAAAACCCTAAAGAAAGAAATTGCAGAAGACACCAGAAGGTGGAAAGACCTCCCTTGTTCTGGATTGGCAGAATCAACATCGTAAAAATGACCATCCTACCAAAGGCAATATACAGAATCAATGCTATACCAATTAAAATCCCAAAGCAATTCTTCAAAGAAGTTGACCAAACAATCTCAAAGTTCATATGGAAGCACAAAAAACCCAGGATAGCAAAGACTATCCTGAGTAATAAAAACACTGCTGGAAGTATCACCGTACCAAACCTTAGTCTATACTACAAATCCATAGTTACAAAACAGCCTGGTACTGGCTCCAAAATAGACACACAGATCAATGGATAAGGGTTGAAGACCCAGATATAAGCCCACAAAATTACAGCCATTTGGTCTTTGACAAAGGGGCCCAAAGAATCCAATGGAAAAAGAACAGCATCTTCAACAAATGGTGCTGGCAAAACTGGATCTCCACATGCAGAAGATTAAAACTGGACCCATACTTGTCACCATGTACAAGACTTAATTCCAAATGGATCGAGGACCTTTATATAAGGCCAGAGACTATAAAAACCATTGTTGAAAGGATAGGGAACTCCCTTGAGCTGATTGGGCTAAGCCACCAGTTCCTAAACAGACATCCAATGGCACAGTCACTGCTACCAACTCTCAACAGTTGGGATTTTGTGAAATTAAAGAGCTTTGTTCAGATAAAGAGATTGTAACATGAGCTCAAAGGCAACTTACAGAATGAGAGAAAATCTTCACTAACCACATATCTGATAGAGCTTTACTGTCCAGAGTACACAAAGAACTTAGAAAACTAAACACCAAGGAGACCAATGGCCCAATTAAAAAATGGGCCTTGGAACTTAAAAGAAACTTTACCAGGCATAAAATTAAAATGTCTATATATCTTAAAAGTTGCTCCACTTCTTTAGCCATCAAAAATGCAAATCAAAACTTCCCTGAGATACCATCTCACCCAGGTCACGATGGCAAAAATCCACAATACAAACAACACCAAATGCTGGAGAAGATGTGGAGAGAGGGGAACTCTGCTACATTGCTGGTGGGAGTGCAGGTTCATACATCCACTCTGGCAAGCCTTCTGGAGATTCTTAAAAAAATTAAAGATTGAAATGCCATATGACCCTGCTATTCCACTTTTGTGAATAACCCCTCATACAGCAGAGGTTCACCTCGATAGCACAAGCATGACCATATTCATAGCAGCACTGTTTACAATAGCAATGTCATGGAATCAACCCAAATGTCCAACAGTTGACAAGTGGATAAGGAAACTGTGGTACATCTATACAATGGAGTACTACTCAGCCATCAAAAATGATGAATTACTGGAATTTGCCGGGAAATGGATGTGATTAGAAACAATTATATTGAGTGAAGTATCCCACACACAGAAAATTAAGTGCCATATGTACTCCCTAATAGGTGGCTCCTAGTACCAAACCCACCCAGCCCACCTTGAGACACTTATAGTTAAATGTATGTATTACCTACAGTAATTGCAAGGATTATGAACAGGAGGGATGGGGTTGGAGGGAACAGAAACAATGAGAGAAGTGACCATGTTACAGTAGAGAAAATAGGCCTCCATCAAGGACTGCAAGTAAGTTATGTGACACCTGGTTAAGTTCACAGATGTTCGTTCCTGATCATTTACAACTAAGGGGGTATGAACTCATCAGAAGGGGAGGGCATATAGTCTGGCAGATCAAAAGGAACCAGTTTGCAAATGGGTGATTGACCCCTCCCTCACTGAGGTTTCCTACCTTTATTACATCTACCCTTGAATGTGCTCTTATAATAAGACTCCAGTTTAACAGCTTTTTGTCTCTGGCCAGGGGGTGACATACAGTGCCCAGCAGGATGGAGTGAAGGCATTGCAGGAGCAGCAAAACTGCAAAAGAAAATCAACAAACCACAATCCAGAACTTCAGAGACTCTATATCAACCACCTAGAACTAGGCCAGACTAATCTCTCCCCATCCTGAAGCTCAGGGAAATTTGCGGAAGAGGGGGCGGTAAGAGTGTAAGAGCAAAAGGATGGGAGGAGCAATGATTTGGAAGATACTCCACACAAGTTAGGGCCGAAGCAATCATAATTGGACTTTGCATGCCCTGCGCAATATCCAACACACTATGGACCTCACAAAGTCTAGCATCTGCTAAAGGCACCAAGATCCTTGGAGGCAAGGGATTGGCAACCACAGCAGTGTTCCTATACTTAAGGGGAACAAAGGAAAGGGTTCAGGGAAAGGCCACTGGGTCCTTGTATGTCATTGGAAAGAAGGGCCCAGAGGAGAATCAGGCATGCACAAGAAAGGACTCTCTGGGAATTGGGGCAGGAGACACTGGGAGATGGGGAAGGAAGGGGGAGGGGAGGGGGAGCAGGGGGTTCGGGGATGGAGGGAGGGAACTGGTGTACCTATTAAGTTTGTGTGAGCTGAAATAATAATAAAAAATGTATTAAAAAATGGGGAGGAGCAACGATATGCAAGATACTCCATACAAGTTGGGGCCAAAGTAATCATAATAAGACTTTGCATGACCTGCACAATTATCAACATATCATTGAACCCACAAAGTCTTGGATAACAGGGATTATGATCCTTAGAGGCAAGGAATTAACAGCCACAATAGTGTTCCTATACTAAAGGGGAACACAAAAAAGAGCTGTAGGCAATGCCACTGAGTCCTTATACCTTATCAGAGAGGAGAACCCAGAGGGAAGTTTGACATGCACACTAAAGGATGCTCCAGGAATGGGGGGGAAAGGAGCACTGGAAGAAAGAGAGCAGGGGGGGGAGGAAAAGGCAAAGGGGGGACGGAGCAAGGGGATCCAGGGAGGGGTGGAGGGAGGGAGGGGAATGGAGTACTTATTAACTTTGTATGAGTGGAAGAAATAAATAAATTTAAAAATTTTTTTAAAAAGATGTGGACAAGTTGTTGGAGGAATTAAATTCATAATGTCATAAATGGAGAGATCATGATGTCTGACCAATACATCCACATTGGAAGATAAGAATAAGAGGATGTGAACTGTGAGAATTATAATGATGACTGAAGATGAACCTGAACAACTTCATTTGGTGGTCATTCAAGAACATGGCATACCTGAGTTACCTCGGTGGGAAAATAAGCTATCTTCTCTTTCTCTTAAAGATCATATGCTTCACTCTTTCCACCTTGAAGAAAGTTTCCATTGCTTTAAATACCTGGCTATTCCTGGACCTTCATTACTACACACAGGTAAGAATACAAGGGTTACTACTGCTCTCCTACCTTTATCCTGTCTCCCATTTCCTTACTATCCCAGTGTAATAGTTACTCTTAATTGTTGCTGTGAATAAAACATTCAAAGTCGGACAACTTAGGGGAGAAAAAGAGATTTATTCAGTGTATGGTTCCAGAAGGTAGAAACAGTCTTTCATGGAAGAGGCAATAGGGTTGGTGGCTGAAGCTGGAGGCAGGCTAAGTCATTGCAAACATCCTAGAGGCTCAGAGCTGCTCAGTCCAGTAGTCCTGTGGGTGACAACTGAAGACTGAAGGATTCCTGGACAGTGGAAGAAGCAGAGTCTCTCTTCAAAGTCTTTGAAGCATGGATCTTGAGAACATGAGAAGGGCAAGCTACACCATTTGTCTGTGCCTGCAAAGTCAGGAGGATTCAGTTTATTTATATTTTATGATGGTCTCATAATACTTGAATATAAATGCATGGTGCTAACTAAGCCATTTGGTAAGAAATTCACTAAGAAAATTTACTTAGATATTTGTAAATCTGTTCTTCATAAAATCCATCTCTACTTTTCAAAAAAATGCTACTTAACTCACAAATCATATCTCTAAAAAGGCATGGTCACTATGAGGATTTTCATTTCATTCTCTAGAGCTTCAGATGAAAGACTAAATATTTGAAATAGGAGAATAAAATATTTTAAATTACGTAAATTTAAAAAACAATTTTCCATGATTTGAACTAAATTTGCATAAAGTGCCATATATTATATTTATGAAGCAGCTTCCTGTTTTTAAGACCAGTGATTCTATAAAGGACTAAAAATATCTCAATAAGTTTTGTAATTATAGAAAATAATCCATCAACACACACACACACATGAACACACACACACACGCACACACACACATACACACAAACACATAGAGAAAGAGAGAGAGAGAGAGAGGTTTCACAGAACAACCCACATTAGTAAGCAGAATCTTAATAAACTTGACATTCTCAGTAGCAAATAAAATTATGTGGCTCTTTGGTGATGAAGAGAAAGTTTGAAAATTTTGAAATTCAATATTTTATTTCTGTTTGACACATTAATCATACACATTATAGTCTGTAATACAATATTTGAGCTCATATGTAGATTTCTGAGCAATCATCATAAAATGTATCTCTGTATGTGTCTGTGTTAGGAACATTGTAAGCTTGTTTGTACTAATCTGAGGTACACTGTGTATTATTTTTAGCTCTATTGTACCTACAGTAAATGTTAGAAGTTATTTTCTCTTAGATAACTGCAACCTTGAATACATTCATCAACTTCCATCCAGTACTCTCTGTTACTCTTCCTAGTGTCTGGTTACCACTAGACTACTATAGACTTCTTTTCACTCTTTCATGAGCAAGAGAATATGTTAATTTTTCTTCTGTGTCTACCTCTTAAGTTCATTCATGTTGCCACAACTCACAAGACTAACACTTTGGCCACTGAATGTGATTCCATTATGCGAATATGATACATCTTTTTATTCTCTTTTTTACTGATGAACACCTTGCACTAGTGTTACTTCTTAACTTGTGAGCAATAAGCATAATATTCTCTTCAATATAATTACTTCATTTACTTTGGATATATGGGCAGTAGTGAAACACTTGGATCATACAGCTTCTCTCTTTCTATTTTTTTTTTAACACTGAGGATTGAAATCAAGGAATACTAGCAAGTTTTATAATACTGAACTACACTATTTTTCCCTGCTTTTAATTTCCAAGTAAAATCTACAATGTTTTTCATGACTGTATTAGATTATTCTCCTAGCTACATAGTCTTAGAGTATCTCTTCCTCATATCCTCTCCAATATTTATTATTTTATCATTTTATCTTTACTATTTCACCTACAATAATTCAGTAGTCTTGTGGTTTGATTTGAATTTCCATTATGATTATTTAGGCTGAATAGGCTTTTACTTCTCTGTTGTTATTTGTATGGCTCCTTTTGAGAGATGTTTACAACAAGTTCTCTACCCATTTTAATTGGTTTATTTAAATTTTGCTACTTAGCTATTTGCCTTCCTAGACAATAATTGTTTGGTCAGATGCAGAGTATGAAGATAATCTAATTCTGTCTCTATTTCATACTGCCAACCATTTTCTTTGCTGAGCAGATTTTTTAGTGTTGTGTACCATGTCTGTTTTGGCCTTCACTATCTTTTCTTTTGAAGTTTTTAATCTAAAACGTGTCCATGCTAGGGACTATGTCATGTAGCATTTCTCTCTGTTTTCTAGTTACACAATTTTATTTGTTACATTTATGCTTTTATTCTATTTTGAATTAATGTGATATCATTCTTTCCCATGTGACTATACAGTTTTTTCAGCAATATTTATTGAATATTCTGTACTCAGTATAGGCACCTTTGTCAAAAAAAAAAACAAAAAACATTTAGTGTGGTCAAGTAAATGGTTCAGTGATTAAAGTCTTTGCCTTACAAGCAAAAGGACCTGAATTCAAATCTCCAGGTTCCATGTAAAAATTCCCAGCAGATATGGCATTGGCCTGTAATTCCAGTCATATATAGAAGAGCCTGAGAAACTTCAGAACAAAGCAATACAGTGGGAGAACAATCCAGGGTGACTTACAATAATACTTTGTCTGGTTTCCACAGACACATATACCTACACACATGCACACACTCCAAAGTGCCCACCTAAGTGCACATACACATACATATACATACACCTTATACACACATACATAAAAATAATTAATTAATTATATGTGTGTGGGCTTATCTCAGAGGATATATTCTGTCCATTTCCCTGTGTATTATTCTGAAGCACCTCGTGTTTTTATTACTGTTATCCTTTAATATATTTCAAAGTCAGATCAATATCTAAGATCATCCTTTTTGTACAATAGTTATGTTAGCTAATCAATATTTTTGTGATTTCATAGGAGTTTCATGATTACATCTTCTATTTTTGCATAGAATGACATTGAAATTTCAACAGGGATTGCACTGAATGTGTAGATCACTTTGGGAAGAGTATATATTATCATATTGGGGACATTGGTATTGCTTTTCAGTATGAATCATCTCCACCACCTCACAAATGCAGAATATGACATAAAATTATAATCATCAGGTGTTGATCATAATATGAGAAGGTGTGAGATTACAGATAGTGGGAGACACAAAACCCATACAGCATCAATTGAAAGCTTTCATTTTGGTAATTAACAATGAGTTTCCATCTTATTTCTAAATTTCTCATTATTTTATATTTAACATCTCAGTTGGAAATGTGTCTCAGCAGCAGAGTTCTTGCCTAGCATGTGCAAGACCCTTGGTTCAATCCCCAGCACTGAAAAACAGCAAAAATACAATTTACTGGGCACCATGGCATGTGTCTATTTTATCTGCTTTTAGAAGTTTGAAGGAAGAGGAGGTTGTGGCCAGACAAGGCATATTACCAGTTTGAAGACAGTTAGGCCACAGAGAAGTATCCTGTACTAAAAATTAAAAATCAAAGTAAAACTAAATAAATAAATCAGTAAAACTTCCTGAAAATCACTGTTGTGTCAAAGTCCCAAATCACAGCTGATAACTATGTTCAATAAACTTAAATTTAAGGTTATATTATTGGAAGAACCAAACTCTTAACAATGAACAGATGGGGTTCTCCTTACTGTGAGGTTATTTCTCCCAAAAGTAGCTTCACACTGGTCCTTAAAAATTTTGTCTCTCTCTAGATACATATGCAAACTGAGGAGGCTTGAGGTTCATACAATTTAGGAAACAACTTAACACTGGCCACCAAAATTATGAACCACAATTTCAAATCTGTAGCTTTTCAGAAAGCTGCTGCTTTTACTTTTCTTCCTTCCTGCACCATATCGGGTATATCTCAGTCAGTCAGTCAGTTAGTCATACACACACACACATACACACACATACACACACACACACACACACACACACACACACACACACACCATGAGCATGGGCCTGATTACATTCTTCTACTCCTTTAGGCTCTTTTGCAATGTTACCTCAACTTATCCAGGCAATTATGACCTTAGCAATATTTGGAAATCAAGAATTTGTGCCTTTTCATGAGTTAATGTTGAAAATGTCTTTTACTCTCTTTGAGCCTTTCATCCTGAAAGAGTAGGAGAACCTTCCAATTGTCCCTCTGTAGGAAAAAGGAAAATATCCGCAAGAAGTATCTGTAGGCTATCGTCACAGAGTACATGTTCCATCAACACTAGGCCACACTAGAGATTGAATTCAGGACCTCTTATTGAGTAAGCAGGTGTTTTACTGCTGAGCTAACAACCTAAACCTGAAGCATTCTTTTGAATTCCCTTTCTTCTTAAACCTTGTCTTAAACCAAGAGACACTCACTCACCCATCTGTTAAATCTAAACCTTGGCAAACACTGTTAATGGCTAACTATATCAATTTGTTGTGTCAGGCAATAGACAAAAATGCTTGTCTGAACATTATTGAATTCATTCTTAAAATATTTTAGAAAAATAAATGTCACACACAAATGAAAGCCGATTTCAGTAACATTGTAATGGAATGGAACATTATATACTTTTACAATTTTTTCTAATGTTTCCATCCGTAGCCTTGACTTTTAGTAAGCACCCCTTATTTGTGGAGATACAGCTGCAGACTATCCTACTGAAGTGTATGGCGACTATGTGCCTTTTTCCACACAGCTACCTATCATAACACTTAATTAATAAATTAATAATAATAAGAGGCTAATAATACCCACTAACATATCATCCATGCTCCAGTAAGTGCTTAATACACACAATCCAAATGAAATTCAATGGACTCCATACAAAAGAAGATGTGAACATGAAAGGGAATCTGGTGAGGAAAAAGAAGGCTTGTAGTGGGAAAAGGAGGGGTAATATTATTAAGTACTGTGGGTGAAAATGCCATAAATTTGTTGTATTCATGCATGAAATTTTAAAATAATAATAATAAATTGAAAATTTGTAAATATATATAAGATTGGAAAAGAATTGTATAACCAACATGCCACTTACATCAAAGAATTGCTAATATTAAAAAAATTCACAATCAAAGCCACATCAAAACATACTTTTAAGACGGTTATGTGAAAGCCATTCAAAAATGTCACATGTCTTTATTTCAGGATTGTGACTGATCTCAGATAAGTTGCCACAATAGTAGGTGAGGCCCTGGGCAAGGGTAAGTTGTACACATCACCTCTCCTAGGCTTCTTTACTCTGGTACTCAGGAGAAGATGGAATAACTGCAATAACTTCATGTTCTTCCTGTCTCACAGTAACATTTAGGAGTTATCAATATATTTGCCTTTGGCCAATAATTCCTTTCATTTATCAGGAGAGAATGTAGTTTGACCTATTGGCAACATGAATAACTACCATGTACGAATTTTCCCTTGCCATTCCTTGCTTAAAGAAAGGATCACAGGAATGTAGGACTAAATAAAATCCTCATAATTCAAAGTTCATATTATTCCCCAAACATCCAAGTTTTGTTGCCTTCAATCAAAGTGAAAATTATAACCCCATACTGCATTTCTATCTGAGAGAGGCAAATGTTGTGATTTCTAACTGAAATCAAATTTAACTGGAATGATTCAATAAAATGATGGTATCATTATGAATTTTTCACTTTTTCTTAAGGTTTGATTAGTCTAGACACCTGAGTTCAGAAATGACTGCTGTTTGATACTTCAAAGTATACTTGGCAACTTTGATTAAATATTTATGCTAAATGTAGATGACTTCAAATGCATTCCAATCAAGACACCAACAAACTGGATATGCATCCCTGTCAACTTAAGTATCAGTTTAAGACAGTATAATTTGAGGTTGAACAGCTTCAGAGGGGCAGCCTTCAGATTTCCATTGCTCAAATAGAGACTGTAGAAAGTCATTTCAGTGATAACCTTTCAAGCATCTAGAGAGTCCCAAGAATGAGAAGCAGAGCATAGCATGCTCATGTCAGCTCTTCAATATTGTATGTGAACTCATAAACAAAAATACCAAAACAGTCTGCAGGGCACGTCTAACTCTCAAATCTTTCATTGTACATGTGTTTGGAATTCTTGCTCCTACTTCAGGTTGCTGAAGAATTAAGGAGTTTGGTCAATTAATAAGAAATCTTTTGCTTTTTTAAACTCATTAAAAAGTCAGATGTTTGCATTAATTTATATTCAAGGGAAAAGCATTAGTATATTTTATCATTAACTTAACTCAGGAACATCATAGATATGTTTACTTTTCCCTTTTAATCTTTTTAATACCCCATGAGGTACTGAAGACAAACACACCCCAGGAATTGTTATTGTGATCTCCTTAAATACCCAAATCTTCTGATTGAGTCCCTTATGTAGCTTGGCCATTGCATTTTTGTACCCTTTACACATCCTATCTATATCTGAAAACAGCTGTAAAGTATGTGTAAAATTTAGTATTATGCACTCTTCTGTTTATGGATAACAAGGAGAAAAAAATTGCATATGCTTGTAACAAAACCAATATTTTCTCAAACGTGTTCTACCAGCATTAGTTGAATCTATAAACAGATGCTTAGATCCAGCAGACTGGGTGTTCAATTTATTTTCTCTACTGTCTACTTCAGCAATAACTCACCAATTTTCCTATCTGACCAGAGCATAGGTTCAGACCTTACTCTTCTAGTCCAGGAGATGTTACTATTTCTCACTAGTTTTCTATGCCAAGTGCATTTCTCCCAAGTCATAATTGATCCATGTGATTCCAAACAGATAAGAACTGAATTGTAGTTGTTTTGAACACACATTCAGAACTTTATGGGTTGCATAAGTACTTCTCATATTTTTATGATTTTAACATTTTTCAGCTTTTAAGTTTTTTATCATGTTATAAAGATACAGAAAACTTTTTCTTAATTTTCTGAGGAAGAAAGATAGATACCTGTTTTATAATGCTTAAACAACAAATATTTTCTAAAATGGAAACTGAAAGCCTCTCACCATATCTTCACTCGAGAGGAATCAATGTTAACAGTTACTGCAGACCTTCCTGGAATTAAACTTTTTTGCATGACTTTATGGTCCTAAGAACAAAAATTACTCACTTTGGATTTCTATTTTACACATCTTTTTCTTTACAAGATGAGGAATAGATGCTAAAGTAGAAAGTATATGACCCCCCTTCGTATCCATTCATTTACCATACTCTAGATTAAAAAGTGTTCCATTCCGGGGCTGGAGAGGTGGCTCAGGGGTTAAGCCTCTGCCTTGCAGGCGGAAGGTCCTGAGTTCGGATCTTAGACCCCACGTATAGACTCCAGGCAGAAGCAGGGGCGGCTGAGTTTTTGGTCCTGGCAGGGCGGAACTTGTGAATCCTGGGCAGAGTAAACAAGGAGGAGGTGGAGGAGGTCCATGGTGGTTCCCGAATTCGTCCGTGGTTCTACACACACACACACATGCATGCACACACGCATGCACACACAGACATGCACATACACATACACGCACAATTGAATAAATAATAAAAATAAGTGCTTCCTTCCAATGTAGTGAAGGCAAAAGTTCTTGGTGCCTACAAAGTAGTAGTTGTTTTCCAGGGCAGAAATAAGGACCTCGTTATAATTGACCACATGGACCTTGGACATTAATTGAGTCAGCACGGTAGTCCTGCTTCATGCTGTCTTCATTTTTATCCTATATCGTATCCAATGATCTCTGAAAGCAGGCTCTCTTTTTTTTTCTACAACTTTTACTGCCAAATTATAAAAATGGGATTTTATCTGAGATCAAAACACCTGCACATTATTTTACTTGGGGATATGAGCTCAGACAGAGCAAACACAGTTTTGAGATGCAATTTTGACATCATGTCACTAATTAGAGGCATTATACTTCATTTTCAGACACTAACCCCATCCTGATTGCTCTGCTGCAGGATGATGACTCAGATGTAACAATGACGAAGTAAATTCTTTGAAATTCAGAGAACCATGTGAAGAAGAATGGAGTTTATGGAGCTAATTGAGAGGGTGAAAGGAAAAAATATAGCTGTCTAATTCTAATGATAGGAATCCAGAATTCAATGTTGACTACTACTAGTGATGAAGCATGTTTTTATTTTATTGTTCAAAACTGTCAGAATAGTCTTCATTGTTTCTTAGCAACATTCCAGTATAGTAAATCATGAAATTGAAATAAAGGCTTTAGTTTAATTAACACAATTAAAAATGTATCTAATTTGCATGGGATTGATCAAATCTTCATTTGTGATGAGCAACATTTTTTCATTCTCATGCAATGTTTGAGATTGACATTAATATTTAATAAAATACATTTATCATATTATTTATTAGAAGTCCTTTTCTTCTGAAACATTTTCCCCTCTCCCTCCCTTTCTCCCAGTGCCCTCTCCCCCCATCTCTAAAGCATCCTTTAATGTGTATATCAAACTTTCCTCTGGTTCCTCCTCTCTGATGAGGTGTAAGGACTCAGTGGCATTTCCCAGAACTCTTTCTTGTGTTCCCCTTAAGTATCGGAACACTATTCTGAAACATTTTTTAATGAAAGCAAAAACTTGCCAAAGATTCAAATCTCAATGGTAGGTTAAATGAAGGGTGATTTTTTTCTGGGTTTTTTTTTTTGTGGATTAATGTCTCTCTTCCTCTCTGTTCTCTCCTTATCATCCTTGTGTGACCATAGCCATGCTATATCATTTCTTCTCATCTTTGTCCCTCATTTATTTTGGTAATGTGTGGTGTCTGCATTCAGGCTCCAGATAAGCAGTTACTAATTTGGGAACAAGAAGTAGCAAAAATTTATGGAATATCCTATTAAATTCATATAGTCTGATAAGCACTTTTAATTTTTTTCCTCTTGGCCAGATACTCAACAATTTGATCTAAGTATGCCAGAGCAGACTGCTTCTGACTTCACTTGATATGCAAAATAGACTCTGAACTTTCTTTGAGTTAAGATTTCTGACTGCTTCATTTTTTAAATTTTTTTATTATTTATTATTTATTCAATTGTGCATATATGCATGTGTGCACCTGTGTATGTATGTGTGTGTATGTATGTGTGTGATTGTGTAGAACCACGGACGAATTCAGGAACCACCATGGACTGCCTCCACCTCCTCCTTGTTTACTCTGCCCTGGTATTCACTGGCTCAGCTCTACCAGGGCCAGAAACGCAGGGCACCCCAGCTTCTGTCTGGGCGTCTATACTGGGGTCTAAGGATCCTAACTCGGGACCTCCCGCCTGCAAGGCAGAGACTTAACCCTTGAGACACCTCTCCAGCCCCTTCTGACTGCTTGTTAATCCAGCTATCCAATCATATGAACAAATGGCTACCCAAACAGAGTGGGGTCCACCCTCCATAGCCGGTCTGTAGATGAGAATTCAACCAACCACATTGAAAATAAAATCAAGACAATACATTGCATGTATACTAGACATGTTCGGATGCTTTTCTTCTCATAACTCAGCAGTGTAATATATCTCTAAATCAAGGGACCTTTTAATTTCTCAATATTTCCTAACTTAATAGGATCTCATAAAATACTTTTGGGCCTTAAGTAAATGTCATTGTGAGGGTTTATTTTGCAGGTTCTGTCTTCTCTGCATATAACATGAATGGAAGGAGGGGTCAAGAGTGGAAGTGAGGTGCTGACGCAGCCTGGACCTCCCATTTGCTGAAACACAAAATGTCAATGGTAAGGATACAAAGCCTGTTTGTTAATTGTTATAATTGAAAGCGAATCAGAACTTACTTCAGAGTTATCCCATATGATGCTGGCTGTGGTATATTTAATACATAAACTAGAAATACACAAAATATAAATTTTAGCCTTTTTAGTAGTGACAGCTTGGAAGATATGCTCTTGAACTGCCTAATACATTGTGAATAAATCAATGATTAAAGACTCGTAGTATGATAATCCTCTGTGTACTATAAAAGTCATGCTTTCTAAACAATTACATTAAGGATATCAAATCTCCTTTCTTCTTACATGGAAGGGCTTCAAAGTTTTAAAGAAAAAATATTAAAATGTTATTTATATCTTTTCAAACAAAATGGAATTTTTAGTAAATATCTTATTATTTTGGAAAGAGGGTAAGCAAAACAAGTAAACAAATAACATGTAATATATAATAGAAAATAAATGATACTTAATCAAAGAGACTCAGTATTACATTCCATCTCATTCAGATTACTGATTTGATGACTTTGCTTTTATACATTCAGTGATATAAAATATCAATAGTAATTATGTGTGCTTTCATGGTGTTTCAAAGTAATACAAACATTGACGTAGTTAATGCATACATATATCTTAAACTATGCATATTGACAATAGAGTAAATGAAAAAAAAGTTCATTTGTTACAGCAGCCAAGAGATTAAAAATTTCAAACTCTAAGGTATTGTACAAAGATTTTATGCTTTATTCCTGGATTTATTTCATATCAGTTAACCCCATGATAAATGAGGAATTCTTTCTTTGGACAATGCAAGGAGTTGGTCTGACTAATGTACCTTTTTTCTGTGTGAATGATTCTTTGGTATATAACCAATTCTACCACATTTCAAAAGTTTTAAGCATTTGTAAAGATGTGTTAAAATAATATGAATTATTCTTCTACTTACATATCAGAACATTTTATTTAATTATGGCATTTATGAATTAATACTTCTTCATTGATGGATTAATAAACCTGAAGGCAAACACCTGTTTCCTGGAAGGTACTTGTAATTCTTAAAAGAAAATGATAAATTATTCAATTACAATTTCACTTATAGTGAAATTTTTAACAATATCAATTTTGCAGATTAAATCAAGTCGTTGATTCATTATTTTTACTATAGGTAACTTGATAAAATCTATTATCTGACTAGCTGTGTAAGTCAAATTCACACTTGGGTTTATGTAGAGAGGCACTAAAATAAAGCATTTCAGGGAGAAGAAATAGAGCAAGGAGCTAGATGAATCACTTAGTTGGATTTAGCCAAGGTATCAAGTTGTTTTGGACTTCTGAGGCCCAAAAAAGGCACTGCTATCTCTCCATGCACCTCCATAAGGGCTTCTTGTTTCCTGGGAAGTATCATCTCCAAACCATTTCTAGACTGCTCAGCTGTGATCTCAGCCTTGAGGAAAAGGCTCTGTTTAGACCAAAGGCATTAGAAAGTTCTAACTTGGGATAAGAGTAGTGGGACATCTCAGGCACTACTATGATATGTATTTTTTTCCAGGGAAAACTATTCCTTTATGTACTTAAAGTAACTACAGAAAAATACAATTCTCAGTCAAAGTTTTAAAATAAGCAACTCAGCTTAAAAATAGATAACCCTGTTGGCTTTCCACACATAGTCATGTCTGCCTTTCTAAAGGGAATGAGCTCTGGTTTTCTTACCTCTCCATGCACCTAGTCTGTCGCAGGAAAGTGCAACAGACTTCCTCTGAGCCAGAGCTGTTTGTTCCTCAACCCAGATCAGTTCCAGACCAAAGTATAAGCCATCACTGTACAGTACACTGTGCATAACAAGCGTGCATAGAAAAATTAGTCAGAATAACTTGACCATTTTTTCATCTCTGATAACAGACAAGATGTGGTCTCTCTCTCTGTGATTCCTCTTTTAGCACATGGCAATTTGAAGAGAAGATACATTGTATGATGATTAGGGGGAAATAGCAAGAATCATCTAGAAGGTGAATGGGCTCATGATCCAATGATCTCTTCAGTCAAATGCACCCTGTTCTCCACATTTCTCTTTTCTTGCTATGCCACAATGTTTTTATTGTCTATACCACTTTTAATATGCCACCTGAGGTTTACAGGCACAGAATTTTCTGAATTGTGTAAAGAGACTAAATATAAGTGATGAGAACTGGGTAGAATCAGGTTGTAGAAGATGGGGAAGCAGAATTCAGACTGAAGATAATGGCTTTCTTCATTGACCCTGGGAAGCCACTGATGGGTAGGGAGCAGGGAAACAGCATGATCAGAAATGAACTTCAGAAATTGATTGAGAAGTTGTGTGCAGAAGGATTTTAGACAAGGTTTGAAACACTTCATTACTTGGAAAGCATTGTTGAATATTCATTTTAAAAAGCCTAGTTTATGGCTTAGCAAAATAATTTTTAAACACAAAGTAAAACACAATGCATGTTGCTATGGAAGTGACAAGCCCCAAGAAAGATAATGACAAACACAAAAGACATTGCAATTTAAATTTTTATAAAGCTTTCTAGAATTTAAGTACATTTTCAAGCAGAGTATTTTGAATACACTAGGAAAAGATTACCGTTATTTCACAGTTCTAAGTAAGAAAAAAATAATGAAACAGGAATTTTCTTGTGCATGAGATCTATAAACTTAGCAGCATCAAGTTTGCACAATCAAAAAGCCATTTACAGTTTGAGAGAGTGAATGAGTCGCAGGATAAAAAAAAAATTCTACCCTTTCCCCACACCGCTCACCTGGTCAGGACTCGCGCGCACTGTCCAGCCTGGCCTCACCCGCGACCTAGGTAAGCTCCGCCCGGGCCGGCCATCAGAACCCCAGGTCAGCCCAAGGGACCCAGCTCCTACCCCACCATCCAGCCCAGCCCAAGCCGCACGCAGGGGCGAGGGACGAGGAGGACCTCCCCCTGCGCCAGGGCCCTGCCCAAGCTCCCCTGAGGTTAAATAGCTCCACGCCAACACCCCATCCTCCCTTTCCCCACCCCGCTCCACTGGTCGGGACACGCGCGCGGTCCAGCTAGGACTCATCCGCGACCTAGGTAAGCTCCGTCCCTGCCCACTCCCAGAACCCCAGGCCAAATAATTCAGTTTAGTGAAATTGAAAGATCTATAAGAGTTAAAACGACAATGCCAAAGTCAAAGTGCCAATCCATGAGAAGCAACACTCAAGTAAACAAATTTCCCACTGAAGAAATTAATCCCATAATGTTAGACTACAACCAGAACAAACCCACGGAAAAAGGCCAAGAAAGCCTGACCCAGGATAATGACATTCAAAATATGATCATTACCATGTTCAATACTATGAAAGAGGAAATCCAGGAGGAATTACATAATCGAATCAATCGCTTTGAAGAGAAACACAACAGACATTTGGAGGAGTTGAGAAAAACAGTGCAAGAAACAAAAACTGGCATAGAGCAGTTAAAACAGACTCAAGCAGAGTTTAAAACTGAGCTACAAGACAAGTTATCTTCAACCCAGAACTCCACAGAGTCTTATCAACAGAACTAACGAAGCAGAAAACAGAATTTCAGACCTTGAAGATAAAGTGGGAGTACTAACCAGCTCAATAGAAGAGGTTGTTAAAGCCAAAAAGATACTTGAGAGAAATATCCAAGAGATATGGGACACCCTGAAGAAGCCTAACATATATATTCATGGAATACCAGAGCAAGAATCTCAAAATACCACCCCTGAGGAAATTTCTCAAAGGATCATCAAGGAAAACTTCCCTCATACAAAAAAAGAGAGGCCCATACATATACAAGAGGCATTCCACACCCCAAACAGATACGACCAAAACAGAACCACGCCACGGCAAATAATAGTTAAAACACTCCACATTCAAGATAAAGAAATGGTGCTGAGAGCTTCAAGGGAGAAAACACAAGTCACTTTTAAAGGTAAACCTATTAAAATAACAAATGACTTCTCAGTCGAAACAGTAAAAGCAAGAAGAGCTTGGAGAGACATACTTCAAGTATTGAATGAGCAAAAATATCAACCCAGGCTGATTTACCCTGAAAACTATCTGTCATGATCGAGGGAGAAAGAAAAATCTTCCAGCACAAAGACAACTTGAAGGGATACATGTCCACCAAACCAGGCCTTCAAAAAATGCTAGAAATGATACTCAAGCGTGAAGAAAAAAACAGGCATATCCAGGAGAATAGAAGGCAAGTATAACACCATTAAAAGCCAAGCAATATACTTATAAAAAAACTAAACATAATAAATGTCTGGAATTAAAAATAGTTTCTCCATTATTACACTAAATGTTAATGGAATTAACTCACCGATCAAGAGACACAGATTACAAACTTGGATTAAAAATCACAATCCATCAATCTGTTGCCTGCAGGAAACCCATCTCACCACAAAAGATAGGCACACTCTAAAAATAAAAGGCTGGTCAACAATTCTACAAGCTAATGGAAGCAGAAAACAGGCAGGGGTAGCCATTATGCTATCAGACAAAGTGGATTTCAAACCAAAGAAAATTAAAGGAGACACGGATGGATACTACATTTTAGTCACAGGTACAATTCACCAGGAAGACTTCACAATACTGAACATATATGCACCCAATACGGGCCCCTCCACATTCATTAAGAAAACCCTACAGCGTCTAAAGCAAGAAATCAACCCCCAAACGATAATTCTTGGGGACTTCAACACTACCCTCTCAACATGGGATAGATCAACATGTCAAAAGCTTAACAGAGACACTATGGACCTTAATCAAACCCTTAAAGAAATGGACCTTACATATCTCTATCGAACTTTTCACCCACGTACCAAAGAATACACATTTTTCTCAGCAGCACACGGAACTTTCTCCAAAATAGATCATATACTGGGCCACAAAATGAATCTACACATATACAAATAAGTTGAAATTCTAACCTGTGCCCTATCAGATGACCATGGCCTAAAGCTGGACATTCACAACACAACAAACAAGAGAAAATACACTAACTCCTGAAAACTTAACAATGTGATGCTGAATGAGAACTGGATTCAGGAAGAAATTAAAAAGGAAATTCAAGATTTCCTGAAAGTGAATGATAATGAAAATACAACTTACCAAAATCTCTGGGACACAATGAAAGTTGTTCTAAGAGGTAAGTTCATAGCTCTTAATGCCTACATCAAAAAAATGGAAACATCAGAAATAAACAACTTAACAATGCAGCTTAAAGCTTTAGAGAAACTAGAGCAATCTGATCCCAAAAGTAGTAGAAGAGAGGAGATTAGCAAAATAAAGGGAGAAATATCTGAAATCGAGATTAAGAAAACGATAGAAAAAATCAACCAGTCAAAAAGCCGGTTCTTTGAAAAAATCAATAAGATTGATACACCCCTAGCTAAATTAACCAAAAGCAAGAGAGACAAAACCCAAATTAACAAAATCAGAAATGAACATGGAGTTATCACTACTGATACCCAAGAAATCCAGAGAATTATAAGATCCTATTTCCAAAAAGTATACTCTGTGAAGTTTGACAACACAAAAGAGATGGATGAATTTCTAAGTAAACACAACTTACCTAAATTGAATAAGGAAGTTGTGAATTATTTAAATAGTCCTATAACATATAAGGAAATTGAGGAAGTAATCTCAAATCTTCCCACCAAAACATGTCCTGGACCAGATGGATTCAGCACAAAGTTCTACCAGACATTTAAGGAGTTAATAATACCAATACTCCTTAAACTGTTCCATCAAATAGCAAAGGAAGGAACACTACTAAATTCATTCTATGAAGCTAATATCATCTTAATCCCAAAACCTAATAATGACTCACTTAAAATAGAAAACTATAGGCCGATCTCTCTGAGGAACACAGACGCAAAGATTCTCAACAAAGTTTTAGCAAATCGATTCAAAAACATATTAAAAAGATTATTCACGGGGACCAAGTAGGCTTCATCCCCGCCACACAAGGTTGGTTCAACATACGCAAATCAATAATTGTAATTCATCATGTAAACCAGTCCAAAGTCCATATGATATTCTCGATAGATGCAGAAAAAGCTTTTGACAAGATCCAACAGACTTTTATGATCAAAAGGCTAGAGACAGTAGGAATGGAAGGAACCTTTATCAATATAATAAAAGCTGTATACAACAAGCCCACAGCAAGGATTATGCTCAAAGGGGAACAATTGGAAGCATTCCCACTTCGATCAGGAACTAGACAAGGCTGTCCACTCTCTCCACTTCTATTCAATATTGTACTTGAAGTCTTAGCTGAAGCCATAAGACAAAAAAGGGACATATGAGGAATTCACATCAGCAAGGAAGAAGCTAAGGTATCCCTATTTTCAGATGACATGATCTTATACCTAAGTGACCCCAAAAATTCCACCAGGAAGCTCCTGGAACTAATGCAGAAGTTCAGCAGGGTGGAAGAATACAAAATAAATGTGCAAAAATCAGAGGCCTTCCTATATGCCCAGAATGAAAGAAGTGAAAAAGCCTTGAGAGAAACCATCCCATTTACTATAGCCCCTAAAAAAATGAAATACCTTGGTATAACCCTAACCAAAGAGGTAAAAGACCTTTAAAATGAAAACTTTAAAACCCTAAAGAAAGAAATAGCAGAAGACACCAGAAGGTGGAAAGACCTCCCTTGTTCCTGGATTGGCAGAATCAACATCATAAAAATGACTATCCTACCAAAGGCAATATACAAATTCAATGCTGTACCAATTAAAATCCCAAAGCAATTCTTTAAAGAAGTTGACCAAACAATCTCAAAATTCATGTGGAGGCACAAAAGACCCAGGATAGCAAAGACAATCCTGAGTAACAAAAACACTGCTGGAGGCAGTACCATACTGAACCTTAGTCTATATTACAAATCCATAGTTATAAAAACAGCCTGGTACTGGCTCCAAAATCGACACACAGATCAATGGATAAGGGTTGAAGACCCAGATATAAGCCCACAAAATTACAGCCATTTGGTCTTTGACAAAGGACCCCAAAGAATCCAATGGAAAAAGAAATGCATCTTCAACAAATGGTGCTGGCAAAACTGGATCTCCACATGCAGAAGATTAAAGCTGGACCCATACTTGTCACCATGTACAAGACTTAATTCTAAATTCATCAAGGACCTTGATATAAGAACAGAGACTAGAAAACCATAGTTGAAAGGATAGGGAACTCCCTCGAGCTGATTGGGCTAGGCCAACATTTCCTAAACAGACATCCAATGGCACAGTCACTACTACCAACTCTCAACAGCTGGGATCTTGTGAAATTAAAGAGCTTCTGTTCAGATAAAGAGATTGTAACATGAGCTCAAAGGCAACCCACAGAATGGGAGAAAATATTCACTAACTACATATCTGATAGAGCTCTACTGTCCAGAGTGCACAAGAACTTAGAAAACTAAACACCAAGGAAACTAATGGCCCAATTAAAAAATGGGCCCTGGAACTTAAAAGAAATTTTACCAGGGATGAAATTAAAATGTCTAACAAATATCTTAAAAAATGCTCCACTTCTTCAGCCATCAGGGAAATGCAAATCAAAACTTCCCTGAGATATCATCTCACCCCAGTCCCGATGGCAAAAATCCACAATACAAACAACAACAAATGCTGGAGAGGATGTGGAGAGAGGGGAACACTCCAAAATTGCTGGTGGGAATGCAGGCTCATACAGCCACTCTGGCGAGCCATCTGGAGATTCTTAAAGAAATTAAAGATTGAAATGCCATTTGACCTTGCAATTCCATTTTTGGGTATAACCCCTCATACAGCAGAGGTTCACCTCGATAGCACAAGCACGACCATGTTCATAGCAGCATTGTTTACAATAGCAAAGACATGGAATCAACCCGAATGTCTAAAAGTTGATGAGTGGATAAGGAAACTGTGGTACATCTATACAATGGAGTACTACTCAGCCATCAAAAATAATGAATTACTGGAATTTGCTGGGAAATGGATGTCATTAGAAACAATTATATTAAGTGAAGTATCCCAGACTCAGAAAATTAAGCACCGTATGTACTCCCTAATAGGTGGCTCCTAATACCAAACCCGCCCAGCCCATCTTGAGACACTCATAGGTAAATCTATATATTACCTACAATAATTGCAAGGATTATGAACAGGAGGGATGGGGTTGGAGGGCCACAGCAGAAACAAGTAGAGAAGTGACCATGTTACAGTAGAGAAAATAGACCTCCATTGAGGACTGCAAGAAAGTAATGTGACACCTAGTTAAGTTCACAGACATTAGTTCCTGATCATTTACAACTAAGGGGGTATGAACTCACCAGAAGGGGAGGGCATATAGATTAAAAAGTAACCATTTTGCAAATGGGTGATTGGCCCCTCCCATTGGCAAATGCCATATGACCCTGCAATTCCACTTTTGGGTATAAGTATTACATCTACCCTTGAATGTGCTCTTATAATAAGATTCCAGTTTAACAGCTTTTTGTCTCTGGCCAGGGGGTGACATACAGTGCCCATCACGATGGAGTGAAGGGCATTACAGGAGCAACAAAACTGCAAAAAAAAATCAACAAACCACTATCCAGAACTTCAGAGATTCTATATCAACCACATAGAACTAGGCCAGAATAATATCTCCCCATCCTGAACCTCAGGGACATTTGCGGAAGAGGGGGCGGTAAGATTGTAAGAGCAAAAGGATGGGAGGAGCAATGATTTGCAAGATACTCCACACAAGTTAGGGCCGAAGCAATCATAATTGGACATTGCATGCCCGGCGCAATGTCCAACACACTATTGACCTCACAAAGTCTAGCATCTGCTAAAGGCACCAAGATCCTTGGAGGCAAGGGATTGACAGCCACAGTAGTGTTCCTATACTTAAGGGGAACACAGGAAAGGGTTCAGGGAAAGGCCACTGGGTCCTTGTACCTCATCGGAGAGGAGGGCCCAGAGGAGAGTCAGGCATGCACAAGAAAGGACTCTGGGATTTGGGGCGGGAGGCACGGGGGGATGGGAAGGGAGGGGTGAGGGGAGGGGGAGCAAGGGGGGAGGGGGGAGGAAGAGGGAGGGAGGGAACTGGTGTACCTATTAAGTTTGTATGAGCTGAAATAATAATAAAAATGTATTATAAAAAAAGATTAAATGCAACAGCAACAACAAATAAGCAAAATAAAACATTTATTTATTGAGTGTTTTAATAACAAAAAAAAATTCTATGGAACTGGGGAATTGGTCTAGTGGTTAAACATTTTGATTCATAAACACAAGGAGTTGAGCTCTGATAACTGCATCCAACACAAAAATGCTGGGAAGGTGTGGTGATGGAATGCAGTTCTGACCCTGACAGGTAAAGTCTGGATAACCCTAGAGAAAATCAATAAGGAGGTAGAACGATCCACTATTCAGATGTCACCTTGGCCTTCATAGGTACATACTCAAGTGCCCTCTTTTATACATGCCTATACACATATGCATGCCTACCAACAAGCAAAGCACATGTACAAATACACAAATACACACACACACGCACATACACACACACACACACAAAATGCTGTGTCGAGCCAGTTCTGAAATCACAAGAAACAACTATAGGAACCAAATAACTAAAATGTGTCAATTCTGATTTCCTTTATAGAAAAGACCCTGCCAGACCACATCTTGACTCTCCACTCTTGCTCCCATTCACAAGTGACTGTGGAATACAATACAGGGAAATTGCAAATTAGTTGAACATACAGAAAAGAGAAACAAAATCATTAGATATGTAAGTTACTGGCACCAGAACTGTCAATTAATCAAAATATGCATGGGAGAATCTAGAGGAGGTATGTATGCAAGTTTAAAATAGAAAAAAAATTTTTGACAAAATTATTTAAGAGGGAACTGCTGTGCAGAAAAAGGAAAGAGAACTTAGAAAAGTTTAATTTCCTCAAATTAAGGAGACTCAAACATGTAACAGTAAGTAAGTGAATGTGTACAGAGAGCAAACACACCTAAAACATCTGCATGAGTGCTTGATAAAAACAACACAAACTTTTGCCTTGCTACTATTTCTTGGATTTTATTTCTTTGTATTTCTTAGGTTTATCATTTACTTCTTCTGAATTTCTGCATGTTCCCAGATAATGCTGTCTGGATCCACTAAAAACTGAGGCACGCGATGTATGTACTCCCTAATAGGTGGATCCTAGTACCAAACCCATTTACAGTCACTCAAGGATAAATCTCTCTAATACCTACAGTAATTGCAAAGATTATAAACAGGAGGGAAGGGGAAGGAGGGCCCCACCAGAAACAAGGAGAGAGGGGACCATGTTACAGCAGAGAAAATAAGCCACCATCAAGGACTGCAAGTAAGTAATGAGACATCTGGTTAAGTTCAGAGACTTTTGTTCCTTATCATTTACAACTGATGAAGTATGATCTCACCAGAAGGGGAGGGCATATAGGCTGCCTGATAGAAAGTAACCATTTTGCAAATGGGTGATTGACTCCTCCCTCACTGCGGTTTCCTACTTTTATTCCATCTACCTTTGAATATACTCATAACAAGACTCTAATTTAACAGGTTTTTTATCTCTGGCCAGGGAGTGACATCCAATACTCATCAGGGTGGAGCCAAGGGCATTGCAGGAGCAGCAAAACTGAAAAAAAAAATCAACAAACCATAATTCAGAGCATCAGAGACTCTATATCAACCACCTGGAAGTAGGCCAGTCTAATCTCTCCTCATCCTGAAGCTCAGGGAAATTTGTGGAAGAAGGGGCAGTAAGATTGTAAGAGCATAAGGATGGGAGGAGTAATGATATGCAAGATACTCCACACAAGTTAGGGCTGAAGCAATCATAACCAGACTTTGCATGACCTGCACAGTGTCCAACACATTATTGACCCCACAAAGTCTAGCATGGACTAAAGGCACTAGGATCCTTGGCGCTAGGAATTGACAGCCACAGTAGCATTCCTATGCTTAAGGGGAGCACAGGAAAGGGTTCTGGGAAATGCGGCTGGATCCTTGCACCTCATCAGAGAGGAGGACCCAGAGGAAATTTGGCATGCACATTAAAGGATGCTCCTGGAATGGGAGGGAGAGGCACTGGGGGATGGGGAGGGAGAGGGGAAGGGGAATGGGAACAGGGGGGTAGGGTGGGGGGTTGAGGGAGGGAGGGAACCGTGTACCTATTAAGTTTGTATGAGGGGAAATAAAAAACTGAGGCACATGAATACATGAAACTATTCATCCTCCAAATGACCAAACTTTCAAATGGTGTCTATTTAATTCAGCACTACCTCCTTTTCCCCTTTCCTTCCTCAGAGCCTTAAATTCATAATCCACTTCTGACTTGCTCTTTTAGGAGTTGACAGACTGCCAGTTTTGAGCACCTCCAATGTCCCAGCAACCTTTTCTTCCTCAAGGTGCCTGGCCAATCAATCCAATGTTCATCTTTTGATGATTTCAGTGTTTAATGTTTTCCATTTACTATTGTGATCTTCTTAGTATTTATTGTAGCTTGGGCGATTCAGGTATGCTGAGATCCTCAACATCATGGCATTGGAAGTTGGTGGGGATCACTGAAAGACACATCTATGGAAAAGGTGGTTATATCATTCAGACACCACATTTGAAGGGCTACACATCATTCTCATTGCACTGGATTAGTTCTTACAACAGTGTGTTGCTGCATTGTGAGGATAGTCCACATATTCAATCTGGGAGTACAAATTCAGATGCTACAGATTTGATTTCTCCAAGGAATTCACTTCTTGACCTAAAGCTAGCCTCTTTGTCAGTGAGGGGTCTTCACTCTCCACAGTCCAATTTTCTGTTCATGTAAGGAATACAGCCTATCCCAGAGGCATCATTCGAACCGTATCTTTTTGAAAACAGGCCCACAAGCAGTCATATTCTCAGGTTTTAGAAATCAAGAAGTCATGGAACATTTCAGAAGCTGGGGTAGTTCTGGATGGATGTTGAGGACAAACATTTCAGTCCATATCAAACATATGCAATTATGATATTTCTGAGAACTGTAATTAAGCTATTATGAAATTCTCTTGCGTTCCCTACTATATTACTCACAGCTCAATCTGAAACACTGACCTCTATATTTTCACCACAGCATGCTCAAGCATGTCTTTTTTCTGCTTAATGAAGGGGTCATGATCACGAACAACCAAAAAATGTTAAGTTTGGCGCCAGCTTTCCCTCCAAGGCAGAAGATAAGCAATTCAAGGCAAGTGTTCACAATCTAACCTTCCATTTAACAGACTCTATGAGGTTATATAAGGGGGTTATATGTAAAGCAGGTTAATACAAAGAGAAAATCTAATCAATACTCAGTGTCCTAGCTCAGGCTTATTATTTAATTTAAAATAGCAGTATCAAAGTGGACACAGGTATTTAGAATGAAAATACATTCCTTCTGTTCTAGTGAAGGCTTTTGTCTTCTTTTGGTCTGACCAAAATACATTTATTTATACAGGGACTTTATCTAAATCAAGAGTCTTACACCTTATGTAATGCTTATACAAGATGAAATTGATTCATTTTTCACTTTGTTATAAAACACACTCACTGCTTTTGGCAGACAAAGAAAGCCTGTGAAAATATATAAAAATGGAATATATTTTCATTTAGAAATAGCCACTGTGAATATATCTTGCAAGAGGATCTAATTTTATATCCACATGTAAAATACGCATGCATAGCATTCACACATTCATATTAAACCAACACAAAGGTGCTCTTTTTAGTGATCTTTTCAATATATAAGATAACATAAGATAGAAGATATATATTGATTCTTTTTTTATTTAACATGTGCCCTTTAATTGTCAACATGTGTTTTCTACTAATTCTTAAAAAAAGATGTGGCTAAAAAGTAACAATTGTTTTTTTTAACATTTTTTAAATTTTTAAACATTTTTTATTATTATTCCATTCATACAAAATTAATAAGTACAATGGTTCCCTTGCTCCCTTCTCCTCCCCCAGATCCCCCTGCTCCCCCTCACCTCATCCCTCCCTCCCCATCCCCCAGTGCCTCCCCCCAATCCCTGGAGAATCCTTTAATGTGCATGCCAGACTCTCCTTTGGGTCCTCCTCTCCGATGACGTACAAGGACCCAGTGGCATTTCCCTGAACCCTTTCCTGTGTTCCCCTTAAGCATAGGAACACTACTGTGGCTGTCAATCCCTTGCCTTCAAGGATCTTGGTGCCTTTAGCAAATGCTAGACTTTATGGGGTCAATAGTGTGTTGAACATTGCGCAGGGCATGCAAAGTCCAATTATGATTGCTTCGGCCCTAACTTGTGTGGAGAATTTTGCATATCATTGCTCCTCCCATCCTTATGCTCTTACAATCTTACTGCCCCCTCTTCTGCAAATTTCCCTGAGCTTCAGGAAGGGGAGAGATTAGTCTGGCCTAGTTCTAGGTGGTTGATATAGAGTCTCTGAAGTTCTGGATTATGATTCGTTGATTATCTTTTGCAGTTTGCTGCTCCTGCAATGCCCTTCACTCCATCCTGATGGGCATTGTTTTCACCCACTGGCCAGAGATAAAAAGCTGTTAAACTAGAGTCTTGTTATAAGAGTATATTCAAGGGTAGATGTAATAAAAGTAGGAAACCGCAGTGAAGGAGGGGTCAATCATCCATTTGCAAAATGGTTACTTTTTATCTGCCAGACTATATGCCCTCCCCTTTTGATGAGATCATACCCCCTCAGTTGTAAATGAAAAGGAACAAAAGTCTCTGAACTTAACCAGATGTCTCATTACTTACTTGCAGTCCTTGATGGAGGCCTATTTTCTCTGCTGTAACATGGTCCCCTCTCTCTTTGTTTCTGATGTGGCCCTCCTACCCCATCCCTCCTATTAATAATCCTTGCAATTACTGTAGGTATTACAGAGATTTATCTTTGAGTATCTCTAGGTGGGCTGGCTGGGTTTGGTACTAGGAGCCAACTATTAGGGAGAACATACGGTGCCTAATTTTCTGGGTCTGGGATACTTCACTTAATACAATTGTTTCTAATAGCATCCATTTCCCGGAAAATTCCACTAATTTATCATTTTTGATTGCTGAGTAGTACTCCATTGTATAGATGTACCATGGTTTCCTTATCCACTCATCAACTGTTGGACATTTGGGTTGATTCCATGACTTTGCTATTGTAAACAGTGCTGCTATGAACATGGTTGTGCTTCTGCTATCGAGGTGAATTATTGTTGTATGTGGGGTTATTCCCAAAAGTGGAATAGTAGGGTCAAATGACATGGCATTTCAATCTTTAATTTCTTTAAGAATCTCCAGACGGCTCGCCAGAGTGGTTGCTTGAGCTTGCTTGAGCCTGCATTTCCACCAGCAATGTAGGAGAGTACCCCTCTCTCCACATCCTCTCCAGCATTTGTTGTTGTTTGTATTGTGGATTTTTGCCATCCTGACAGGGGTGAGATGATATCTCAGGGAAGTTTTGATTTGCATTTCCCTGATGGGTAAGGATGTGGAGCATTTTTTAAGATATTTGTTAGACATTTTAATTTCATCCCTGGTAAATTTTCTTTTAAGATCCAGAGCCCATTTTTTAATTGGGCCATTGGTTTCCTTGGTGTTTAGTTTTCTAAGTTCTTTGTGCACTCTGGACAGTAGAGTTCTATCAGATATGTGGTTAGTGAAGATTTTCTCCCATTCTGTGGGTTGCCTTTCAGCTCGTGTTACAATCTCTTTATCTGAACAGAAGCTCTTTAATTTCACAAGATCCCAACTGTTGAGAGTTGGTAGCAGTGACTGTGCCATTGGATGTCTGTTCAGGAACTGTTGGCCTAGCCCAATCAGCTCGAGGGAGTTCTCTATCCTTTCAACTATGGTTTTTATAGTCTCTGGCCTTATATTAAGGTCCTTAATCCATTTGGAATTAAGTCTTCTACGTGGTGATAAGTACGGGTCCAGCTTTAATCTTCTGCATGTGGAGATCCAGTTTTGCCAGCACCATTTGTTGAAGATGCTGTTCTTTTTCCATTGGATTCATTGGGCCCCTTTGTCAAATACCAAATGGCTGTAACTTTGTGGGATTATATCTGGGTCTTCAACCCTTATCCATTGATCTGTGTGTCTATTTTGGAGCCAGTACCAGGCTGTTTTATAACTATGGATTTGTAGTATAGCCTAAGGTTTGATATGGTGATACCTCCAGCAGTGTTTTTGTTACTGAGGATTGTCTTTGCTATCCTTGGTCTTTTGTGCCTCCATATGAACTTTGAGATTGTTTGGTCAACTTCTTTGAAGAATTGCTTTGGGATTTTAATTGGCATAGTGTTGAATTTGTATATTGCCTTTGGTAGGATCGTCATTTTTACGATATTGATTCTGCCCATCCAACAACATGGGAGGTCTTTCCACCTTCTGGTGTCTTCTGCAATTTCTTTCTTTAGGGTTTTAAAGTTTTCATTGTAAAGGTCTTTTACCTCCTTGGTTAGGTTTATACCAAGGTATTTCATTTTTTTAGGGGCTATAGTAAATGGGATTGTTTCTCTCAGGGCTTTTTCACTTCTTTTATTCCAGGCATATAGGAAGGCCACTGATTTCTGTACATTTATTTTGTATTTTGCCACCCTGCTGAACTTCTGCATTAGTTCCAGGAGCTTCCTGGTGGAGTTTTTGGGATCACTCAGGTATAGGATCATATCATCTGCAAATGGAGATAACTTGACTTCTTTCTTGCCGATTTTAATCCCTTTTATGTCCCTTTCTTGTCTTATAGCTTCAGCTAAGACTTCAAAAGAAGTGGTGACAGTGGACAGCCTTGTCTAGTTCCTGATCGAAATGGGAATGCTTCAAGTTTTTTCCCATTGAGTATAATCCTTGCTGTTGGTTTGTTGTGTACAGCTTTTATTATATTGATAAAGGTTCCTTCCATTCCAACCTTCTCTAGGGTTTTGATCATAAAGCTGGATCTTGTCAAAAGCTTTTTCTGCATGTATGAAGAGTATCATGTGGTCTTGAACATTGGACTGGTTTATATGATGAATTACATTTATTGATTTGCATACGTTGAACCAACCTTGTGTGCCTGGGATAAGCTTACTTGATCCCTTTGAATGATCTTTTTGATGTTTTTGCATCCGATTTGCTAAGACTTTGTTGAGAATCTTTGCATCTGTGTTCATCAGAGAGATTGTCCTATAGTTTTCTTTTTTAAGTGTATCTTTATTAGGTTTCAGGATTAAGACGATATTAGCTTCATAGAATGAATTTGGTGGTGTTCCTTTCTTTGCTATTTGGTGGAACAGTTTAAGGAGTATTGCTTTTATTAGCTCCTTAAATGTCTGGTAGAACTCTGTGCTGAATCCATCTGGTCCAGGACATTTTTTGGTGGGAAGATTCAAGATTATGTCCTCAATTTCTTTATATGTTATAGGACTATTTAAATAATTCACAACTTCCTGATTCAATTTCGGTAAGTTGTGTTAACTTAGGAATTCATCCATCTCTTTTGTGTTGTCAAATTTCACCAAGTATAAGTTTTGAAATATGATGTTATAATTCTCTGGATTTTTTGGGTATCAGTAGTGATAACTCCATTTTCATTTCTAATTTTGTTAATTTGTGTTTTCTCTCTCTTGCTCTTAGTTAATTTAGCTAAGGGTGTATCAATCTTATTGATTTTTTTCAAAAAACCATCTTTTTGACTGGTTGATTTTCTGTATCGTTTTCCTAATCTCGATTTCAGATATTTCCCCCCTTATTTTGCTAATCTCCTCCCTTCTACTGCTTTTGGGATCAGATTGCTTTAGTGCCTCTAAAGCTTTTAGCTGCATTGTTAATTTATTTATTTCTGATATTTCCATTTTTTTGACTTAGGCATTAAGAGCTATGAACTTACCTCTTAACATAGCTTTCATTGTGTCCCAGAGATTTTGGTAAGTTATATTTTCATTATTGTTCACTTTCAGGAAATCTTGAATTTCCTTTGTAATTTCTTCCTGAATCCAATTCTCCTTCAGCATCATAATGTTGAGTTTCCAGGAGTTAGTGTATTTTCTGTTGCTTGTTGTGTTGTGGATGTCAAGCTTTAAGCCGTGGTGGTCTGATAAGGTACAGGCTAGAATTTCAACATTCCTGTATATGTGGAGATTCGTTTTGTGACCCAATATGTGATCTATTTTGGAGAAAGTTCTGTGTGCTAATGAGAAAAATGTGTATTCTTTGGTGTGTGGATGAAAAGTTCAATAGAGATCTATAAGGTCCATTTCAGTAAGGGTGTGATTAAGCTCCAAAGTGTCTCTGCTAAGTTTTTTACCTGTAGATCTATCCCATGTTGAGAGGACGGTTTTGAAATCCCCAAGAATTATCGTTTTGGGATTGTTTTCTCACTTTAGACGTTGTAGGGTTTGCTTAATGAATGTGGGGGGACCCATATTGGGTGCATATATGTTCAGTATTGTGAAGTCTTCCTGGTGAATTATACCTGTGACTAAAATGAAGTATCCATCTGTGTCTCTTATGATTTTTTTTTGGGTTTGAAGTCCACTTTGCTGGATAGCATAATGGCTACCATGCCTGTGAATTGTACCTGTGACTAAAATGTAGTATCCATCTGTGTCTCTTATGATTTTTTTTGGTTTGAAGTCCACTTTGTTGGACAGCATAATGGCTACCATGCCTGTGAATTGTACCTGTGACTAAAATGTAGTATCCGTCTGTGTCTCTTATGATTTTTTTTGGTTTGAAGTCCACTTTGTCGGATAGCATAATGGCTACCCCTGTCTGTTTTCTGCTTCCATTAGCTTGTAGAATTGTTGACCAGCCCTTCATTTTTAGGGCATGCCTATCTTTTGTGGTGAGACGACTTTCCGGCAGGCAGCAGATTCATGGATTGTGCTGTTTAATCTAAATTTGTAATCTGTGTCTCTTTACTGGTGAGTTAATTCCATTAACAATTAGTGTTATAATGGAGAAACTATTTTTAATTCCAGACATTTATTATGTTTAGTGGTTTTTTTAAGTATATTGCTTTACTTTTAATGGTGTTATACTTGCCTTCTGTTCTCCCGAATATGTCTGTTTTTTTCTTCAAACTTGAGTATCATTTCTAGCATTTTTTGAAGGCCTGGTTTGGTGGACATGTATCCCTTCAAGTTGTCTTTGTGCTGGAAGATTTTTCTTTCTCCCTCAATCATGACTGATAGTTTTGCAGGGTAAATCAGCCTGGGTTAACATTTTTGCTCATTCAATACTTGAAGTATGTCTCTCCAAGCTCTTCTTGCTTTTACTGTTTCGACTGAGAAGTCATTTGTTATTTTAATAGGTTTACCTTTAAAAGCGACTTATTTTTTCTCCCTTGAAGCTCTCAGCACCATTTCTTTATCTTGAATGTGGAGTGTTTTAACTATTATTTGCTGTGATGAGCTTCTGTTTTGGTCATATCTGTTTGGGGTGTGGAATGCCTCTTGTATATGTATGGGCCTCTCTTTTTTTGTATGAGGGAAGTTTTCCTTGATGATCCTTTGAGAAATTTCCTCAGGGGTGGTATTTTGAGATTCTTGCTCTGGTATTCCATGAATATGCATGTTAGGCTTTTTCAGGATGTCCCATATCTCCTGAATATTTCTCTCAAGTATCTTTTTGGCTTTAACAACCTCTTCTATTGAGCTGGTTAGTACTCCCACTTTATCTTCAAGGTCTGAAATTCTGTTTTCTGCTTCTTTAGTTCTGCTGATAAGACTCTGTGGAGTTCTGGGTTGAAGATAACTTGTCTTTTAGCTCAATTTTAAACTCTGCTTGAGTCTGTTTTAACTGCTCTATGCCTGTTTTTGGTTCTTGCACTGTTTTTCTCAACTCTTCCAAGTATCTGTTGTGTTCCTTTCAAAGCAATTGATTTGATTATTTAATTCCTCCCGGATTTCCTCTTTCATAGTAAATATTGTAATGATCATATTTTGAAAGTCATTATCCTGGGTCAGGCTTTCTTGGCCATTTTCCATGGGTTTGTTCTGGTTGGAGTCTACCATTATGGGATTAATTCCGTTAGTTGGAGATTTGTTTACTTGAGTGTCGTTTCTCATAGATTTGCACTTTGACTTTGGCATTGTCGTTTTAACTCTTAAGATGTTCCTTCAATTTCTGTGCGTTTTTCACTAAACTGAATTATTTGGCCTGGGGTTCTGGGGGTACGTGGGGGCGGACCTTACCTAGGTCGAGGTGAGTCCCAGCTGGACCTCGCGCTCATGTCTGGGGCAGTGAGTTGGGAAAAGGAGGATGGGTCATTGGCCGGGCGCTATTTAACCTGGGGGAGCTGGGGCGGGCCAGGCGCAGGGGTCCTCCTCCCAGGCCCTGCGTGGCTCCGGCTCCGGCTGGCTGATGGGAGGAGCTGGGTCCCTTGGGCTGCCTGGGGTTCTGAGGGTGGGCAGGGACGGAGTTTACTTAGGTCGCAGTGGGTCCTGGCTGGACTGCCCGCATGCGTCTGAGGCGGTGGAGTGGGGAAAGGTATATTTTGATTCTTACATCCAAAGAAGCCCTTGGAATATCTAAACCCTTTATTCATATTCAAATTTTTAGCTTTTTGATCTCTTAGAGCTTCATTCGTGAGTATAAAAAATTTATGTTATTTTCATTCCTAATCCCCAATCATTTTCCTATTATAACCCTTTATCTTCTCTCCAGTATCACTCTTATTTTCATGTCCTTTCTCATATGTGGCCCACTGAGATCCTCTCAGTTATCTTTGATGTTATATGCCTTGGTACTTGCTGGACCATGAACCATGTATCATTGGGTTTACCACTGAAGAAAGCATCTTCCCTTCCCAAATTACCAGTATTAACCACATCAGCCTTTCAGTAAATTTTGGAATCTCTTGACATCATTTCCCTTTCATGGTGAAATGCTGATAAGACAAATCCTGTGCAGTTCTGATGGAAATACACATAATTGCAAGTGAATTCATGACTAGAACAGCCCCATTATATTCAGAATACAATGTCTGGTCATACCCCTATAGCACTCATGCAGTCCTACTGCTTCCTCTTTTGAAATGTTCCCTGAACTTTGGGGTGGGTTGGGAAACTAGATGTCCCGTTTAGGGCACAGCTGTTCACAGCCACTGATTTTCTTAACTGTGGCCCATTGTGATTTTTGGTAATAAACACTTTCAAATTCAGAGGTATTTTGAGACCTTTTTGACACAGAGTTTTTTTAGTATATACTGTAATGTAAGAACATAGTTTTTCCTATGTTTATAAGAAAAAATTCATTTTGCCTTTAATTTTAATTTAAAGCATTGCTCATTAAATATCTTTAGGTGACTTAATGACTCGGTAAGTATAATGAGATGGTGTTACTGTACCAACTCTTCCCTCAAAATCCAAAGTCCAAACCACAGTGGTTATGTCAGTTTTCATGTTTCCTGTAAGTGTTTCAGCCATTCTTTTATGTGTCACTAGTCATCTAAGATTAATGGCTTAATCCTCTTCAGGATAGTATTATAAAATCCCTCAGAATAGGCAACTTACATGTATCAGAATTTACTGATGATCTTCTGGAAAGTTGAACATCAAAGATAAATGTTGAGTTTTTGACATCAGAAGAAGACTAAGTTAGCTTCACAGCTATTGTAGCTATTTTGTGGGCTAAGGAAACCCCCTCAAGACACTTACATGATGAAGGGTACAACCATATTCATTTAATGGTTAAATTTCAATATATGAATTTTCAGGGGACACAAGCATTCAGATGATAAGAAATAATTATTTCTCTTTTCATAATAATAATTAGCCAATAAGTGAAATCATGTTTTTCTTTTACACATTTAGCATTTGCTCAAAGGTTATTTTATATCATTTCAACTAAATTTCATTTTTATAGACTTCAATTTTTCTTTAAGTACACTTAAGTATAATTATTTAAAATGATGTGTCATTTTTAACTTGTTTTAAATCTTCTGTGTGAAAAGCATGATTACAATTACTCCTGCATGATTCATTTCACAAACAGAAATAATGTATGCAGTTCTAACAGAAAGCTTTGTAAAAGTTTTTGCATACACTTTCAAACTGACTGTGAATTTTTTTAGCAATTCACCTTCCCACCAAGAAATTATGAGAACAAACTTTTCTTCATAACATCCTTACTTAGTAATTTTATATCGTTTTCATAGTTTTACAACTAATGCGAAAAATAATCTCCAGTTTCATTAATTTATAGCACCAAACTTTCCTATGTATTTTTTCCTTTTTATATTTGTATCACTTATTTGTATTTCATCTGCTTTAAATTGGGTTTTGAACTTTAAATTACTTTGCAAATTATTTAAAGTTTTATATTCACTTGCCTTTTGTTGAAATTCATACCTTTTCTTTATTAAAAAGCAACACTTCCACTGATCTACTGATACCTTTTACCTTTTTCTAAAATTACTTTGATTTTCATGTAGTTCAATCTCTTAATTCTACACTTTGTCCCAGCAGGACCAAGCAGGTAAAACTCAAATACATTTACACATACATCTTTCCAGTACTTAATTTTTTAATACATTTTTTATTATTTCCGCTCATACAAACTTAATAGGTAGACCAGTTTCCTCCCTCCCTTCTCCTCCCCCCGAACCCCCTGCTCCCCCTCTCCTCCCTCCCCATCCCCCAGTGTCTCCCCCCCAATTCCCAGAGAGTCCTTTATTGTGTATGCCTTAACTCTCCTCTGGGTCCTCCTCTCCGATGACGTACAAGGATCCAGTGGCATTTCCCTGAACCCTTTCTCGTGCTCCCCTTAAGCATAGGAACATTACTGTGGCTGTCAATCCCTTGCCTCCAAGGATCTTGGTGCCTTTAGCTGATGCTAGACTTTGTGAGGTCAATAGTGTGTTGGATATTGCGCAGGGCATGCAAAGTCCTATTATGATTGCTTCGGCCCTAACTAGTGTGGAGAATCTTGCAAATCATTGCTCCTCCCATCCTTTTGCTCTTACAATCTTACCGCCCCCTCTTCCGCAAATGTCCCTGAGCTTCAGGATGGGGAGAGATTAGACGTTCCTTCCTGATCATGTACAACTGAGGGGGTATGATCTCACCAGGAGGGGAAGGCATATAGTCTGGCAGATAAAGAGCAATCATTTTGCAAATGGGTGATTGACCCCTCGCTCACTGAGGTTTCCTACTTTTATTACATCTACCCTTGAATGTGCTATTATAACAAGACTCCAGTTTAACAGCTTTTTTCTCTGACCAGGGGGGGACATACAGTGCCCATCAGGATGGAGTGAAAGGCATTGCAGGAGCAGCAAAACTGCAAAAGAAAATCAACAAACCACAATCCAGAATTTCAGAGACTCTATATCCAGTGCTTAATTTTTTTTCAGTATAAGCTTAGACCTTTCACTGAGTAAAACCTGGCTCTTGGTGCCATGTCCGACTCCTGTAGTAATGATGTACTTGGAGCCATACTAGATTGATACTTGCTTATCCAAAGCCCCTCCTCCTATGCCTTTTTAGTTACAGTAGTCAGGCTTTTGCCACCATTAGGTTCTGCAGAACTGTCTACACTTCCAAACCTTGTCATACTTGAATTCTCTCTAATTCAGTCTACTAGGTACATTTCTTTTGTTATCATTTCTTCATAGGAGACATTTTGTTTCCTGTATGTAATTTCATTCTCTCCCTCTGGACCACTACTCCTGGATCTTCTTGTCTAATCATTGTCCTTGCTTCTGAATATTAGTATGCCCAGGTTTCTCTGCTTTCTCTGCATTTACATTCTTTTCCTGAGTAATTTACTCAGGTAAACTCTGTCGGTGTAAGCATATCTCAGATCATACTTATTGTGTCTTCCTGCTTTTAAGATAGTTTCATATACATGAATCCATTTTCCTCAAGCAAGGTCCAACCACAAACCCTGGAACCAGCTGCCCTGGATTGCAACTCTTGCCTCTACCGTTTGACCTAGGCAGGTTAACAAATGTTTTTCCTATGTCACTGCCTGAAAAGTAGGTCAAATAGTTGCATACCCACTCCATAAGGTTGGAAAGAAAACGCAAAGAGGAGAACTGTACCAAGCTCTTAGAATAAAATCTGTGCTTGATTATCTGATATCTTTAGTAATTAAGGATATACTGTATTAAGGTCACTGACATGATACTGGTTTTTCTTTGTAAATAAGCATTGAAAATATTTTTTTCTCTGAAAAGCTTGAAAGTTTTCTCTGCTAGTATAGTGATTCCACTAAAATGGCTTGAGTTGGGACTCTCCATTTCTATCCAGCAATTTTATCCTGGCATGTGGGGTACATTCAGACCTGAAAGCATATGTCTTCTCAGTTCTTGAAAGGTGAAAACAATCAGTTTTTGCTTTCTTTTAGTTCATTCAACAAGACTAGGTAAGTGTGGAAGTACAAGCTTCTAATAGATGCTCCATGACACTCTACTTGCTCTCTCACTCTCTTCCATCTTTTTCCTAATTCTTTCATTCATCTAATTCTTTAAACAGCTCCAAAACATCCTAGACAACTCAAGTCACTTAATAAAAGTTACCCTCCTCCTTTATTATGGGAAATAGTTTTGTTCAAAGTGCAAATTTCATAAGTTGTTTTCTTTTTCTACTTCCACGATGTGAGCTCTGAGTGCCCGATGAACATTTACCCTGTAAGTCATCTCAGTGACCATGGTGACTTTCATATTACATATAAGTGTCAGCTTAGTGCAATGAACTTGAGTGGTCAGAGTTCTGGGCACATTTGTAAAGAAAAAGTAGTTGAATTAAGATATAAACAGGTCTGCAAGTGATTGATTGATTGATGGAGAAGGTCTAAGCCCATGGTAGGTGAAACTAGCCCCTTGGCAAAAGGGTAAGATAGAGAGAGGTGGTTAAGGAAAGGATTATTCTTTGATACACTTGGCAAGACATCTTATCTGGAAAGTAAGGATTGTTATGCTCTGAGCAGTGAATATGGTGTGGCCAGTTCCCAAAGCTTTTGGTGTTTTTATCAGCTCTCCTGTCAAGCTGCACCAAGAATTGTGACTCAATAATTATAAACCAAAATAAAGCCCCTCATTCCCATGGCTATTTGGTCATGAATTTATCAGCATTATTCAGGCAAACTATTCAGTGCTAATTATGTCCAACTATAGGGTGCTTATCCACCTCTCAAACACAAATTTGTGGAAATTTCTTTTCTGCTTGCTAGAACAAAAGACTCAAATAGCATTCAATACCCTTCCTTCCTTCCTTGCTTCCTTCCTTGTTTCCTTCCTTCCTTTCTTCCTTCCTTCTTTCTGTCCTTTCCTTCTTTCCTTCCTTCCTTCCTTCCTTCCTTCTTTTCTTTTTTCATTCTTCCTTCTTCCTTGGATCTCAAGGCTAAATTCAATGCTTTACTCTGATAATGTTGAGTTGCCATAAGTTCCTAATATTTCTATTATGTTCATTGCACATGTGTAATTAAATGAGTGCTTGTGCCTCTGTATACTTTATTATTCTCATCAGAAACTTGGATCATCAAAAATGCTAACACACTTTATAATACAAATAATATTACCAGCTGGAATTGAGGAACAAATGCACATATAACTAAAACATAGTTATGTTTTAGTGTTATAGTGAAAAATAAGAGGCCAGTTTGGTTTGTTCATGGAGAAGGAATCTGGAAGCTATTACCTTTCAGAGTGAGTTTCATTAGGAGAGAGAGCATTGTGACTAAGGAGATCTTAAAACACTAAAGCATTAAAATATCCACCATGCAAAGGAGGATGGGAGTTGGGGAGAACTGAAGGAAAAAGCATTCTGAAACACCTTCAAAGCTCTGAACTTTCAGGATCAGGGAGAAAATGCCGTCACCACACTCAGACCCATAAATAGCATAACAAAAATAAAATTATGAAATTATCAGGTGATTAGTTGGATCTGGAAGATATTAAGCAATGGTGAAATTTATATTTACTTATCTTCATTTCTGAAATTAATGATTCTTTTTTATGTGTCTTTATTTGGTTTGACATCAAGGTAATACTGAATTTATAAAAGGAGTTTTAAAATGTGCCTTTTCTATTTTGTGATATAATTTGAGAAGTATTGGTGTTACTTTTTTAAAAGTCTAATGTTATTTTGCATTGAATTTATTTGTTTCTGGGCTTTTTTATATTTGAAATATGTAGTATTACTCTTTGTATATCTTTCTTGCTATAGGTCTGTTAAAAATTCATCTGCTTCTTTTGTTTGGCCCAGTTTAATGTGGTATACATTTTTAATGTGTATCTTCATGATTCTTCGAATTTCCTCGGTAGCTATTGTGGTATCTCCCTGCTGTAGGATGTAAATGATTTTTTTTTCTGACTTAATAGTGAAAAAAGATACTAAGTACAAAAGGAACATCCTACATGACAGTATACAATGCTCTCAATATATATGAATGTTTAAATCAGCAGAAGTTGTATTCACAGAAGTTCATACAATGGTTAGTTTTGTGGACCAACTACTATAAAGGTTGAAGGATGGTTTGGCTTCTGGACTGCCAATGTTCAACCTTTCATTCTGGAGATGTTTAATTGGTTACATTCTCTATGTTCAGATTCAATGAGTGCCACACTTAGTTTGTGAATTTTTTTTCTGGTTAAATGAATAATTATAGCATAGGCAAATATAAAGCCAAAATCCCAGAATGTGGGAAATGTTGAAGATGTTCTGTGGTTAACGTATCACCTACTCACTGATCATCACCCAGTACCGTCCTCTGTGGAAGCCCCCTTACCCTAGAGCTACTTCTCTGTGTGTTGGGATAGCAAGGGCTTGTTCTGTGGAAATGCACTCTCTGGAATAGCCATCATTTTCTGGAAAGCCTATTTTTTTTCTACATAAAATTATGAGTTCTTACTATTTGGGCTTCACAATAAATTTGATTGTATTTGATTTATTTCCCAAGGATTCTTCTTTATTATGGCCATATATTTAGAACTGCAAGTTTTCTTCCCAGTCTGGCTCTGTTCTACACTTACTCAGAATATTTACTTCTGGCAGTATCTTCAAGTCTTGGGATTAAGTAGACCTTCTACAAACCATAACCTACAGAATATTATAACATTTTATATATCCCATGACTTGATGTCATTTACCTGGAAGTGCTAAGAGCATCCTAAACTAAGAATTCTGTAATACACACAAAAAAATCATAGCTGTTAGAGAAAAACCAATAAGTAGAATTGTAAGAACCTAGAGTGAAATATAGTTAGTGGATAGATAGGTGTCCATGCCAACTAGGATATTGCAGACAAGCACTGATAAGCAATATGTGGGGAGGTGATAGAATAAGGTAAATTTTATTATACTTACCAGAGATATAAATATAAAGGATGATAATTTCTTTCTGTCTTGAAGTTTACTTTCTACACCAAAACTTATTTTCAAACCATTGAGAGAACTACTGATAAAATTAATCATAATATGATCAATTGTAAACAAGAGATACTAGATGATGAAATATCCTTAATAAATTAGACTTTTCAAAATACTATTTTAAGAAATAAAAAGAAAGCCTTTTCAACAGGAGACTGCTGTCTTCTGAAGAATTTATATATTTTGCATTGAGAAAATATGAGTTGGCCTGAAGAGAACTACATCTCTAAAAATACAGTGTTAATATTAGCCAGGAATAAGCCCATGGGAAATGACTTGTTGGGGAGAAAACATTCTTGTTGTCGGGAACAAAACAAGTCCATCCTGAATCTCGGGCTCTGGGGATGGGACAGGTGTTCTGACACACTCTCCAAGCATGTGTGTTCCATATTCAGACATAAAAATATTCATGCCTAGAAATATTATTGACTGGCCCACTTAGAAGCTACTTATTGAGAAATGTTGACATGAGCTGGGTTTCCCTTTAAAGTCATGTGCACTATTACAGTGATATAAACTAAATACATAGAATTCTTTTCTACATTTAATAAAGTTTTCTTCTTTCTATTTGGAACACATCATTGTTCTGAAAATGAATTTCCATCTGTTATAGTGGCAAGCAAATATAATCCTATGCTGTTTAGCTACTGTTCTTCCAATAGGCCACACAAGAAAAGGAAATGAGATCGAGGCTATACTTTTGATTTATTGCAGGAATTGAATGCATTACACACGGAAAGTGCCATTTTAATTTTACACACTTCAGTAAACACAAATACATATGTTTCACCTTTAGATATAGTCATAAAAATGCCTGAGAGTCCTGAAAAAAGAGTGAAAACATACATAAAAGCTTCACTTTCAATGGTGTTGTTCAGAATGCGTTTGCACAAAATTAATAATTGATTCTTAATGTTTTTAGCAAGCTCATTCTTAATTTAGTCTTTCTCAACTATTTATATATCATATGCTATTACATTTTTTTCCATTTTGGCATGTTCGTGCTGATCTACTTAGGGTAATGTATTATTGACTTTTAACAAATATTTCATGTAAGAGTAGTGTTAAGCTCTGAGAAAATTGAAGGGAAGTTAAAGATACATGATATATCCCTGTTTCCTGTGCAAACATGTCTTCTCTAGTAGTAATACTGTATTTAATGTTGCATTAATTACAAATGATGAACTTACATCACTGCTAAGAATCCATATTTTGCATTAGGACTTCTTCCTGTTGTGGTACATTCCATGAGTTTGAACATGTACTTATGGTAGATGTCAATCACTGTGATGGGATACAGATAACACAATGTTTGGTAGCTATGAGTCATTTATTTTTTAATGTCTCCTTAATTTCACCTCTTATAGAATGAGATATAGTTGAAATCGTACTGTATATAGTTCATTCAGATTTGCATTAGCAATATCTCTCCAATCTTTTTTATGTCTTTTTAACTTGATGGATCAAATTTTTAAGCACCAAATGAGAACTATTTATTATGTTGCCTACTTAAAGATATCTTGTTGGTCTTAAAGCTTATACAATGATAAGTAAAGTTTCTATAAATATTCACTAAAAAGTTATATATGCACATTCCAGTAAATATGAAGGAATTGAATTCTGGCTCATTTGGTAAGAGGATATTTTAATTTTCTAAGAACTGTCAAACTCATTTCCACTGTGACTTTACCATCTTGAACTTATACCAATGAATGAAAGCTCTTAGTTTTGCCTATCCCTGTCTGGTGCAGTATATTCAAGGGAATAAAATCTTCACCTGCATGGAGAGATGACTAGTTCAAAGATATGAAAAGAGGGATTGAGTGGGTCATCCCATGAAACAATATGGTTGCTTTTTTAAAGAGAAAAAACTGTTTGAAAAACCCTTGAGGACAAAAGAGTTATTTTTTTCAGAAAGTGTGCATAAGCATATGGGTATCAACCTTTTTAATTAAATTATTTAAATTTCAGTATGTTTCTATTGTTTTCTCCCATTCCACACTCATACCTCATCCCCCCTCCTCCTATTGATAAATTTCTGCATGACTAGCTTCCCTCCTTCCCCACTGTCCCTTTCTGTGTATGTGTCCCACAGAGTTCTATAAAGGATGTCTTTTCTTGCATATGCCAAGGTATCCTCTGCAATATGAGCAAAATTTCTGGAAAGCATACCCTATGCATAGTGGGCCTTTTCCTCTGGCCAGTTTTGACCAGCAATGATCACTCCTAGAGGGTTAGAGGGCACATGAATCCCTCCCTCATTCATCATACTGTGGTGCCAGTTTCCATATTGCATAGCCTTTTGGGCAGGTGAGTTTCATTGCAGTGCATTCATGCTTGCATTGGATTTATGTATAGTTTTGTTTACCAGTGCACATCTCCCAATCTGTCCTTGTAGTGTATCATGAACATTGGTGTGGTGAGAAAGAGTAGCATCAATTGTACTTTTGTATTACCCTACTCACTACTTATTTTCTTTCTGCCTTTAGATTCATTGAGTTTTTCTGACTCATTTGACTAATTTGATTGAGAGAAGGCTTCGTGCATGCAAGGTAAAAGCTACACTATTCTAGTGGCTTAAAGATAAATGTTTAGAAGATGGTATGTTGTGTATGCTTGGCAAGATCATAGTCATGAATTCTACTTTGGAACCTGATCCTTCACCATTGAAGAGCATTCAGTCAGGCTTATAGTAACCAGACATGGTTTCTTCCTGTTGAGCAGGCCTTAAATCCAATCATGCAGCAGTTGACTATTCCCATCCCATTTATGCCACTGTTACACCAAAATATCTTCTTTTCTCACAGTATTATGCTAGAGGTCACCTGGCTCCTACGTGGCTAGGAAAAACTACTTATAGCTTTGTTCCTTTGGCTTCTGGCATATTATCTTCCTGCACTGTCAGCTAGCCTACAAGCAGTAAGCTTTTGGGTTGTTTTCTACATCTCATGTGGCTGAATTATATGTTGTCTTCAGTAGTAAGATCTTTCTGTTAGGTTTTTGGTGGGTGACCAAAAGTTGGAGTGGTAATTTACATTTTGGGGGGGTCTCTGTGACCTCCATGATCTACAGAATGCTCTAAATATGGTACTTGTTGTTTTAAAGGTTTTTAAACTACCTTGTGAGGGTTTATTTCAAGACTGAAGCAATATGTAGAAGCAGTTATGTAAAGGCTAATGACCCTTCCCTCACTGTGGTTTCCTACTTTTATTGCATCTACCTTTGAATATACTCTTATAACAAGACTCTAATTTAACAGTTTTTTTTTTTTTATCTCTGGCCAAGGGGTGACATCCAATACTCATCAGGGTGGAGCCAAGGGCATTGCAGGAGCAGCAAAACTGCAAAAGAAAATCAACAAACCATAATCCAGAACTTCAGAGACTCTATATCAACCACCTAGCACTAAGCCAGCCTAATCTCTCCCCATCCTGAAGCTCAGGGAAATTTGCAGAAGAGGGGGCCGTAAGAGTGTAAGAGCACAAGGATGGGAGGAGCAATGATATGCAAGATACTCCACACAAGTTAGGGCTGAAGCAATCATAATTGGACTTTACATGCCTTGCACAATGTCCAACACACTATTGTCCCCACAAAATCTAGCATTTGCTAAAAGCACCAAGATTTTTGGAGGCAAGGGATTGACATCCAAAATAGTGTTCCTATGCTTAAGGGAAATACAGGAAAGGATTCAGGGAAATGCCGCTGGGTCCTTGTATGTCATCGGAGAGGAAGACCCAGAGGACAGTCAGGCATGCACATTAAAGGATTCTCCGGGGATTGGAGGAGGGGAGGAACTGGGGGGTGAGGAGGCAGGGGGGAGGGGAGGGCGAGCAGAGGGATGGGGGGAAGAGGAGGGAGGGAGGGAACCGGTGTACCTATTAAGTTTATATGAGCGGAGATAATAAAAAATGTTAAAAAAAGAAATAAATGAATATGAGTAGTGATCAGGAAAGAACATTAAAGAAATTATAAACATAGACATTTCATTTAAATCTTTAACAGGGAAGTTTTCTATTAGGCAGGAGCTATTGTTTAGTGCATTTGACTGTAAGACTGGAGAGTCCACTGAGAAGGCAACAGAAATTTGACCAATACACATTACACATTGTGCTAAAACTCTTGTACTTTATCTTATGAGTACAAGTACTATGCATCAATTAATATCCTTTATAGATAGAAATTAGAAGACATAGCACATATCTCTAAGAGTAGTTGCAAAATGAAGAAGCAAAGGAAATAATTGAAATGAAACAACTAGGCTTATTGAAAATAGTTATGAATCTACAAGCAAAAACCATAGCAACACAAAGCAGGATACCACAGATAATTTTGAAAATAACTATGAAGAATTGACAGTTCCAGGAGTATAGCAATTAAAACAGCAGCAGCAAAATTCATATTAACAATCAGAAAGCCAAAAGAAACTAAGTAATAACAACAAAATGATGACTAAGAAAAACCATCAACTGAAATTTAGAACCATGTTAAATAATTTGTGCAAAAATACATTTTCCAATCTATAAAGAAAAGTAAAATTTAACAAAAAAATAGCTTCACAGTGAAAGAAAATCTAATAAAAAGACTTGAATGAGTAAAAAGACTGTGCCCAAAAGAAAAATAGAGACTAAAGAAAAAAATGGTATTTCCATGCTTAGAAGAAAGTTGAAATGTTTTTCAGAAAGAAAGAAATACTAAAATATTTCATCTTTGTTATAAGCATCATAAATTCAGTTAAGTATATATATTTATTTTTATTAAATATATGTTACATTATTGCCAAAGGAAAAACAGAATGATAAAAAACTGAATAGAAGAAAAAGGTTTTTTTAGATAAAAAGAAAAGAACAATAGGAAAGTATTTATTAAATTGAGCTACAGGTAGCTCATAGTGAACAGATAGCTGTTTTCTAGATCATGTTTGCTGTGATTTCTATCACTAGTCTAGAAAAGTGCAGCCAAGCATGGCCATACACATAACTGGGTGCTCATCAGTGATGGATAAGGGGAAATGATGCTTTTCCTTTCAAGATCTTATCTGAAGACCCACATTTTATTTATAAGAATAACAAAAAATAATTGTTTATAAGATTTAAAGTAAATGGATGGCCAAAGACTTTCCTCAAATACCAGCTAAAAATAGAGTATCTTTTATTAAGCAAATTATTTGTGCTAGCTGGATGTTCATCAACATGACAAAATACCTGATGTAATCATTTTCACAGAGGAATGGACTTTTTTAAAGCCATAATTTCAGATGCTTTGTCCCATGTGAACTTTATCCTAATGCTTTAGGACTACATTGATGCCATAAGTCATGATAAGCACATGATAGAAGATGCATGTGCACAGATTCACACACAACAGCCAAAAAGCAAAAGGAAAAAGAGAAGAAATAACTATCTCCAAATAAAGGGAAGTTCTCCACTTCAAGCTCAGAGGCACACATCTACTAATTCATTTCAAAGATTGTTTTGAGCATAGAGCTCTTGATATCTTGTATCTGGATTACACAAAGCTTCTAAGGAACTGTTTCTCAGGATTCTTTTCCTGTACTTGTCATCTTGGCATGTAAAGTCTACTGAAACATTGGTTAAGCATGACATGGAACAGCTTGGGATAGAGGAATCATTTTGTGTTGCCCATGTGATTCTGTTCTTGAAGACATACAGAGTAATGAAGCATAAAAGGCTCTGTTAACATTTCAAAGGAAAGAGTAGAAGAATAAGCATCATATGGAAGAATTGGAATTCTTGGTAGAAACTTCTGACAGAGTGAAGCTGCTAATGACGAACATTGGCTGCCAAAGAGAAAGGTTATGCGGTCTATAGTCAGCAAAATCCTAAGGACAGTGCTTTTCAAGACCTTAAGGGATTGATCATTACATGTCTGGTTTACACTTCTAGGCTTTTAATATCTAGGATATGAACATAATACAGTCAAATTTTGGCATACTATACTAAGGAAAATTCTGGTCTAATCCCCAGAAACTATCCAGTCTTATCAGCACAGACCTTAGTGTATATATTTCTATGCATTATGGACTTCTGAGTTTATTAAAGTCAACTATGTAAAACTTCTAAGCCTTCATTAAACCTCTCTTTTGAACTTCTCTACTCCTATCAAAAGCTAATTCCAAAGTCACCTTCTTAATATCACAGATATTATCAGAGTAAAGACTCTACTATTCAGTAAAAATTTTCTGTTAACAAAAAATAACAGAAATAACCAAAATAAAAAATCATAAATCAATAAATAAATTGTTTGGGAGGTCACTAGACATGTCTATTTGGTCACATTACTTCTAGGACTATGTGGCAAAGTGTCACATCCTGGCAGATATAAAAGGTAGAGAAATATGCTTACTTCCTGGCTGCTGAGAAGCAAGCAGAGAGAGTAACTGCCAAGATACCAATATTTCCTTTAAAGTCAAGTATGCTGGTTACTTTTTCTCTGTTGCTATGAGGCACCATTGAGGCTGAGACAATTTAAAGTGAGAAGAGGAGATTTATTTAGCTTCAGGTTTCAGAGGCTAGATACAGTCCACTATGGTGGAAAAGGCATGGCTGGCTGACAGAAGCTGGAGGAGGTCAAAGTCATTGCAGACATCATAGACTATGACTTGCTGCTAGCAGGTTAAGAACAAGCTCACTCACTCAATCAGGGTTGGGCCACCCCCTGTGATTGCCTTCCTTCAGCAAAGCTCTGCCTCCTAAAGGAGTTATAACCAAACAACCAAAGGTTTAAATACATGAGTCTTCAGGGATGTGCTCACATTTCATAAAAATCCACTTCTGACTCCATAGGCTCATTTCCATCTCATTATGGAAACCATACTCAGTCTGGTTTCAAAAGTCCCCACACAATCCAAAGATTCAAAATCCAAAGCCTCCTACAAAATCAAAATACAAATTACATACATCCAACATACAATGGCATATTCCATTCCAAAAGGGAGGATATCCAGGAAAGATTGGTCCACAACAAGACTTAAAACCACCAGGAAATACTCCAAATCCTGCAGTTCCGTGTCCAACAAATGAACCTTCCATTGAAATTATCTCAGTTCCAAAGAGCCTTGGTTCCACCCCTTCAGTGCAGCTATTCATAAAACACATCATCCTCTAGGGCTGATTTCTCCCATGATGTATAGTTGTCCTTGGAAGATGTCCCATGGTGACTCTGGAATCTCTACATCTTCACTTCTCATTGGCAAGTCAGACTTTAACTCTAAAGCACAAACTGCCCTTCTTGGCTTTCTGTTACATGTTGTTTGGCTTCTCTGAATTCTTGGAGGAGGGTTCCATGACCTTCTTGCTCTTGCATCTTTGATTTCTCTAAAGCCAGAATCACGTAGATGACTTTCCAAGTTCCGCTATAACATCCACATAGAGATTGGTCTCCTTGATTTAGAGCTGGTTCAGCATCTCTGTGCTGACTGTAAGCAAAATTTCTCCTGGACATTTGCTTTAGAGGAGAAAGAGAGCTTTCCTTTAGAGTCCTACCCTTTAACTCTTCAGAAAGGATTTGGATTCTTTTTTATTTTCTTCTCCCACATTTTATTTTTTTTTCCTAATCATACAAGCTCAATAGGTACCCCTGTTCTCTCCCTCCCTACTACCCTTCCCAGTCATCTCTCCTTTCACTCTCCCCTCTTCCCACCTACTTTTTAAACCCCTTCTCCCCTCACCCTCTCCAGCTGATCCCCCTTCCTCCCTCTCATCCCCTGGAGCATCCTTTTGTATGAATGCCAAATCTCCCTGAGTTCTCCACCCTAGTGAGGGTTCAGGACTCAGTGGCATAGCCCAGAGCCCCTTCTTGGGTTCTCCATTAGTATGGGAACTCTATTATGACTGTTAATCTCTTGCTTCTAAGGATCCTACTGCCTGGAGCCTTCTTCTCTGTGATCCATGCTAGAACTTGGGGGTTCTAGCAGCACATCAGCCATTGTGCATGTCAAGCAAAGTCCAATTCTGGCTGTAGCACCCCTAACTAGGATTTGCATTCTAATGGGTGGGATTGTTTTCTGAAGAGCTTGATCTCAGGGTAGGGCCCCTTGCATAATCCAAATGAAGAGCATGCTAATTTGATTTGCTAATGGAGCTAATCTGTTTGATCATAGTGGCCATTATCTGTTTGCATTCCCTGTATACTTACCTTTGCATCTTTCTTCTAATATACACACTTTATTTCTTTCTGCCTGATTCTTTGATCTTTTTTTTTGTAACTCTTAACAAGAGCACTAAAGGAGTCATGCCACACTGTCAAAACTGGCATGTCTTTTTCTGCTAAACACTCAAATTTAACTTTAAGCAAGCTTTAGGATGAGGATAAAACTTCACCAAAGTCTCTGCCAACATATGGCTTCATTTGCCACTCTTCCAGCTTCGGTTCCCCTTTGGACTGTCACAAAATGGGCTTTCACTGCCTGCATCTCTCACAGCATTGCCTCTTCTAAATGCTTACAATAAAGATCCATTTGGCTCCTTCTCCAAGACACAAAAGCTTTTCCACGGCAAAGTCCCAAAGTTCTCCATATTCTCCCAACAAACACTTCCAAACACACTCTAGCTACGTCACAGCAGTGATTACACTTCTTTACTTCATGGTACCGACTTTTCTCAACTTCACAGAAACTTTCTGATACCAAGTTCACAGTCTCATTACAATAGCCCACCTCTCAGGCACCAATTGCTATGCTGGTTAGTTACTCTTTTCTGTTGCTATGAGATAATATCCAAAGTCAAACAACTTAAGCGGAAAAAGGAGATTTATTCAGCTTGTGGTGTCAGAGAGGAGATACAGTCTTCCACGTCAGAAACTGCATGGTTGGCAGCAGAAGCTGGAAACAGGCTAATTCACAACCATTTTTGAGGCTAAGAGCTGCAAGACTGCCAACTGCTAAAGCAGACCTCCAAGAGGTAGGGTGGGACTAATCCAGCCCCTGTGACTGCCTTTCTCCAACAAGGCTCCACTTCCTAAAGGTACTATGACCTTCCCAAACATATGTGCCTATAGGGGAACACATTTTAATCCATGACACTATCTTCAAAACACATCCCCTGTGGCTGGCTGCCTTCCTCCAGCAAGGCTGTACCTTCTAAAGTTCCATGATCAAACAACTAAAGAATAAAACACATGAACCTGTGGGAGACAGCTCACATTTCACATCATGACATCATGCTTCCAGTGGCTCAACTTCTTTCAATAGAGGCTACCTTTGAAAATTCCTAACAGCTCCATTGCCTGGGGACTAAGCTGCTAACATAGTACCTTCAGGCACAATAAATACATGTCAACCATATAACTACAAACAAAAAAACAGCCAATTCCAGCCTTTAAACTTACTGTCTCACCAAGAGTGTGAAACATTCAAGAAGATCACAGGCTCACTGAGAATTGGCTGTTATTCATTGAAGTACATGGGAATAAATGTTCACTAACATAAACATCCTCCTGTTTTGCAGGACAATCAATAAAAGCTCATGAGTTCTATTAAGATACTCAGATTCAAAATTATTTTATTTTCTAATTTTTTCTGTCTAAAATAGAGAAATAATTTCAAATAATGATGCTCTATTTGGTTGTAGCATGTGAAAGTTCTGCTGTTTGGTCTTGACTCTGTACAGTAACTTACCATAAATAGCATGATAGGTCTAGAGGTCAGCTTTTTTGTCTGTTTTGTGACCTTAATGCTGACTTCCTAGTATAATTTTTATTAGATTCCTCTTGTTTTTTACTTAAACTACTACAGCAGACTTGTGGCTTAAAACAATATTTCACAGCACAAATCTATTGCCTTTGGAGACAAAGTTCACTTGGCTAAACACTGAATCATTGACAGAGCATCCTTTCTTGTGGAGATTCTAGGGAAGAATCTATATGCTTGCAGGTTGCAGTTCTAGACAAGGCCTATATCAATTGACTCATGTGTCCTTGATTCAGCCTTAAAATTTGCAATGGCTTGGCCACGACTTACTCATTCTGAATCATACTGTCATTAATTCTCCAAACTCTTTTCAATCATAAGGACTTGGGACTATATTGCTTCTACCTAAATAGCTCACTTATTAATCACATACACAAGATTTTTGTTAGCCCTATAATTTAGCCTAGTTAAATATTTCAGCAATTAAACTCTCAATGTGCATGGTGTTATCATTTTGTATGCCAAAAGTACTATTGGTGAATTTATATGAAGTATGTATTAGTTGTCTAAAATAAATATCAGAATAGTTTCTCTCTCTCTGTCTCTCTGTCTCTCTCTCTGTCTCTCTGTCTCTCTTTCTTCTTCTCTTTCTCTCTCTCTCTTTATCTTCCCAGCGTGCTCTCTTACGCCCTTCTTTTATGGAACTACATTTTAAATTATAGCATTTTTTGCATCTTTCATTTGAAATTTTAATATTTTACTGACTTAACTTCCACAAATGTTTTTGTCTTCTACCTTTCAAATCACTTTAATGACTTTAAGTCTTACAAAAAATAATCCTATCTGATGGTCTATTTTTCCTCACTAGCTCCTCACGTTGACCAGTGATGTCTCCTTGCTGAAGTCACATACTATCTCATGCTATCTACTCAGCCTTAACTCTGTGATGTTTATTATTCTCACATAAAAAATTTTCTTTATTTCTCAGACTACTATGCTCTCTAAAAAAGCAACTTTTCTCTTTAGACACTCAATTCATCCTGGTGTGAAGCCAAGGATACCTCATAGTGACTATGTTTCATCTCACTCTGCTCTAAGGGAAATTTTCATAGTAAATTTTCACATTCTAACATTTTCTAAATGTATTTGAAAACTTGTCAATGGGAAAAAATTTCATCAACTCCATATATGTGTAAAGTAATAATTTGGTCACGAATTTAGTGAGCAGTATCAATACAGACAGTGGATAGAAATAGCATACTTCACAAAATGACATTAATGTAATTTGAGTTTCAGATGCACAAACAGCATACAGAGCAATATAGACAATTGCTCTAGACATTTGATCAATGTGAAATGCCAGAGTGCATTGTCGGCAATAGTAAACAAGTATATCAAGAATTGTTTTGTTGAGTTCCCCAATTATTAATTCATTAAGTAATACACTCTTAATTGTGTATTATATTTATGAATAAAAATGAAAAATATCTATGAGCTTCATTATCTGAGTCACCCCTTGTTAAATTTTGGCTAAGAAAATATTATACTGACCATACTAAATTTTCTCAATATGCATTAAAAATAAATAAAATGAAAAAAAAGAAAATATTATACTAATTTAGGTATGCTGCAGGTAAATTTGTTATAGGCAAGTCCAATCACTAAATATTCTAAATTACCATTATTATAATACTATGTTATAATATAAGAAAAGTTTATGTCTAATTAATGATAAAGAAATCTAAAATATACAAAAATTCAAATGCGGTTGTATTATTTTTTCAAAATGATCAGTAAATACTGTACTTTCTCCAGTTACATGTTGATATTTGTAATCACACAAATACACTTCAAAGAAAATTGCTATTGTTTCTGTTGTTTGCTTTTGATACCTTAACAGTATTTTAGTGGGATAGAATATTATACTGAACCATGAGAGTATGTTTTTTCTTTGACAGAAAAAGAGGCCAAAAACTCTCCACTAAGAGAAGGTATTGCAATCCTAGTGAAAATTATAGCTATGCTTCCTATAATAACACAAATGGAATTACAAATTTAAAAATTATTTCATTTGCAATATCTTGCTTTATATTTTATCTTGAAACAGAAAATGGTTCAGTGAACATTAAAGTGAAAGTTTATATATTACATTGGATGTTTCCTACATTACTTAAGATTTTTTTCTCCCACATTTTATTTTTTTCTAATCATACAAGCTCAATAGTACCCCCATCCTCTTCCTCTCTGCTCCCCTCCTCAGTCATCCCCCTTTGCACTTTCCCCACTTCCCCCATTCCTTTCACCCCCTCCCTCCTTCTCCCTCTTTTAATGCCTCCCCCTTCCTCCTTTCCATCCCCTGGAGCATCCTTTTGTGTGAATGCCAAACCTCCCTGAGTTCTCCACCTTAGTGAGGGTTCAGGACTCAGTGGCATAGCCTGGAGCCCTTTCTTGGGCTCCCCATTAGTATGAGAACTCTATTATGACTGTTAATATCTTGCCACTAAAAATCCTACTGCCTGGAGCCTTCTCCCCTGTGATTTATGCTACACTTTCAGGGGGTGTTGACATGTCAGCCATTGTGCAGGTGAGGCAAAGTCCAGTTCTGGACTTTGTGTGGAGTATCTTGCATTTCGTTGGTCTTCCCCATCTTTAGGCTCTTAGAATCTTGATGCCCCCTCTTCCGCAAGATTCCCTGAGCTTTAGAATGGGGAGAGATTTGGCTGGTCTGGTTCCAGGTGACTAATATAGGGTTTTTGGTGTCCTGAATTATAGTTTGTTTTTGTTTTCAGTTTTGTCTTTCCTGCACCACCATTGGTTGCATCTTGATTGGTATCAAAGGTCACCTCCTGAAGAACAGAGAGTCTTCCCTGGTCCTGGTCCCAGGCAGAAAGTACATAAGATTTTTTGATTGAAGCCTTTTCCACTTGCACTAAGTCAGGCTAATTAAAATGGACCTGTGAGATGTCTATTTACATTGACCACTCATGACTCTATATCTGCCTCATTGTAGGATGGAAAGAATATGCATTATAAATGTAAGACTTAATTTAAGTTAATAAAATATTAACAGAACTTAACAAATAAAACAGAACTTTTAACCACATGACATGTCAAAATTTGATTCAGTAATTGCTTATGGGATACTGTGACCTAATGGAGAAACTTAGAATATATTGAAGAAAATTTACAAAAGAGGAAAAATGGGGGAAATTGAAATAAAATGTTTACCTATGTTGAGGTTTATGGAAAGAATTTATATAATAAATACATGAATCTCATTAATCTTAGAATTTGAAGTAAATAGTTAACATCTCCTATGAGATTTGACTATGTAAAATAATTAGTTAATAAAAAAGATCTGTTGACCGTATTTCATTCCAGAGTTTAATGATGGTGCCCAAGAAACAAAATACAAAGGCTTTGGAGGAGTGTGACTGTGATCCCAACACACTAACAAAGACCAGGTATAAGATCATGTGATGATGTGATGTTATTAAATCTCAGTGATAATGTTGATCAGACCTTGAATGGCTCTGTTTTGGTGGTCTATGAGTTCAAGAAATCAAACAGAAACTATGCAGAAAGATGGCCTTAATAAACATGCAATTGCAGTGAAATTTTGGGGATGAACTTGGTCATGGATTGATGCAGAACTTCTGTTATGAGGCATTGTGATTGAAGAATTGGCTAGCATTGGTTAGCAAATTGCATATTTCAATGCTCACATCTTCACACTACTCAAAGGATAGTCATACTTTGCTAACAGCACACAACTTACACTAAAAGAAGACTGTCTATAGCAGTGGCACTGTACAAACTGAAGCATAGAAAAGCTACACATCTTTCACACTCACTCAATCCTGTCTAGAAACTGAGCAGAAATGTAAATTGTGAATGATTTGCGTGCATCTTATTTCTCTTAAGCATATCAATTCAGAAAAATTCTTGAATTAAGTCTGTTCATACAGTAACACTTTGAAATTTCTGTACTTTTCAAGAACAGATATTAACTGACTAATAAAATGAAGAAATCCTTTGTTTCAGTACAAATTATTTCAAAGTATGAGGCTATCATTTTCATCTATAGTTGAGAAAAATGTCTTATGTAGAACATTTGTGTTTGAAGGAAAATAGCATAATCATTTTACTACATCTAGTTTTGGAAAGCTTAATCCTTACATAACATGGCATAGGAGTGTACTCTTTCGAAAAATTATAATTGATATACAAATCATTCAGCAGAGAGAACCAGATGTATGTGTGTGTGCATGTTTGTTTATACCTATGTGTGATACTGCAACTGTGTGTGTATGCTTCAGATAGAAAGAAAAATATCTATGCATGTATATGTATAATTAGGTATCTGTGTGTGTAGGTGATTGTGTGTGTGTGTGTGTGTGTGTGTGTGTGTGTGCGTGCACGTGTGTGTACATACTAGTAACAAAGTACTTAGAAAATTGGATTTGAGAATATTCTGCCTTCTATGTGAACTTTTGCTTCCCTCATGGATGGAAAAGAATTAATCATGGAGTTCCCTATATTTTCTTCCTTTTTTTCTACTCTTTTTTATTTTGATTATCCATCTTTAATAAATCTAAAATGTAAATCATATTGTGCCATTGATAGAATATCATAATATGAGCTAAAAAAGAACATATATCTCACATTTCTTTCCTTCTTCAAGCAATTATGGAGACGAATATTGAATTAGTTTTACTAATTATCACATGAAAAGTAACATGCTGCAATAAATTTGAGTATTTTAGACTAGTTTTTAATATTTATTGCAATAAATAAAATTCTATTTGACAGCTTTGGCAACTATGTTTTTTGTAAGAATTGCTTTCTACTAGCAACTTTAATTGACTTAATTGATTCTATTTAATTAAGGGAGCAGTTTAACGAAACCCACATAAGTATAGCAACTTAGAAGAGTTTTAAAAATTTAAAGGGCAATTGTTAATTGACATAAAATTGAATGATTGGTTAATTCATGGAAATTGGTTATTGAAGTTAATGAATTGTGAAACTACATTACAGCTGGTTTGGTCATCAGAAATGAATTTTTCTGGTATCTATTAAACCTTAGGGAGAAAACAATTACAAAACTCTTTTCTAATCCTATTTAGTGACCCAAGGGTTGTTTTCTTCTCCAATATACTTAATTATATGTTTAAGAGCACTATTTATAGAAAGGGTGAGTGCATTGGGAAGATCAATGCTCTACAGAAGTTGGTATTTTTCAGCATTTTGTTTATCTGGTGATTTATACTATGCCAAGAACTCTAATGGAATCCTAACTCTTTGTCAGCTCTCCATTTTCACTAATTACTTACATTTTAATTATAGGCAATTGCTATGTAGATTTTTAAAATACTTCTAGAATTTTCATTAAAAGATTCTAAATGAAATTGTGTTAAGGAGTTCATTCTAGTCAATCTAGAATGGTGAAGAGAGAGAAATAATATTAACTTCATTGTATGTCTACACAAAAGTCCTAAGTATATTGTCCCACATGTAATGATGAGTACTTATGAATATAATATAAAATAAAGCGAAACTTTAAAATGAACTGATATTAAAAAATTTGAAGAGTATTTAAATTCAATAGATTTATAACTGATCTGAGAAATACCAATACAAGAGAAACAGTTTGCACATATAAAATGATGAATGTTTTTGGATTAGTTTTAATACTTAATGAAATAGAATTCCATTCCAAATGTATGCAATATCAATTATTGATATCAATTATGGGATACATTGTAGCAAAACTATAACAAACCATAGCTTGTAACCAATATCACCCAAAGAAATCATAAGTGATCAAAGCACTGAGATATTGGAATCTTTACCCACCATTAGTGGAAATAAAACTTAACTTGCTATTATTCTGTGAAACAGCAGTTTGCTCAAAATTTTTAAAAATGAATGAGTGTTGTAGAGAGAGAACAGAAGAGGGAGGGGCCGAGGCAATTGTTCTTTATGTTTGTAAAACTAGAAAAATAAAAAATATATATTGCATGAGCTCATTTATATGCTGAATTTAAAAAGTTTAGTATCATGAGAAGAAAAAGGAATAGGGGTTTGTGATGTTAGGAGTATAAAAACTGAGGTGATAGTGGTCAGAAGATGCATTATTTCAGTGAATTAGGATGAACCAGCTCCAGAATGTACACACAGAACTCAAAGTACATTATTAATCATACTGCATCACATAATCTACTGAGCATAAACTGTAGATGTTATCAAAAAGTGCAATATAATGTGACAGATATGTTCTTTAGTTTGACTGCAATAATGTTTTCACAATTTACATACAGTTGTACACATATATACCTGATATTTGAGACGAGGGTAAAGTTCGATCATACAATACTAGTGTGCACCATGGCCTGACTTCCACTCCCAACACAACAGAAAATAAATAACCAAATAAAAAAACAATATAAAGTTGCAAATATTGGTACTATCTATATATATATACACACACACAAACATATGTCATTTTTGTCAGTTCCACAGATATACAAGTGAAGAGAAACAAATCTTTCTTTCTACATGGCCACATCTTAGCCCACAAAATTGCTAAAACATCATGAACCATCTTTAACATTTTTCCCCTATAGTTTTAGAATTTTTCTTTGTGGATAATTGTGCCATTTTATAAGTATTTACTTTCATTAACATTATTATCATCATTCTAAATATGCTTACTTTTAAGAAACTACCATTGACATTAGCTAAAAGTTCAAGGATTCATGTATTTTGTTTAATTGAGTGAATATATAATGAATATGAAATAGATGAGCTTTAAAATATTGATAGCAATGTTTAGACACAAAGGTTTCCACTGTATGTTCTAATCATAACAGTGGGGTGGCCTAAAGAGAGGTGTATTAGTCAGGGTTCTCTGAAGGAACAAAAACTACATTGTATATATAAATAAGTTTATTAAAAAATAACAAAATAAAATAGTGTGCTTCAAGGTAGCCACCAAAAGCCCTTTGCTCTTGACCAGAATGTTCCACAAAGCCAAAAGATCCCAAGATGGTCTCAAGCCTTTACTTCTCTGGAGGGTCGAAGATGCTGAGATCTGACATCAGTGATGAACAGTGAACAGCAAGGCCTAGAAGCCAGGCTCCAAAAGAAAGCAGCAGGAACAGCAAACAACGTAATGAAAAAGACAAAGCTCCCAGTCAACCCAGGACAGAGACAGCAGCAGCAGCAACAAAGAAGGCCATGATGCTCTAAAAAATCCACGACACTTACAGAGTGGACTCCACAGCAAATCACACAGGACGAGGAAAAAGTAAGTACCTCCTCCTTGCATCTCCTATTATCTGGTCCACCACTGGAAAGTACCACCCACTATGGGCTGGGTTCTCCACAGCAATCACTCAAGTACCTGCAGACTTGTTTGGGGCCATTCTAACCATTAACTTTCCACAGCTGCCCCCAAACAGTCTGCAACTGTGAAGTTGACATCAAAATGACATCAAACCATAACATTCCACTCCTTGTCAACTTGACACAAAAACAATAAGTATCTGTCCCGGTAAGGACAAAGCACTGCCCCTTCCATCTTGGAAGCAGTCTGATGTAGTCAACCTGCAACCATGTTTCTGGTTGGTTACCCCGGAGAATGGCTCTATATTGGGGAATCAGTGTTGGTCTCTGCTGTTGGCAGATTTAACATTCAGCAGCAGCTGTAGCCAGGTCAGTCTTGGTGAGTGGAAGTCCATGGTGTGGAGCCCATGTATAACCTCCTCTACCACCATGCCCACTTTGCTCATGGGCCCATTGGGCAATGATGGGGATGGCTGGAGAAACTGGTTGGCTATCCACAGAATGAGTCATCCTACCCAACTGATCATTAAATGACTCTTCTGCTGAAGTCACTTTTTGATGAGCATTTACATGGGACACAAATATCTTGGTATCCTTTGCCCATTTGAAGAGATCTATCCACATGCTTCTTCCCCAAATGTCTTTCTCAGCAATTTTCCAATTATGTTCTCCCCAAGTCCATGACCATCCAGCCAAAACATTGGCTACAGCCCATGAATCAGTATATAGTCACATGTATTGCCATTTTTCCTTCCAAGCAAAGTTCACAACCATATGCACTTCCCAAAGTTCTGCCCACTGTGAAGACTTCCCTTCACCAGTGTCCTTCAGGGTTGTTGCAGAAAGGGGTTGTAGCACTGCAGCTGTCCACTTCTGGGTAGCACCTGAATAGTGAGCAGAACCATCTATGAACCAGGCCCTAGTCTTTTCTTCTTCAGTTAGCCAATCATAGGGCACATCCCAGGAGGCCATAGGTACATATTAGGAAACAGGCATCACAACAGGCTGAGGAACCACAGGCATTTGGGTAACTTCTTCATGTAACTTATTTGTCCCTTCAGGACCTGCTCAGGCCCTGTCTCATATGTACCATTTCCATTTGATAATGGATTGCTGCTGTGCCCATCCAACTTTATGACTTGCTGGGTCAGACAATACCCAACTTACAATGGGCAACTCAGGTCACTTGGTAACTTGATGACCCATTGTCAAATGTTCAGTTTCCACCAGGGCCCAAAAACAAGCCAAAAGCTGCCTCTCAAAGGGAGAGTAGTTTTCTGCTGATGATGGCAGGGCCTTGCTCCAAAATCCCAAGGGTCATCGATGTGATTCACCCATAGAGCCTGCCAAAGACTACGGACTGTATATCTGTGACAGACACTTCCAATACCATTGGGTCTGGTGGATCATATGGCCCAAGTGGCAAGGCAGCTTGTACAGCAACTTGAACCTGGTGAAGGACCTTCTCTTGTTCTGGGCCCCACTCGAAACCAGCAGCTTTCTGAGTTACATGGTATATGGGCCTGAATAACATACCCAAGTGAGGAATGTGCTGCCTCCAAAATCCAAACAGGCCACTAAATTGTGTGCTTCTTTCTTGGTGGTAGGAGAGGCCAGGTGCTGCAACTTATCTTTTGCCTTGGAGGGAATATCTCTGCATTCCCCACACCATTGAATTCCTAGAAATTTTACTGAGGTAGATGGTCCTTGCATCTTGGTTGGATTTATTTCCCATCCTCTCATGTGCATATGGCTTACCAGAGAATTCAAAGCAGTTGCCACCTTCTGCTTGCTTGGCCCAATCAGCATAATATCATCAATATAATGGACCAGTGTGATGCCTTGTGGGAGAGACAGGCAATCAAGAGCTCTACAAGCTAAGTTATGGCACAGTGCTGGAGAATTAGTATATCCTTGAGGCAAAATAGTAAAGGTATACTGCTGGCCTTGCCAGCTGAAAGCAAATTGCTTTTGATGGTCTTTATGAATAGGTACTAATAAAAAAAGCATTTGCAAGATCAATAGCTGCATACCAAGTACCAGGAGATGTGTTAATTTGCTCAAGCAAAGAAACTACATCTGGTGCAGCAGCTGCAACTGGAGTCACAACTTGATTAAGTTTATGATAATCAGCTGTCATTCTCCATGATCCATCTGTACAGTCCAAATAGGAGAATTAAAGGGAAAGGTGGTAGGAACCACCACCCCTGCACCCTTCAAGTCCTTGATGGTAGCACTAATTTCTGCAATCCCTGCAGGGATGCAATTCTGTTTCTGATTCACTATTTTCCCTGGCAGAGGCAACTCTAAAGGCTTCCATTTGGCCTTTCCTACCATAATAGCCCTTACTCCACAGGTCAAGGAACCAATATGGGGATTCTGCCAACATCTGAGTATATTTATACCAATTATACATTCTGGAACTGGGGAAATAGCCACAGGATGAGTCTGGGGACCCACTGGACCTACTGTGAGATGAACATTAGCCAAAACTCCATCAATTAACTTGTCCCCCATCAACCCCTACTTTAACTGGAAGGCCACAATGCTTTTTAGGGTCTCCTGGAATCAATGTCAACTCAGCACCAGTATACAGTAGGCCCCAAAATATCTGATCATTTCCTTTATCCCAATATACAGTAACTCTTGTAAAAGGCCAGAAGTCCCTTTGGGGAAGGACAGGAGAAATATTAATAGTAAAGATTTTCATTATTGTGCCTAAGTCCTTCCTCAAGGTGACCCAACCTCCCTTTCATTCAAGAGGTTCTAGATCTACAAACTGACCTAAATCTGGAAACTGACACATTGTGATTCTCTACTATTGTGATTCAAAGCAGCCCTTCTTTCATTTGCTTTAGAAAGGTTTTGCTTATACAAATCATATAGAAACTTTGTAGTCTTCCTATAGATTTTACTCTTGGGAATACCATGATTAATTAACCAATACCAAAGATCTAAGTGGTCAGACTACCATGAACACTATTCTTTCTATGCTGTGCATTACGGTTGGTATGCTCGCTTTGCCATTGGCGATTCAATGCTGCCACTTGGCCCCTGTTGCTTCTGGACCCAGCTAGGCCCATTAGATTTAATTCTTCTAATTGCACAGCTGCATCACCCATTGTTAATGATGGTGCAAGAAGAAGAGCAATGGTGGGGCCCTTCAAATTTGCTGGCCCCCCTCTCACCAATTTGTATAATAAAGTCTTGGTGAAAGGATCATCTGGATCCTACCATTGAGAGTTTGATTTTAAATGATGAATACAGTAAGCATACCAATTTCCCTGAGCTTTTTAATCACGAAATCAACACTAAACCAAGGAATATCTGGTATCTCCAGCTCTCTTTCAGAAAGCCAAACGCTAATGTTTTGACCACTCACTCAAATAAACTCTTGGCACCACTTTTAACTCTGTGAGCTGCAGCATTAAATCTAGAATCTCTACTCGATGGACCCATTTCAATAAAATCAGTTTGATCCAGTTTTATACTCCTTCCACCAGTATCCCACAGCCTTAAAATCCATTCCCAGGGGTATTCTCCAGTTTGCTGTTTGAACCTATTACAAAACTCATGAAGTTCTCTAGGAATATAGTGAACCTCCTCATGAATCACACTTTCTATGTCACCTCTAGGGGCCTGCTTAGACCCAAGTCTGGTATTAGGCCTAGAGGCAACCACAGGTGGGCACTCTTCAATATCAGCATTATTCTGAGGGAAAATCATCACCCCCTCCTCAGCCAAAGAAGGGTCTTTCCTCAGGCAAAGGCTAAGACTAAGATGCTATGTGAGGTGGGGGTGAGGATTCATTCTCTACCACTTCAAGTACTCAGAATTTGAGGCTTCATTGGCCACAGCTTCCTCTGAGTCTTCCCACACATTAACATCCCAGTTTTCAGGATCTCAGTCCTTTCCAATCAGTGCTCTGACTTTAACTGCAGACACCTTCTGAGGTTGGTACTTTAATTTACATTGCAACTCAGCCAATCTAATAATTAAAGCTTGAGTTTGATTTTCAGCAGTTCAAGCCGTATTGCTACTGGAAGGAAGATTCTCTTCCAGAGCACACTTAGAAACTTGCAAGTTGTTTACATGCATCTCAAGATGATTATTTTCATCTCTGAGGTCTTTCTTTTCCTTCTCTATTTTATCCAGAGATGCTTCCAAAGCACACTTAGAAGCTTTTAGATATTCTATGCTCATCTTGAGCTTGGTAATTTCATATCTGAGACTTTCCTTCTCATTTTGCACTTTATCCAGAGATGATAAAAGCAACCAACCAGCATCATTATTTTCTTTATTTTTCCTTAGATTATCAAAAGTATTATATACAGGATCACTAAACACCATACTTTTCACAACAGATGAATCAGACTATCCATCACCCCCACTTTTATAAGTTCTTTGATAAATTCACACCACACAGTTTTGATGATCTTCATATCACTAAGGCAGTCTTAAGTAGCTGGAGGTTTCATTGTGTTGGAAAACCAGCTCCAGATAAACTCAAGCCTACTAGAGAAATTCATCTTTATAATTCTGTTCCTCCAGAACCATCTTGGTACCAAGATCTGTATTAGTCAGGGTTCTCTGAAGAAACAGAATCTATAGAATGTAGTATATATATAAATAAGTTTATTAAAAAATGACTCACAATAAAAAATAGTGTGCTTCAAGGTAGCCGCCTGCAGCAGCCTCTTTCTTGGCTGCAATGTTCCACAAAGCCAAGAGATCCAGAGGGTTCAAGCCTTTGCTCTTCTGGAGGGTTGAAGATGCTGGTTCCGAGGTCAGTGAAGAACAGCTGGGCTCAGATGTCAGCGATGAACAGCAAATAGCAGCAAGGCCTAGAGACCAGGCTCCAAGCAGCAGGAACAGCAACGATGTGATGGAAAAGGTGAAGCTCTGAGTCAGTCAAGGACAGAGGCAGCAGCAGCAACAAACAAGAAGGCCAGATGCTCTAAAGGCAAACAACGTGCACACAGAGTGGACTGCACAGCAAGTTGACACCAGATAAGGGAAGAGGAAGGTCCCTCCTTGCACCTCGTATTATCTGATCCACCACTGGAAAGTACCACCCACTAAGGGCTGGGTTCTCCACAGCAATCAGTCAAGTACCTGCAGACTTGTTCAGGGGCCATTCATTAATTTCCCACAGCTGCCTCCAAACAGTCTGCAACTGTCAAGTTGACATCAAAATCCAACCATAACCAGAGGTAATTTAATATACCACAGAGGCCTGAATCTACATGAGAGTAGACAAGCCAGAGTGAACCCTGGAGTCCATAAAGTATACAGGAAGGAGGGTGGGAGGGAGTTTGAGGGATTAAAGAAGGAAAAAAAGGGATGGGAGAGAGGGGAGATGGAGGGAAGCAAGGATAAGTACTCAATATGCTTGTAAAAATAGAAAAATTGAAAATTTAAAAAAAATTGTTAACAATGACTTAAAATGAATTCCAGGAGAAGATAGACATCTCAACCTAAAACTCATGATTTTTTTTCTCTCGTTTGTGTAAATAATTATAGCTGAGATAGACTTTTGTTTTGTTTATTTAGGTTCATTAATTATTTAGATTGATTTTTGTTTTCTACATAATGACAAATATGTGCATACATTCTGTTCACTTACACTTGATCTGATTATATTGCCAGATGTTGTTGCTTAGAGCATTAGGACTAACAAGAGACTCCATAATCTAATTCACATGAACACTCACTTCTCATTTGGGCTAACACGAGTGATGGTTTCCCTAATATAAAGCAAACAATAAATTTCTGAATATTAAAAAAACTATCGTATTTCATATGGATGACATAATGAACTAGAGTAGTAAAATACAGAACACAGGAGTTCTGTACCCATGCTAAGGAATGGGGGAAGTATTCATCTTATTCAGCCAGCATTATGTCACTAATAATGGAAGATCCCCACGTCATCTCTCAGCACTGCATGCATCCATTCAAAAGTACATTTGTATTAACTTCCTTGTCAAGATAGTTATCTTTTAATTTCATAAATTTTATTCTCTACTTTGAAGTAATCCTGAGTGCTATGTTAAAACACTTAAATTAGTAAGGTTTTGCCTTATTTCAAGGATTCTATAATAAAACCAGCAATTTTTATCAGATTTTATATTCTTTACATCAGTTTTATGTTCTTAGAGGTTGAAGTCTTTAATCTTAAAAGGGAAACAACAAAAATCTAAAACTGAAAAGTAGCTAATACAATATAAACTTTGGGGCATTAGAGCATTATACTTTTAGACATTAAAGTAGAAATTGGTTATTTCAAGATATTTTATATACAGAAAAATTCCATTTGAGTTCACAATCTTCTCTGTAGTCAATTACAATGGATTGGATTTTACTCAAAAAGAAGGCCATTTCCCTATCTTTCAAACGCTAGACCATCATTCAAAATGTACACATTTTGGAAGATCACAGTAATTCCCAAATAGGGAAAATTAACGTATGTTTTGTTTGTTTTTTTAAATGGTAAATTAAGCCATGGTGATATTGGGCATCTGCCATTACATTATAATTCGGAATGAAAAATAACTGTTTAAGTTTATGCACATTTTAAATATCTAAGTAAGACACTTAATACAGGTATGTTATTTTTGTGATTATCCTTGCATTAGATGACAGCAAATACTTTGTTCAACAACAAGTGAATATTTACTGCCAGCATTACCAAACTAGAAAACTTTTACAATTTCTCCCAAAAGAACAACAGGGAAACAAAAAGATAGTATCTAACATACAGGGACTAAAGCAACAAATAGTAAGGGAGAAGAACCATGTATCCAATTCTCTTGGAAGAAGAAAGTCTGGAGATTACTGATATCTTAATATTTTCTACTGGAATCTTCTTATCATAGAAGATGCTGCAGAGAGACTAAGGAGGTAAATAACACACCATAAGATCCATGGAGTTAAAAAGAAACAGGATCAGAATCCATAAAAAAATTGATCTTGGAATTGTCACATGATGACTTGCTTTCATAGTGAGACCGAAGCACTTGGCATGACTTCTCATCTAGGTTATAGAACAAAGCCCAGAGAAACAAAATGACAAAAGACACAGAAAAGCACTGAGATATATAATTGAATCACAAGAGGTTTCATGGCCAAAACTATTTCTTTTCCCTCATAAAGTCAGCATTTTACTCTGACATCAAGTGTAAGTATTTGCATGTGCAGATACTTCTCGCTCTAACAAAACCTTCACCTCCCCAGATACAAGGGGTATCATAAATTCTATATGATACAGAATTATCAGAATTAGGTATTCTGTATGATCAGAATTAGCAAGTTGAAGACCCATCCTTAAAGAACCAGATACCATTTCAAACATGAATCACAAGGAGTGGATATTGAGCTACCCATTTTTTCCTGCCCAAAGTAGCTTTACCTCAGAGATTCCACGGCACCCCCTTCTTACAGTTTCTACTCACAGAACAATGAGCTCCCAGGAGCAGGGGCTGCCTTCACCTAGACTTTCCATGGACTCTCAGAAGAGGTGAGCCTTCCAAATGATGTGGGATCTTCTATCCACTTGTAGATCTTCTGAATGTATTGGTCTAGGCAAAACCCAAAGCCACTATCATCCACAGATTTTTCCCTCACTCTGTCAGAGAAAATCATTATTCAGATTTTCTTTTTCTAACTCAAATCAACTGCTATGACACTTGAGCACTTAGCGTGTATTAAAATGATGATATTTACTGGTTTGCAGCCACAAGAACTGCCCAGTCCTCCACAGATTATCTACTGTATATTGCAGGGTCCCAATTGGAGAACTGAGGAAGTAAAGATTCCCATGCTTTCTCATTTATATTTTCATGAGCAAGACAGAAAATCAGTAACTTGCATATTAGATTAAGTAATTATACAATGATAAAAGGACATAAGAGTTTTGGAGAAATTGGAGATGCAATGATTGGTGAAAGGAAGAAAAATACATAGATCACTTCCTAACAGAGCTTCCTGAGAAGATTGCATGCATTTACTTCTCTAGTTCTGCAAGGACAAAGTATATAACTTGAGGCAAAGTGTTGCTTGGAGCACAGTAATGGTTCTACACTTTCAGCTCTCTGAGAACTTGATCTTCTAGACGTCTTTAAACTTTTTCAGAGATTTATACAGACATTAGTGCCACCTTCAATGTTTCTGTTCATTGGCCATCCTAAGGATCACTCAAATTAATTAGACCCACAATAAATATTTTGTTTTAGTCAAACAAATCATCTTCTTAATTTTTTGTCTTCTTGTACTCTTTGTATTCTGTATGATCAGAATTAGCAAAGACTGCACAAGTTGAAGGCCCATCATTAAAGAACCAGATACCATTTCAAACATAAATCACAAAGAGTGGATATTGGCATTATATAAGGTTCACACAAATTTCAGTTGTATCTACCATACAACATTAGCAGCCTGTGGGTACTCCATGGAGTGATACATCTTCACAGAAGATTTTCTGGATCTGGAAGTAAATTTCATTGAATGCAATATCACTCACCAGAAAATCTAGCACACATTCACCCCCCATCAGCTGAATTGCTCCAAAACTTTACAAAAACAAAATGTTACCAGCACTTAACATCTCTAATACATTCCTTTATTGCAGACAGCTTTCTGAATCACATTAAAGCCACAAGATTGGAGTTGCCTTGAGTTGCATTTTATTAGCACAAATCAGGGTGGTTTCTATATATGTGTGTGCCATACAAATTAGAGTGATTATTTCAATTCGAGCTGTGATAATTCTGAGGAGAATGATTGCATGTATATTATTCAAAACAGAAAATAAGAAATAAACAAAGAAAGAAAATATCACAGTAGGATTCTGCGATGCAATGTTAAGTTTTGTTTGTGTGTGTGTGTTTTAATGCAGCTACTTAGTAGTAATTTATTGCCTTATTACTTCTACATTTTGTTGAATTGTCTATACTTGTTATGTTTACAACTAAAGATGCTCATAATCTTTTTCTGTACTGGAACTTTAAGAAAGCCATAAACCAAGCTAGACATCAATTAAAAGAGTTTACTTGTAAACTTAGAAAAACACTAAATAAAATCCTACATCTTCTCTAAAGTCCACACAGTCTAACATAACACACCTTAAAAATCCTTCAGTAGAGTTGATTCATGTTGCAAAGCTTTATGCTCTGTGCCAAGATGTATCCCCAAAGTTTGGACAAAGAGGAGGTATGTTTGGATTTTATTATTAAATTTTTTGCTTAGCATGCATGAAGTCTTGGTTTGGATTCCTGACACTGTTATCCTAACTATGCACTAAAAAGAAAACAGCATTGGTTGCTTGCTTGTAGTTTCTTATGATTTTTTTATTTCTATTTTTGTCTATTATTCTAAACCTACACGAATTTCATTAATAGTTAACCCACTTTATTTCTCTGTGTCACCAGTTTAGACTTTCAGGATTACGCCTCATTTTTATGCACATTCAAAAAACTGATCTTCTAGATTTCTCAATCCAAGTATAGTATTCTCTCTGTTTGCTCTCACTGCATCTCATGCTGTACCCTTCTTTACCTCTTTTCCTCATTCCTTATTCATTGCACAGCTTAAATACTAATACCCCTTGATCCAAATATCTATGAAGCTCACCATTTCCATGCAGTACACCAACACTGCAGTCTATCTACATTAATGAGATCAGAAACACAATACAAGGGGTCTTCTGCAATAGACAAAATCAGAATGATTGCATGACAACATCTCATCTCACTACACCAGCTACAGAAAATGCATTTTCTAGTGACCACACCAATAAATAAGATCTTATCAGAAAGTGTCACCAACAGATAGGACCACACAGAAAATGAACCTCAAGAATGGAGGACATAATTACATTAATAATCCATCAGACATATATAAAGTGAAATTAAAAAATGTCATCAATACTTCTAAGAAATCTGGTATAGATTCAAGACACCAAACCTCAGAATCCATGAAGAAGCTGAGATAAATGAAAAAATAATACACAAATTATTTAATGGAATTATAACATAAAATTTCCTGAAGGTGGCCTGGGGTATGGCTCAGAGGTTAAAGCTTTTGCCTTCCAACCAAAACTACCTGAGTTCAGATGCCCAGATTTCTCATAACAATGCCAGGTAGATACAGTGGCATCCTGTATTTCTGGCCTTGGAAAGCAGATTTTGAGAAATCCCAGAGCAAAGTGACTTTATTAGGGTTGTTTCATCCATGAGCTCACTGCAGGGAGATCTACCTCCACCAGAACAATCTTAGAAGAAACAGCTCCACCCAGATAGAATTGGTCCTTGGGGCCTCCACAGGCATACATACTCAAGTGTCCTCTAATGCACACACACACACACACACACACACACACACACACACACACACACACACAAATGTCCTAAATTTAAAGGAGTCAGGATGTATTTGTAACACCAAAGAGATGTGTCCAGTGATGATTCTCTCCATGCCACATGATAGTCCAGATGTTAAAAATGCAAAGTATAAAAAAATCATAAAAAACCATGAACCATAAGAAAAACCATCAACTCACATACAAAGGCAGGAAAAATCAAAATAATCTCAGCAACTCTACTCCAGAAGAGTTTAGAATTTTATATTTCAAGTTCATAAAGCATATAATACAATGTTGTTTCTAGCAAAGTTCAAAATTCAAAACTGATGGAAAAATCAAGATACTTCAAGTCAAGCATGAATTAAGACAATTTGTGACAACCAAACCAACATTGAAGAAAATCCTTGAAGCAATAATGATAGTTAGAAGTAAGTCTCATTTATTAGAATGTGTATAAGAACACATTACATGAAAGAATGAGTAAATAAAGAAAGGTTGGGGGGAAGCAATCATGTGCAACACAGGGAATGCCCAAATCTAACAAGGGACAAGGAAAAGAAAAAACAATAAAACATTCTAATAGAACTTCACATAACGGCAAAAGCCCAGGCATCTGTGGAGGTAACTGGCCCACGAGTGGGCAAGCCTGCAAGTGGAGAAGTCCCCCTTTTTGTCCAGCATCTGCCCCACAGACTCTGCCTGGGAGGAGCTATTTCTTCTAAGATCCTCACCTATCCATGAAACATGTTCAGGTAGATCTCACTGCAGTCAGTTCCTGGAGGCGGCAACCCTTTTGTGACTGAAGTATTATGTCAGAAAGTACTTCTCCCAGTCTAAAAATCTTACCACACAAGGTTCCCAGACCAATTTATTCAGTGTTAAGTTCTATCAAACTTTTAATGATGGCCTAATACCAACATGGTTCTGTTTCATGAAACAGAAATGGAAGAATCACTGCCAAATTCATTTTATGAAACCAATGTTTATCCTGATACCAAAATTGAGTGAGCAAAGAAAACTACAGATCCTCATGGACATAAATATAAAAATTCTCAACAATGAACTCGTACACTGGTTTCAAGAACACATTGAGATCACAATCATGACCAAGAAGATCATACCAGGGATACAAATGTGGATTCTAGGTATAAAAATCAATAAAGTAAGTCACAAATTGGCAAGACAGCTCAACAGATAAGACAACTGCTTATAAAGCTGTTATCCTAAGTACATGCTCCAGAAGCCGGGTAGAAAGAAAAAATAGATGTCTCATAGAGGTCCTCTAACTTCCAACTATATCTCCTGATATACATGCATGCACCTTTGTCTGCTGCTATCTCTTGAATTAATGAATTAACTAAAAATATATTAAAATCAACATATAAGTAATCTTAATGATATCACATGATCATCTCTACAAATGTCAAAAACGTATTTGATGAAGATCAACCTGATTTTACAATAAAAATCCTGGAGGAATTAAGAATCTGAAGAACACTAAAGTTGTTAGCCAATATTATACTAAGCAGAGAAAATACAAGAATCTTCCTTTTAGAATCTGAAAGAAGACAAGCATATCCACTAGCTCTAAACTTTTACAATATTGTGCTCAAGGTCCTAAGTAGATAAGATAAGATATAAAAAAGATAAAATAAAAAAGAAAGAAGTAAAACTTCCCTATTTACTTTCCTATTTGCAGGTGATGACTCAACCATGACATTTTTACCTTTAATAAACACTTTTATAAAAGTTGAAGGATTCATTATTTACAGACAAAAATAAGTAATTTCACATATGTATACCAGCCATATATATATGTATGTATGTATATGAAAAGTTCCGACTAGATTCAAAAGACTGAACCAAACCAGATTATAAAAAGTCCAAAGCCAGCTTTAATGGGAAAGCTCTCTGGAGGTTCTGCATTCCAAACCAACTGAGGCTGGAGAAGTCTCACCCAGGGCAGGGTCCTTGGCCTTTTATAGGTCAAGGGTCAGATAAGAATCTTAAAGGGCCAGGAGGGGGGATCCCAGTGAGAAACTGGTGACATCTGCTGAGGAAGTTGCAACACTCACCCTGCAGGTCTTCCCGATTTCTGGGAACTTTCCAGATTGGGGGGGAGGGAGTGATAGAAATAAAAGTAACATGTAACCAATACAACCTAACACTACCAATAATTAATTTGTTTGAGAAAGAAATTAGGGAAAACATTTCATTCACAATAATGAAATACCAAAATGAAATTTTTCATTGAAATGCCCCCTTTAAGATTCCTCTAACAGAACTAGCAAAATCTAGATATGGATTCATATCTAGATTCATATGGAAAAGTTCATATGGAAAACACAAAAGACATAGAGAATCTATTGATCTCTTCATTTGCTTACTCTTCTTTTGCTGTCAGACAAGCAGCATTTACTTGGTTTATGGTTCCAGTGGAGATAACATTCCATTTATGAGGGCAGGGGGCACAATAGAACACATGGCTAGAGGCCAATTCAGATCATAGCAGTAATCAAGAGACAGAAAGCAAGCCAACAAGAGGAAGCAGTCCTGGGTTATCAAACCACAAGGACCTAACTCCTCTAATCTGCCTTCCTTCAGGAAAACACTGTCTCCTGAAGGACCATGTTGCAGTTTGCCTGCATGGTTGCTGATAAGTGACCATCAAATGGCTTAAGGGAACAAGGGTTTATTTCCTTACAACAGTCCCATTACAGAAGAGCATGCACCAACATGAACTTGAATAGAATGCAATATATGCAAAGTCAGGTAAGGGGAGAAGCTGATGACAAATAAGATGGAAGACTTTCAGGAGAGGATTCTTCCCTCTCCTTCCAAGGGAAAGCAGAAATCTGGAGAAACAGCAACTAACTTGAACAAAGACAAGAGAGGTGTGCTGGGTTCTTCCAAAAGCCATGCTTATAGAAAGCTAGGAGATTCTTATTCAAATAGACTTATGTTTCAAATATTCTGGGAGGAAAAAAATGATAATACATGCTGGTTGCTGATAAAATTCCTAGAATTGAATTTACATAACTATCACTTGGAAATCACAGCTTTGTGCAGGCCATATGATATGTGTAGCTAGTATTATATGCTGTTATATAAGGAATCCCCTGGGCCTGCTACAAGTATAAAACAGTAAAGAATTTTTTTTAAATTAGATTCATGTAACATCCATATTCATATAAAATATCACGGGTATTGATGTTACCATTTTTTCTCGTTTTTCATTCCAATGTTCTATTTAAATATCCAAGTACTTCTTTAAAGAAAAAATACTTTGAACTTCAAAAGCAAAGCTTTCAGAGATATTTGAACCATTCCTTTGGAACAGAGAGATAAGTCAAAGTTTTTAAAGATACCCCTTACTAACATCCTTTATGTAATTAATATAAACAAAACTGTCTTTTAGACTGTGAAGACATTTTGGAGAGATGGCTCAAGGGTTTTTATTTCCACTCATACAAGCTTAACAGGTACACTGGTCCCCTCCCTCCCTCTGCCCTATGCTCTCTTCCCTTCCCCCTTACCTCCCTATCCCCCAGTGCCTCCCCCTCCCATCCCTGGAGTATCCTTTAATGGGCATGCCAGACTTTCCTCTGGGTCCTCCTTTCCGATGAGGTGCAAGGACCCAGTGGCATTTCCCTGAACCCTTTCTCGTGTTCCCCTTAAGCATAGGAACACTACTGTGGTTGTCTATCCCTTGCCTCCAAAGTCCAATTATGATTGCTTTGGCCCTAACTCGTGTGGAGTATCTTGCATATCATTGCTCCTCCCATCCTTGTGCTGCATCCTGCATTTTCATCCCTGAAACGCAAAGCCTGGAAAATCCCAGAGGTGAACAAAAAAGAGGTAGAGCAATAGATGATGAGTCACAAAGTCACCCTTGGGCCTCCAAGGGTACTATCTGATACTCACTGACACACACACACACACCAAAAGTTGAGACATTTGAATTCAGCATTTTTATATGAGCATCAGGAAGTTCCTCCCATTCATTAGGAAGTAGTAAACATTTACATTCTTCTGTCTGAGGCTCAAGTTTATCAAAGGTGCCCTTCATTCAGATACAATAAATTGCATCTTGAGTATGAAAGAAATTGCAATATGAATATAAATAAATCATTAAAATGCAATCTGTCCTTTCAAACCATGTATGAAATAGAATGAGGTAAACAATGTGACCATATTTCAAGGCTGAAGGAAACACAGACGCATTTCCACTAGATGGAGAACAGTGACATCATTTTTATGAAAATTTCCTCAAATTAGTACCTTTTACAAAGAAAGATGGTTACTGTTTATTATTATTATTATTATTATTATTATTTTATTATTATTGGTAGTAGTATAAATAACAGAAAATTGGTTGCATTTGACAAAGTATACTGCATTCATCAGGATGCACTTTAATTATAAGACAGATTGAGCCACCAAACTTTTGAGAAAGGAAATGAATTTTCATCATTTTAAAAGCTGGCTTCAAATCTGTTAAATTCTTTATTTTTAAAGAATCTGGGTTTGTGTGTGTGTGTTTGTGTTAGAGAGCGAAGAGTGTCCCTGTGGAAGATTAAAGGTGACTTCAGGAATCATCCTGGATTCCACCTTCTTGCTCTTGGATTTCTAAGTTCACCCCACCAGAACTGGAAGTGCAGGCCACCTTTTCTGCCTGGCAGGCAGTTTTACTTGGGACCTGGGAATCAAACTCAGGACCTTCTACTTGCAAGGCAGAGTCTTTACCCCTGAGTCCTCTCTTCAATAAATTCTTTAAATAACATTGTTTACCTACTTGTCAAGCTTCTTGCAAAATAAATAGCTTTGGAGATTTGTTTGTACTGCAACAAAATGTATGATCTAGTTAAGTATGATTTGATATTTAAATTAACAAGTCACAAAATGCTTTCAACTTAGTTATTAGCCATGTTTAACATGGCTCCAAAGAGTAAGAATTTAATTAGAAAAAGCTGACTGTTTGAAATGACACCTTTGGTATTGTGAAAACATTTCAGGAATATTGTGGGTATGCAAAATATTACAAGAGAAAACCAAAAATTATACAGACCAAAGACAATATTGTGATAATGTAATTGCCCACATTAGCACAGGATGGAGATGGTGGATATTAATACATGTCCTCATTTAGATTTGTTATTAAAGTACTTTTATATGTGAAATAATATTATGTGGAAAAAGGCATGGGTTTACATCAAGTCATAGAAATACAGAAAAAATGCTAAGGGAGAAAAAGATGGATTAAAATTTTTATGAATCTAGATGAACTCAGCCATTGCCTATTAATCATCCAAAGATACTTTTACTGCTTTATTTCAAATTTTTCCTGTCCTTGTAAATCATAATTATAAATAGAGAACACTAATTAGTGGTTAGCATATTGGGCCATCATGATGATGTAATTAACTAAAGTATTTGAGACCTTGAGATAAAATAAATTTAAGGTGTACAGTTTTAGTAATAAAAGTCACGAGCTGGATTGTGCCTACAACACCTTAAAATTTCACGACAGAAGATACAAAAGAGAATACATAATCTTCGATTTTTATTTTGTGCATGTGTGTATGTATGTGTGTGTGTGTGTGTGTGTGTGTGTGTGTGTGTGTTGTGTTTGTGCCTATGTGTATCAAAGGGCACTGCATGTGCCTGCAAAGACCCGAGAGTGACTTCGGGGACCATCTTAGATTTTGTGTGTGTGTGGATCTGTGACTTCAGGGACCATCTTAGATTGTTCTATCTCCACTTTGCTTTGTTTGAGTATTTCCTAGGCTCTGCCTTCTACAGCCAAAAATACAAGCCACTGCCACTTTCACTGGACATTTTTGTGAAGTATCTGGGATCTGAACTCAGATCCTTCTTCTTGCCAGACAAAGGCTTAACCACTGAGCAAACCAGTCAGCCCCAATCTTCAATTCTTTTTTTTTTTTTCTACACTTAATAAGTATGTGTCTTAGAAGATATTTTGGAATAATTGTCATACATTCTGTAACAATCCTTCATAAGATTCATCCTAGGCAAATATTTTCCCTAGGATGATACTTGTCTCTTCATTCTCTTAAGAGTACCTTTTATAAAAGCATTTTACTATTAATTAAAATTAATTTTTTTAATTTTTTTATTTCCGCTCATACAAACTTAACAGGTACACCAGTCCCCTCCCTCCCTCCAACCTCCCCATCCCCTGCTCTACCCTCCCCTCCTCCCTCCTTCCCCATCCCCCAGTGACTCCCCCTACCATCCCTGGAGCATCCTTTAATGTGCAGGCCAAATTCTCTTCTGGGTCCTCCTCTCCAATGAGGTGCAAGGACCCAGCGGCATTTCCCAGAACGCGTTCCTGTGTTCCCCTTAAGGAACACTAATGTGGCTGTCAATCCTTAGCCTCCTAGGATCTTGGTGCCTTTAGCAAATGCTAGACTTTGTGGGGTCAATAGTGTGTTGGACATTGCACAGGGCATGCAATTTCCAATTGCGATTGCTTCGGCCTAACTTGTGTGGAGCATCTTGCATATCATTGCTCCTCCCATCCTTGTGCTCTTACAATCTTTTTTTATTAATACATTTTTATTATTATTTCAGCTCATACAAAATTAATAGGTACACCAGTTCCCTCCCCCCTGCTCCTCCTCCCCACCCCCCTCCCTTCCCATCCCCCAGTGCCTCCCGCCCCAATTCCCAGAGAGTCCTTTCTTGTGCATGCCTGATTTTCCTCTGGGCCCTCCTCTCCGATGACGTACAAGGACCCAGTGGCCTTTCCCTGAACCCTTTCCCGTGTTCCCCTTAGGTATAGGAACACTGCTGTGGCTGCCAATCCCTTGCCTCCAAGGATCTTGGTGCCTTTAGCAGATGCTAGACTTTGTGGGGTCAATAGTGTGTTGGACAATGCGCAGGGCATGTAAAGTCCAATTATGATTGCTTCAGCCCTAACTTGTATGGAATATCTTACATATCATTGCTCCTCCCATCCTTTTGCTCTTACACAAATTTCCTCTTCTGCAAATTTCCCTGAGCTTCAGGATGGGGAAAGATTAGGCTGGCCTAGTTCTAGGTGGTTGATATAGAGTCTCTGAAGTTCTGGATTATGGTTTGTTGATTTTTTTTTCCAGTTTTGCTGCTCCTGCAATGCCCTTGGCTCCACCCTGATGAGTATTGGATGTCACTCCCTGGCCAGAGATAAAAACCTGTTAAATTAGAGTCTTTTTATAAGAGTATATTCAAAGGTAGATGTAATAAAAGTAGGAAACCGTGGTGAGGGAAGGATCAATCACCCGTTTGCAAAATGGTTACTTTCTGTATGCCAGACTATATGCTCTCCCCTTCTGGTGAGATCATACCCCATCAGTTGCAAAGACCAGGAAGGAAAGTCTGTGAAGTTAACCAGATGTCTCATTACTTACTTGCAGTCCTTGATGGTTACCTATTTTTTGTGCTGTAATTTGGTCCTCTCTCTACTTGTTTCTGGTAGGGCCCTCCTTCCCCATCCCTCCTGTTTATAATCTTTGCAATTACTGTAGGTATTGCAGAGAGTTATCCTTGAGTGTCTCAAAATGGGTTTGGTACTAGGGTCCACCTATTAGGGAGTATATATGGCTCTTAATTTTCTGTGTCTGGGATACTTCACTCAATATAATTGTTTCTAATTCCATCCATTTCCCATCAAATTGCATTAATTAATCATTTTTGATGGCCAAGTAGTATTCCGTTGTACAAATGTACCATATTTTCTTTATCCACACCTCAACTGTTGGACATTTGAGTGGATTCCATGACTTTGCTATTGTAAACAGTGCTGCTATGAACATGGTCGTGCTTGTGCTATCGAGGTGAACCTCTGCTGTATGGGGGGTTATACCCAAAAGTGGAATCACAGGGTCATATGGCAAATTTCTTTAAGAATCTCCAGACGGCTCGCCAGAGTGGCTGTATGAGCCTGCACTCCCACCAGCAATGTAGGAGAGTTCCCCTCTCTCCACATTCTTTCCAGCATTTGGTGTTCTTTGTATTGTGGATTTTTGCCATCCTGACCGGGGTGAGAGGATATCTCAGGGAAGTTTTGATTTGCATTTCCATGATGACTAAGGATGTGGAACATTTTTTAAGATATTTGTTAGAAATTTTAATTTCATCCCTGGTAAAATTTCTTTTAAGTTCCAAGGCCCATTTTTTAATTGAGCCATTTGTTTCCTTGGTGTTTAGTTTTCTAAGTTCTTTGTGCACTCTGGATAATAGAGCTCTATCAGATATGTGGTTAGTGAAGATTTTCTCCCATTCTGTGGGTTGCTTTGTGCTGGAGTTACAATCTCTTTATCTGAACAGAGTTCAGATATTTCACAAGATCCCATCTATTGAGTGTTGGTTGTAGTGACTGTGCTATTTGATGTTCATTTAGGAACTGTTGGGCTAGCCCAATCAGCGGGAGAGAGTTCCCTACCCTTTCAACTAAGGTGTTTATAATCTCTGGCCTTATATCAAGGTCCTTGATCCATTTGAAATTAAGTCTTGTACATGGTGACAAGTACGGGTCCACTTTTAATCTTCTGCATGTGGAGATCCAGTTTTGCCAGCACCATTTGTTGAAGATGCTGTTCTTTTTCCATTGGATTCTTTGGGCCCCTTTGTCAAAGGCCAAATGGCTGTAGTTGTGTGGGATTATATCTGGGTCTTCAACCCTTATCCATTGATCTGTGTGTCTATTTTGGAGCCAATACCAGGCTGTTTTTACAACAATGGACTTGTAGTATAGACTAAGGTTTGGTATGGTGACACCTCCAGCACTGTTTTCGTTACTCAGGATTGTCTTTGCTATTCTGGGTCTTTTGTGCCTCCATATGAATTTTGAAATTGTTTGCTCTACTTCTTTAAATAATTGCTTTGGGATTTTAATTGGTATAGCATTGAATCTGTATATTACCTTTGGTAGAATGGTCATTTTTACAATATTGATTCTGCTAATCCAGGAACATGGGAGGTCTTTCCACCTTCTGGTGTCTTCTGCAATTTCTTTCTTTAGGGTCTTAGTTTTCATTGTAAAGGTCTTTTACCTCCTTGGTTAGGTTTATACCAAGGTATTTCATTTTTTTAGGGGCGATAGTAAATGGGATTGAGTCTCTCAGGGCTTTTTCACGTCTTTCATTCTGTGCATATAGGAAGGCCACTGATTTCTGTACCTGCAACCCTGCTGAACTTCTGTATTAGTTCCAGGAGCTTCCTGGTGGAGTTTTTGGGATCACTCAGGTATAAGATCATGTCATCTACAAATAGAGATAACTTGAGTTCTTCTTTGCCGATTTGAATCCCTTTGATGTCCCTTTCTTGTCTTATGGCTTCAGCTAAGACTTTAAGTATAATATTGAATAGAAGTGGTGAGAATAGACAGCCTTGTCTAGTTCCTGATTTAAGCGGGTTTTTCCCCATTGAGTATAATCCTTGCTGTTGGTTTGTTGTGTACAGCTTTTATTATATTGATAAAGGTTCCTTCCTTTCCAACCTTCTCTTGGGTTTTGATCATAAACGGCTTGTCAAAAGCTTCTTTGGCATCTATCGAGAGTATCATGTGGTCTTGAATTTTGGACTGGTTTATATGGTGAACTACCTTGATTGATTTGCATATGTTAAACCAATCTTGTGTGCCTGGTATAAAGCCTACTTGATCCCTTTGAATGATCTTTTTGATATGTTTTTGAATCCGATTTGCTAAGATTTTGTTGAGAATCTTTGCATCTGTGTTCATCAGAGAGATCGGCCTATAGTTTTCTTTTTTAAGAGTATATTTATTAGGTTTTGGGATTAAGACGATATTAGCTTCATAGAAGGAATTTGGTAGTGTTCCTTCCTTTGCTATTAGATTGAACAGTTTAAGGAGTATTGGTGTTATTAGCTCCTTAAATGTCTGGTAGAACTCTGTGCTAAATCCATCTGGTCCAGGACATTTTTTGATGGGAATGTTCAAGATTACTTCATCAATTTCCTCATGTGTTATATGACTATTTAGATAATTCACAACTTCCTGATTCAATTTAGGTAGGTTGTGTTTACTTAGAAATTCATCCATCTCTTTTGTGTTGTCAAATTTCACAGAATGCAAGTTTTGAAATATGACGTTATAATTCTCTGGATTTCCTGGTTATCAGTAGTGATAACTCCATTTTCATTTCTAATTTTGTTAATTTGGGTTTTCTCCCTCTTGCTTTTGGTTAATATAGCTAGGGGTGTATCAATCTTATTGATTTTTTCAAAAAACCAGCTTTTTAACGGGTTGATATTCTGTATCGTTTTCCTAATCTCGATTTCAGTAATTTCTCCCTTTATTTCGCTACTCTCTCTTCTACTGCTTTTGGAAATGGATTGCTCTAGTGTCTCTAAAGCTTTAAGCTGCATTGTTAAATTATTTATTTCTGATGTTTCCATTTTTTTGATGTAGGCATTAAGAACTATGAACTTACCTCTCAGGACAGCTTTCATTGTGTCCCAGAGATTTTGGTAAGTTGTATTTTCATTATCGTTCGCGTTCAGGAAATCTTGAATTTCCTTTTTAATTTCTTCCTGAATCCAATTCTCCTTCAGCATCATAGTATTAAGTTTCCAGGAGTTAGTGTATTTCCTGTGGTTTATTGTGTTGTGGAATTCAAGCTTTAGGCCATGGTGGTCTGATAGGTACAGGCTAGAATTTCAACTTTGCTGTACATGTGGAGATTCGTTTTATGGCCCAGTATGTTATCTATTTTGGAGAAAGTTCCGTGTGCTGCTAAGCAAACTTCATATTCTTTGGCGCGTGGATGAAAAGTTTGATAGAGATCTGTAAGGTCCATTTCTTTAAGGATTTGATTAAGTTCCAAAGTGTATCTGTTAAGCTTTTGACCTGTTGATCTATCCCATGTAGAGAGGACAATTTTGAAATCCCCAAGAATTATCGTTTGGGGATTGATTTCTCGCTTTAGACATTGTAGGGTTTTCTTAATGAATATGGAGGGGCCTGTATAAGGTGCATATATGTTCAGTATTGTGAAATTTTCTGGTAGATTGTACCTATGACTAAAATGTAGTATCCATCTGTGTCTCTTATGATTTTTTTTGGTTTGAAGTCCACTTTGTCCAACAGCATAATGGCTACCCCTGCCTGTTTCCTGGTTCCATTAGCTTGCAGAATTTTTGACCAGCCTTTCATTTTTAGGATGTGCCTATCTTTTGTGGTGAGATGAGTTTCCTGAAGGCAGCAGATTGATGGGTTATGATTTTTAATCCAAGTTTGTAATCTGTGTCTCTTGATGGTGAGTTAAAACCATTGAGAAATTATTTTTAATTTTGCACATTTTATTATTATTATTATTATTATTATTATTATTATTTATTCAACTGTGTGCATGTGCGTGTGTATGTGCACGCGCGTGTGTATGTCTGTGTATGTGTGTGTCTGTGTGTGTGTGTGTAGAACCACGGACAAATTCAGGGAACCACCATGGACGCCTCCACCTCCTTCTTCCCCAGGATTCACAGTCTCTGCCCTACCAGGACCAGAAGCGCAGGCCGCCCCCGCTTCCGCCTGGCGTCTATACGTGGAATCTGGGATCCAAACTCAGGACCTTCCGCCTGCAAAGCAGGAGGCTTAACCCCTGAGCCACCTCTCCAGCCCAATTTTGCACATTTTATGTTTAGTGGCTTTTGTAAGTGTATTGTTTGACATTTATATTTTGTGGTATTATATTTCCCTCTGTACTCCTGGATGCGGTTGTTTTTTCTTCATTTCTAGCATTTTTTGAAGGCCTGGTTTGGTAGACATGTATCCTTTCAAGTTGTCTTTGTGCTGGAAAACTTTTCTTTCTCCCTTGATCATGACAGATAGTTTTGCCGAGTATATCAGTCTGGGTTTACATTTTTGCTCATTTAATACTTGAAGAAGACAGGTGCAAGAATAAATCCTCTTTTGCAACTCGGCACTCACTGTTCGGTGTGAGTTCTGATACATACAGGAAGGAACAAGGTAAAAAAAAAATTACTTGAAGAACATCTCTCCAAGCTCTTCTTGCTTTTACTGTTTCCATTGAGAAGTCTTTGTTATTTTAATAGGTTTACCTTTAAAAGTGACTTTTTTTTTCCTCTTGAAGTTCTCAGCACCTTTTCTTTGTCTTGAATGTGGAGTGTTTTGACTATTATTTGCCGTGGCGATTTTCTATTTTGGTCATATCTGTTTGGGGTGTGGAATGGCTCTTATATTTGAATGGGCCACTCATTCTTTAGATGGGGGAAGTTTTCCTTGATGATAGTTTGAAAATTTTCCTCAGGGGTGGTATTTTGGGATTCTTGCCCTGGTATTCCATGAATGCGCATGTTAGGCTTCTTCAGGGTCTCCCCATATCTCTTGAATATTATTCCTCTCAAGTATCTTTTTGGCTTTAACAATCTCTTCCATTGAGCTGGTTACTTCTCCCACTTTGTCTTCAAGATCTGAAATTCTATTTTCTGCTTCTTTAGTTCTGCTGATAAGACTCTCTGTTGAGTTTTGGGTTGAAGATAACTTGTCTTTCAGTTCAATTTTAAACTCTGCCTGAGACTGTTTTAACTGCTCTATGTCTATTTTTGTTTCTTGAACTGTTTTTCTCAACTTCTCCAAGTGTCTGTTGTGTTCCTTGTTCAAAGTGGTTGATGCGATTGTTTAACTCCTCCTGGATTTCCTCTTTCATAGTATTAATCATGGTAATGATCACACTTTGAAAGTTGTTATCTTGGGTCTGGCTTTCTTGGCTATTATCTGTGAATTTGTTTTGGTTGGAATCCATCATTATGGGGTTAATTTTTTCAATGGGAGATTTGTCTTCCTGGGTTTTGTTTCTCATGGATCTGCACTTTGACTTGGGCATTGTTGTTTTTTCTCTTAAGACCTTTCAGTTTCTGTGTGTTTTTGACTGAACTGATTTAGTTAGTATTACTACTCTCGGTCAGTTATTACTAGTGCTTGCCTTGTAGTTGGGTATTTTTGTCTTTTGTTATTATTATTTCCTAGATGAGGCTATTATGCTGTTAGTACATCAGTTAAATCAGGTTAAGTAGACAGGAGGTGAATATTAGTATGGTAGTGTACTTTTACGATTTAGTATCTTGGTGATATGTGAGGGTGAATGGTATAATCTCTGGAGTTGTATATATTTTTGGGGTGGCTATATGGAAAAGTTAGTCTGCAGTGATTAATACTAAGAAGGAGAAGTATGGTTAAAAAAAAGGATTTACTTATCTTTAGGCTGGATGCGAAGAGTCTCTCCCATGTGATAGGATGATTTAGAGGACTTCAGATGTATGGCCTTTGTCCCTTAGAGCTTTGCTTGGATTTTCTTTCGGTTCTGTTGAATTCTGTGTAGCAGCGTGTCCTCTGTGTACCACGAGTGAGGATCTCCAGTGGGTTAGAGTGGCAGAGGGGCTGATGATGATGGCAGAACTCTTCACCTGGGACCTGGGACTTGGCTTAGTAGCCCACCCAGGCTCTAGGGATGGAGGACCACCAGCAAGTCCTGTCCTGTTCTGGCGGGCAGGTGGGCAGGAGGAACAAAGAGGCTGGGGCCCTGGGCATGGGCCAGGCAAACCAGAGGCACCCTGGGTGTTTCCCAGGCTGGCTGTTGCGAGGTGCTGGGTCAAGGGGCGACTTGGGTGCTAGGTAACTCACCTAGGATGGAGGACTGACTGAGAAAGAGTCCCATCTCGGTCAGCCGGGCAGTCAGGCAGGAGGAACAAAAGCCCCAATTTTCAATTCTTTTAATGCAAGTAGAGAAGATTGCTTGTACAAAGGCCTTAAACTGAGGATGAGAAGGTGCTGTGACCTTCCCAAACATTAACTACAAGTAAGGTTGCAAAATATGAGCCTGTGAGGGACAACTCACATTCAAACCATGACACCAACCCTTAGCTCCCACAGATTCATGGCCACTTCACGATGAAAACATTACTCAGTGTAACTTTAAAAGTCCCCGTCGACTATATCAGCAGTTCCAACAAAGATCAAAAGACCAGAGTCCAAGGCCTCCTACAAAACCAAAAGACAAGTTGCACAGTTCCAACACCCAATGACACAGAGTGAAGATCCCATTCCAAAAGGACCATGTCCCGGAAAGATGGGTCCATAACAAGAGTGATTAACTCAAATCCTCATGTACTAACTATATTATTTAATATAAAAAAATTCCTGACATATTTATAATGGGAAAATTTACTATGGTTTGCGATTTGGAAGATTCCAGTCCATATTTGATTAGCCCACTGCTTTGAGTGAAGCAAATAGCACATCATGGAAAGATCATGTGACAAACATCCCATGTCATAGCCAGGAAGTGAAAAGAAGAAAGAGAATGAGATCAGAGTCACACTTCCTCCTTCAAGCTCATGCCTCAGTGACTCAAAGACCTCCCAGTAGTCCCAATTTTTAAAGGTTCCAGCACTCAGGCAGCAAAGCCTTTAACACACAGGCCTTTGGGAAATGTCGAAGATTAAACCCAAGACATAGTAGAGATAAAAGAATAGGATCAGTGTTGTAGGAACAAAAAGCTACAGGTGAGAGTGTATCCATGTTGGACTGAGACACCAAGCAGTAGTGAGGGTCACAGGAGCTTTTCAGATGCACAGTTGACCCAAGAACCATCTAAAATGATCCCAATGTGTCAAGTAGGAAAGTGAGCTCAGAGATAATTCGCCACCAAAAACAACGAGTCAGACAGAAGTCTGATGTTCACCAAGCAGAGAAATAAGAAAAGAAAAGGGTCAGCCTATTCCCAAACCAGCATTCAAGGCTGTCTTCAATAAGGGAAGAAATGTAGGAACAGGAATGTCTACAGAGGTTACTGATGTTCAAATAAAGTTTATTCTAAAATATGGATCCCCAGCCTTGTTCATTTGAGTGTAGTTGTACAATTAGAAAAGGGTATGTGAGAAGCACCACGAGTCTGGAGATGAAACCAGGAAAGGGCAAGCAGAGAACTGGAAGAACTCTGATCACAGGGATGACATTCAGATCTACAGGTTGTTCCCTGTTCTCAAGTTGGTGTAAAAAAAAAAAAAAGACACAGCCTGGGGCCAAAGCATTCTTTCACACTTGCTTTTCTTCCCTTCCTAAAAAGAAGCAGTTGCAATTTTTCAGTTTTGTTAACACTCTGGTATCACTTAGATAGTCTAGATGTCTATGTTAGATTCATTTTGCTGTTGTAATAACTGAAAATGTAGTGGTTAGATTCAATTCAGATCCATTATAGCTCTGGAGGTCAAAATATGTGAAATGGTTTCAAATGGGTTAACATGCAATTCACTCTAGAGAAACTGTGAATTTTAGCTGTTACAAGTTTTTCGCATTTCCCAGCTTCTGGTTTTTATCACCCATCACTTTGGTTCTGTTCTTGCTATCACATCACATGTGACTCCTGTCTCACAAGGAACATTGTGACAATACTGGATCCTCATGATACTAACGAACACCCTCCCTTCCTTGCCAATATCTTTAATCATATATTCAAATTTTTTCCTACGCTATAAATTATTATTTTCACAAGTTTTTGTATTAGGACATGAACATATTTAAAAGACCTTTAGGTATGTGGAAGGAAAGGAAACAATTCTAACCATGTGTGAGGTTCACAAATAAAGAGAAACTAATCCAGGTAGAGACCTAAGAAATAGGAGTTTATTGGAGTAGGGGAACCTAGAACCACAGTTTAAACCTTACAGCGGGAACATTAGATCAAGCTTCATGTCAGAGAGGACAGGGAGGGAGCAGCCATGAACAGCATCACATGTGGAGTGAAGAGAAAGTCCCTGGATAGTGCTGCAATCTTTTAGGTTATCAGCTATTCTCAGGAATTGCCCAGGAGTTGCTAGGAGAGTAGATCAGGAATTTAGGAGCTATTATCTGTCTAGGGAATTGACATTTTCTAGCTAGCATATAAGTTTTACAAAATGGTGCTTGTGGCTAACAAGGAATATTCCCCTAAGCATGACTTCCCAGAAAATAGCTGGGAAAAAACTGCTTCCAACAATTGTAGAAATCAGAAATATGTATCTGCTGGTGTTTCTCTAAAATGGAGGAGTAAAGACTACTTGAAGGACCCGAAAGTCAGCCCTTATTTTCTCTTTTGGATAAAGTCCAAATTTCCCTAAAAGAGTCAATGGATCTAAGTTGGAAACTTTTAAGAAACAGTCTGAATTAAAGGTAAGAAAGGCAAAAAGTAAGCTGGGGTCTTGAGAGCAATTTCCATGGAAATAATCTGTTACTAAAGAAGGGAGGTAGCAGTGTGAAGTAGACTGCCTGAGGCAGAAGGTAGAGTCTTGCTAAGGGGGCTCTAAGTATAGCCAACCTAGAGCTTTCAGATTCTTTTTCTGCCAGGTATTCACTTGTTGATAGAGTCATTTTACAAATCCTTTCTCAGCATCTCTATCCATAGTAGGCTGTAATATGGAAGCAAATGAAAGTTTCTCCTGATAATGTATAATATATTGAAGTTAAGGAGGAAGACAGGAGAAAATAAGTTATACATCCCACAGGACTTTCAAAAAAAAAAAAACAAAGAAAGCATGGTAGCAAAAAAGAAATTAGTGAAATATTAGAGCAGACACTTAAAAGAAGGAGGAAGTTTCTATGAGTGGATTCAGGAAGGTAGTTACAGAAGAATGAGAATAGAAAATATCTCTTCTGTTTACACCAAGGACAGGAAGAAAGGAAGGAAGGAAGGAAGGAAGGAAGGAAGGAAGGAAGGAAGGAAGGAAGGAAGGAAGGAAGGAAGGAAAGAAGGAAGGGAGGGACGGAGGAAGGAAGGAAGGAAGGGAGAGACGGAGGGAGGAAAGGAGGGAGGGAAGGGAGGGAGGGAGGGACGGAAGGAAGGAAAGAAGGGAGGGAGGGAAGGAGGAAGGAAGGGAGAGAAGGAGAGAGGGAGGAAGGCAGGGAGGGAGGGAAGGAGGGAGGGAGGAAGGGAGGGAGGGGGAGGAAAGCTAGATTCTTGGAGTTCTTTTATTATGAAACCAGATTCCTGGGGTTCTTGTATTGAGTGAAACAAGAACACATGGAGATATTAAATCAGGAATTTATTAAAACAAGAGAAAAGGGAAGAAACTTTTGACACTCTGTTCAAGGCACGAAAAAAGGAAGCCATATCCTTAAGGTGGGAGAGCATCAGAGCAGAAGAGACAACTTAAAGCCAGCGAGAACAGGGAGAATGCTACCATGGGGAGAAAACAGATTCACTATGACATGAGGGCAAGGAGGAAGAAGGAAGAGGAAGAGGAATGGGCAGTGTTACAATCTTTATAGTCCCTGGCATTGATAAGAAATCTGCCAGTTACTAGGGTAACTTTACTAAGGTAAAGAGGGTGAGTAGAACTACAACCCCTTACGGTCTTAGGCACTGCTAAGAAGTGGCCCAGGAGTTACTAGGGAAGTGAGATAGTAAAGACTGGAGAGGTGATAGCGAAGATTCTCACAGGACAGGAAATTCCTAACTGTGCTAGTTGTCCAATAGAAATTATTTTATTAGAAGGAAGTAGGGGAGAGGGAGAAGGGAGAAAAAAGAGGACATTTTCAAATGGATTAGGTTAGGAAAGTGACAGATTTTATGAATCCCAAGGCTCTAGATTTGGTTCTGAAAACATGGGAACAGAAGAATAAGAATTTTTAATTTACATTTTAAGAGGTAAATAATGGTTTATCAGCTGCCAGAAAGAAATTCGGATAAATAAAAATGCAAATAGCATAGAAGTCTTTGTTATTGGGAGTCATAATTAAAACACCATTTGAACATCATCACATGGAAAAGTAAAGGAATAAAGTGGTGTTAGTCTGTTAAAACTGCTATCTTGTAGAAAAGTTTGTGTTCAACAAACCAACAAGACTGGTGTTTGGAATTTGGTGAGAGTCTACTTCAAAGACCTTTCTTTGAAGTCTGGATGTTCAAGAAGACTCAATTTTTAACCTAGATGCCATTTTTAAAAGGTTCTAATTCTGTTTCAGAGAATAGAGACCTGTGAGTTATTCCATCTCTTCAAGACCATCTCTCTCAATCCTGTTGTGCAACAGAATTGTCATGTGCCACAAGAAAGAGAAGGCATTCCTTTGCCTCTGTCCAATACCCAAAGAACTGTCTCCATGCCAATACACAGATTCATGAGACACATCCGGTGATATCAGTGACCATACTTTCAGAGAGCTGGCTTCCTTCCATGCTGCCTTACCTTATGAAACAACAAACTGACAGGAGAAGATAATGTAACAAATCAAAACAAGGATTCTGACAGTGTCCAATGTGAAATGATGTTCAGGCATCATTGGTGTCTTTTTCTTTGAGTAACTTCACAAGCAGTTACAGATAATTGAAGGTCTCTGTTTGAACAATTGGAAATAAAAGTGAATCTAAGACAACGCTTCTGAGGTACATAGCTATATATTTTCTCAGAAAAGATACAGAGAAAAATTCAACTTACATTTCAAATAATTAGCCGTTTCTTACTAGCTGTGGACACTAGTCACTACAGCAGCCACGTAATAAAGCGCAGCCCCTTTATCAGAAAGGATCATGACAGCAGCAGCACATGGCAAGACAACAAAAGTGAAAAGCCTTCAAAATATTGTGACTTGGGTTCAGAAGATGTCTCAGAGACGAAATCTGTTGCCTCAGAAACAAAGGGACATGACTTCAGCTCTCCAGATCAAGGCAGAAATCATGGAGGCCTGCACTTGTGTACTTGTGGCCCTGGACAGTGGAACATAGGAAACCCCTGAGCAAAACATAGAGAAAGTAAAACAATCCAGGGTGATTCTAATGTCATCCTGGAGCTTCCTCAGGCACATGTTCAAGTATCTCATGTATACACACACACACACACACACACACACACACACACACACACACACAGAATGAAATGTGACTAATCAGACAGAATGAAACAACTCTGTATACTGTCAGTAATCAAGGTTGAAACATAATGTCTGCAAAATATGTAAAATTAATGAAAGGTAGAAATTGATGGAAACCAGAAATTCAAATGTAGAAACAAAAAAAAAAAAAGGAAACAAAAATTGGATGTCGAAATGTTCTTATTTTTAATCCACAGATATAATGAAAAGTGTTTTGGTTATGGTTTGCTATCAGGTGTTTGTGGTTAGTATTGAGACATCTGATCCTGTCTGTGAAGAACTCAGGAGAAATAACATGCAGTGGAAACCTTAGAGGCAAGATCTAGACAGATGAAAGGGGGTGTCCATATCTGTGATCTACCCCAAAAAGGGCCACTTTTGCCACAGAGGCTTGAGCGCCTACTAGAGCAGACAACCCAAAGTGTTCCTGGAGTAGGTTCTAGGGTAGAAGGGAGAGAGATGTATTAGTGAAAAGAGAGGAGGAAAGGAGAGAAAAGGGGAGGAAGGTAGAATAAGGGGAAGGGACGGAAGGAGGAGAAGAAACATTTTATAATTTAACATACATGAATTTCTCTGTAATTCATGATTTTCTAAGAATATGATACAATATTAATGAAAATGTCTGAAAGTACTAAAAATATAATATGAGATAAAATAATGAGGGTTAAAGAATATCATCCACAAAACACAAAATAGTCCAAGAAGGGAACTCCACTCCAGGTAAGGCAGAAACCCAACACTCAGAGCAACCCAGGCCCTTCCCACCAGACCCTGAGCCCCCAGAGTGGACCCTCAAGCCTAGTAAGAGGCTTTTGAAGCTAGGGGTTTCACACAACTAGCAGACCCAACCCAAATCCATTGTGAAGCCACAAAGCACAGTAAGGGCCAGGAAAACATGTCTCCTGCCCAAAACACCAACACCCATGCTATAGATTCTATTCAGAACAACCTCATAAATATCATTCAGGAAAGTAATATTGAGGATAATGTCTTCCAAAGATATGTTATTGACATGATCAACAAGCTTTGTGAAGATCTGCAAAAGGAGCATGAGAAAGGACAAAAGGAACATGAAGAATTCAAGAAGAAATAACTGGGCATATGACTTTTTATGACAAGAAAAAATGTTTAAAAATCTGAGATGAAAAGGAAATAGAGGAAACAAAAGCAAGCTTAGAACAGGTGAAAAGTGTCAAACTGAAATTCAGCTGGAGTTCAACAGAGAACATTACACACAGAAGATCAAGCAGAATATAGAATATCAGATTTGGAAGATAAGCAGAAAGAACAGGATCATTCAATTAAGGTAGTTGAAAAGCTTTAAAAATAATCAATTATTTAAAAATATTCAAATATTCAAGAACTATGGGATACCATGAAAAAGCTAAACCTATACATTAATGGAATCCCAGAGTATGAAACCGAAGAAAGAAGCCCAGTTTAGATCATTCAGTAAACCATAAATGAAAACTTCCCACACCTAAGGAAAGAGCTCAATATCCAAGAACAAGAGGCATACCAGTTATGACTAAAATAGGAGTACAACAAGAAAATATAGTAATAACATCTCAGATACAAGACAAATAGATTGCTCTGAGAGCTAAAAGAGAGAAAAAACAAATCACATTTAAAGGCAAGCCTGTTGGAATAACATCTGACTTTCCTTTTTTTAACATTTTTTATTATTATTTCCGCTCATACAAACTTAATAGGTACACCAGTTCCCTCCCTCCCCCCCCCGCCCCTCTGCTCCCCCTCCCCTCCCCTCTCCCTCTCCATCCCCCAGTGCCTCCTCCCCAATCCCATGCCAGACTCTCCTCTGGGCCCTCCTCTCCAAGACATACAAGGACCCAGTGGCATTTCCCAGAACCCTTTCCTGTGCTCCTCTTAAGCATAAGAACACTACTGTGGCTGTCAGTCCCTTGCCTCCAAGGATTTTGGTGCCTTTAACAAATGCTAGACTTTGTGGGGTCAATAGTGTGTTGGACATTGCATGGGGCATGCAAAGTCCAATTATGATTGCTTCGCCCCTAACTTGTGTGGAGTATCTTTCATATCATTGCTCCTCCCATCCTTGTGCTCTTACAATCTTACCGCCCCCTCTTCCGCCAATTTGGGGAGAGATTAGGCTGGCCTAGTTCTAAGTGGTTGATATAGAGTCTCTGAAGTTCTGGATTATAGTTTGTTGATTTTCTTTTGCAGTTTTGCTGCTCCTGCAATGCCCTTCACTCCATCCTGTTGGGTATTGGATGTCACCCCCTGGCCAGAGATAAAAAGCTGTTAAACTAGAGTCTTGTTATGAGTATATTCAAAGGTAGATGTAATAAAAGTAGGAAACCACAGTGAGGGAGGGGTCAATCACCCATTTGCAAAATGGTTACTTTTTATCTGCCAGACTATATGCCCTCCCCTTCTGGTGAGATCATACTCCCTTAGTTGTAAATGATCAGGACCGAAAGTCTGTGAACTTAACCAGGTGTCTCATTACTTACTTGCAGTCCTTGTTGGAGGCCTAGTTTCTCTAACAGCTGACTTTTCAATGGTAATAAAAGCCAGAAGCACTAAGAAAGGAATTCTTCAAGTCATGAAAGATCACAAATTTAACCCAGGCTGGTACATCCAGCCAAACTATCAGTCATGCTTGAAGGAGAAAGAAAAAGTTTCCTGACAAAAATAAACCAAAGTTTTCTTATCTACCAAACCAGGCTTACAAAAATACTAAAAGAAATTTTCAAGACAGAAAAAAATTATTATTACGCTCAAGAAGATAAAAGGGAAAAACAATGTCAATATAACTCCCAAGCAGAGAGCTGCCAATACATGCACACACACATACATACGCGCACACACACACACACACACACACACATACACACACAAATAATCTCAAAAATTGATAGGAATAAACAAAAATTTCTCAATTAAATCTCAATGGGATCAACTTCCCAATCATAAAAGATAGCTAATAGCATGGATTAAAAGCTGTAACCAGTCACTATGCTGCCTCCAAGAAATTCACCTCATTTGAAAGATAGGCATAATCTTTGGGTCAAAGAATTGTCATAGATACTTCAGGGAAATGCACCTAAAAAACAAGCAGGAATACTCATCCTGACATCCAGACAAAACAGGCTTCAAACTGAAATCATAAGTCATATAGAATGATACTATAGATTCATCAAAGGAACAATACAGTGAGAACTCATAATTCTAAATATATAGGCTCCAAACATAAACATTCCTACACTCATTAAACACTACAATATGTAAACAATGAATCAATCCAAATATGATAATAGAAAGCTATTTCAACACCCCACTCTCACTGATAGACAAGTCAACAGGGCACAGACTGAAAAGAGACACACTGCAACTAAACCAAACCATAAACCATATGAACCTGACATCTACCAAATATTCTCTTCAACAGGCCATGAAACTTTCTCCAAAATAGATCCCATACTAACACACAGAACAAGCCTCCACAAATACAATAAAATCAAAATCATCACCTGCAATTTAGCTAACAACCAGGGAGCAAAGATGGAATCCTTAACAAGGTAAACACCAGAAAGCACATAAGCTCTTGGAAACTTAACATGCAATTGAATAAGGAATTGGTCCAGATGGAAGTGAAAATATAAATTCAAACATTTCTAGAACTCAATGATAATGAAAGGACAAGGTGCCAAAACCTCTGGGATATGATGAAGGCAGCCATAAGATGAAATATCATAGCACTCAATGCATACATCAAAAAAAAGGAAAGATCACAACTGAACAACCTTACAATATAGCTTAAAGCTTTATTGAACCTATCCCAAAAGATAAGCAGGATCAGAGGAGAAGTTAAAAAAATACAAAGAATCAATCAAAAATTGGTTCTTTGAAAAACTTAACAAAATTCTAGGGATTAACAGCCACAATAGTGTTCCTATACTGAGTCATTACACCTCATCAGAGAGGAGGGCCCAGAAGAAAGTTTCACATACACATTAAAGGATGCTCCAGGGATGGAGGTGAGGAGGCACTGAGAGATAGGGAGAGAGGGGGTGAAAGGAAGGGGAAAAGGGGAGAAGGGTCTAGGGAAGGGTGAAGGAAAGGAGGGGACCAGTGTACCTATTAAGTTTGTATGAGCGGAAATAAAATGAATTAATTAAAAAAAAACAAAATTGACAAACTCTTAACCAAAACCAAAAAAGAGAAAACCCAAATCAATAAAATTAGACATGAAAATGGAGCTATCCAAAAACATGCCCAGGAAATACAGAAAATCATTAGGTCATACTTTAAAAAATTTGTACACCATCAAGTTTGGCAATCACAAAGAAATAGATGAATTTTAGACACATACAACATACCAGCATTATACTATGAAGAACTGAATTTATTTAAATAGTCCTATCTGCTTTGAATGCATGCTCACTAGCTCTGAGACCAGGTAAGACACCCTCTGTCTATTAAAACTGATTTAATTGATGTACTAATAGCCTACTAGCCTCATCAAACGCACTCAACACCCAGGAAACCACTAGTAATAATTGCCACAGAGCAATTATACCAATTAAATCAGTACATTCAAAAACATACAGAAACTGTAAAGACTAAAGAGGCAAAACAACAATGCCCAAGTCAAAGGGTAGATCCATGAGAAACAAAACCCAAGAAAACAAATCTCCCACTGAAAGAATTAAACCCTTAGCAACAGATTCCAACCAGAACAAATTCACAGAAAATAGCCAAGAAAGCCAGGCTAAAGATAACGACTTTCAAAACATGATAATTACCATGATCAATACTATGAAAGAGGAAATCCAGGAAGAGCTAAATATCCACATCAACTACTTTGAACAGGAACTACAACACACACCTGGAGGAGTTGAGAAAAACAGTTCAAGAAACAAAAATAGGCATAGAGCAGTTAAAACAGTCTCAGGCAGATTTAAAGTCTCAGGCAGATTTAAAATTGAACTAAAAGACAAGTTATCCTCAGCACAGAACTCAACAGAGAGTCTTACCAATAGAACTATCAAGGCAGAAAATGGAATTTCAGATCTTGAAGACAAAGTGGAAGAATTAACCAGCTCAATGGAAGAGGTTGTTAAAGCCAAAAAGACACTAGAGAGAAATATTCAAGAGTAATGCGACACCCTGAAGAAGCCTAACATCCGTATTCATGGAGTACCAGAGCAAGAATCCCAAAATACCACACCTGAGGAAATTTTCCAAACTATCATCAGGGAAAAATTTCCTCATGTAAAAAAAGAGAGGCCCATCCATATACAAGAGGCATTCTGCACCCCAAACAGATATGACCAAAATAGAAAATCAGCCACGGCAAATAATAGTTAAAACACTCCACATTAAGACAAAGAAATGGTGCTGAGAGCTTCAAGGGAAAATAAAGTCACTTTTAAAGGTAAACCTATTAAAATAACAAATGACTTCTCAACGGAAAAAGTAAAAGCAAGAAGAGCTTGGAGAGACGTTCTTCAAGTATTAAATGAGCAAAAATGTAAACCCAGACTGATATACCCAGCAAAACTATCTGTCATCATTGAGGGAGAAAGAAAAGTTTTCCAGCACAAAGACAACTTGAAGGCATACATGTCTACCAAACCAGGCCTTCAAAAAATGCTAGAAAAGATACTCAAGCTTGAAGAAAAAAACAAGTGTATCCAGGAGAACAGAAGGGAAGTATAATACCACCAAAACATAAATGTCAAACAATATACTTACAAAAGCCACTAAACATAAAAAATGTGCAAAATTAAAAATAATTTCTCAATGGTATTAACTCACCATCAAGAGACACAGATTACAAACTTGGATTAAAAACCACAACCCATCAATCTGCTGCCTTCCGGAAACTCATCTCACCACAAAAGATAGGCACATCCTAAAAATAAAAGGCTGGTCAAAAATTCTGCAAGCTAATGGAACTAGGAAATAGGCAAGGGTAGCCATTATGCTGTTGGACAAAGTGGACTTCAAACCAAAAAAAAATCATAAGAGACACAGACGGATATACATTTTAGTCACAGGTACAATCCACCAGAAGATTTTACAATACTGAACATATATGCACCTTATACAGGCCCCTCCACATTCATTAAGAAAACCCTACAATGTCTAAAGCGAGAAATCAATCCCCAAACGATAATTCTTGGGGATTTCAACATTGCCCTCTCTACATGGGATAGATCAACAGGTCAAAAGATTTACAGGGGCACTTTGGAACTTAATCAAACCCTTAAAGAAATGGACCTTACGGATCTCTATCAAACTTTTCATCCATGCACCAAAGAATATGCATTTTTCTTAGCAGCACACAGAACTTTCTCCAAAATAGATCACATATTGGGCCATAAAACGAATCTCCACATGTACATCAAAGTTGAAATTCTAGCCTGTACCTATCAGACCACCATGGTCTAAAGCTTGACATCCACAACACAACAAACAACAGAAAATACACTAACTCCTGGAAACTTAACACTATGATGCTGAAGGAAAATTGGATTCAGGAATAAATTAAAAAGGAAATTCAAGATTTCCTGAAAGCGAATGATAATGAAAATGCAACTTACCAAAATCTCTGGGACACAGTCATAGCTCTTAATGCCTAAATCAAAAAAATGGAAACATCAGAAATAAATAAATTAACAATGCAGCTTAAAACTTTAGAGAACTAGAGCAATCTGATCCTAAAAGCAGTAGAAGAGAAGAGATTAGCAAAATAAGGGGAGAAATATCTGAAATTGAGATTAGGAAACGATACAGAGAATCACCAGTCAAAAAGCTGTTTTTTTGAAAAAATCAATAAGATTGATATACTCCAAGCTAAATTAACCAAAAGCAAGAGAGAGAAAACTCAAATTTACAAAATTAGAAATGAAAATGGAGTTATACCCAAGCAATTCAGAGAATTATAACATCATATTTCAAAACCTTATATTCTGTGAAATTTGACAACACAAAAGAAATGGATGAATTCCTAAGTAAGCACAACTTACCGAAATTGAATCAAGAAGTTTTGAATTATTTAAATAGTCCTATAACATATGAGGAAATCGATGAAATAATCTCGAATCTTCCCACCAAAAAATGTCCTGGACCAGATGGATTCAGCACAAAGTTCTACCAGACATTTAAGGAGCTAATAACACCAATACTCCTTAAACTGTTCCATCAAATAGCAAAGGAAGGAGGAGTAATGATATGCAAGATACTACACACAAATTAGGACCGAAGCAGTCATAATAAGACTTTGCATGACCTGCGCAATGACCAATACATTATTGACCCCTCAAAGTCTAGCATAGACTAAAGGCACTAGGATCCTTAGAAGCTAGGGATTAACAGCCACAATGGCGTTCCTATACTTAAGGGGAACACAAGAAAGAGTTCTAGAAAATGCCACTGAGTCCTTAAACCTCATCTGAAAGGAGGACCCAGAGGAAAGTTTGACATACACATTAAAGGACACTCCTGGGATGTGGGGAGGAGGCACTGGGACATAGGGAAGGAGGGGAAGAATGGAAAGGGAAAAGGGGGGAGGGAACAAGGGAGTCCAGGGAGGGGTGGAGGGAGAGGGGACTGGTGTACCTATTAAGTTTGTATGAGTGGAAATAAATAAATAAAATTGAAAAAAATTAGCAATCAAAAATCAGTGGCTTTCCTATACATCAAGGATAAACAAAGCAAGAAATATCTGAAAGAAGCAATGCCATTTATGATTATTCCTAAAATAATGAAATACCTTGGAATAAATCTAACCAAAGATATGAAAGATCTATATAATGAAAAATTTAAAACCCTAGAAAAAAACTTAACAGAAAATACCAGAAGATAGAAAGATGAATTCACAGAACTAACATTGTTAAAATGACCATTCTACCAAAAGCATTATACAGAGTCAATGCAATACCAATCAATATTAAAGCCTGATTCTTTACAAAATTGGTAAAACAATCTCAAATTTCATCTGGAAACAAAAAATCCAGGATAGGAAAAACAATCCTGAGTAAAAAAAATGGATCAAAGAGCTCTGTTACACCAGAGACTATAAAACTACTAGAAGAATACCCTCAAATTTATTGGCCTCAGCTAGCATTTGTTCAATAGGACCTCTAAGGCACAGAGTATAAGTCTAACACTAAACAAGTGGGACTATATGAAATTAAAAAGCTTTTCTCAATAAAAGAGCCTGGTTACAGAGGAAAAAGGCAACTTATAGAACGGAAGAGCATCTTTAATAACCACACATCTGATAGAGGACAGAGTGTATAAAGAACTTCAAAAACTAAATTCCAAGGAAGTAAAAAACCCCATTCAAAAAATAGGTTGTAGAACTGAAAAGAAATTTCTCACAAGACCAAACTCAATTGTCTTCAAAACATCTTTAAAAATGTTTTATCTCCCTAGTCATTAGGGAAATACAAATTAAAGCTACTCTGAGATACCATCTCACTCCAGTCAAAATGGCTAAGATCCTAAACACAACAGCAAATGATGGCATGGATGTGAAGAGAAGGGGATCCTCATACGTTGCAGATGGGATTGTAAACTCTGACAACCCTTTTGGAGATCAATTTAGAGGTACCTAAAAATGTTAAAAATAGAAATTCCATATGACCCAGCTATACAACTCTTGGGAATATTCCCAAGGAACACTGTATCCAGTACCAGAGACAAGTGTGCAACCATGCTCACAGCAACCCTTTTCACAATCGCAAAGAAATGGAACAAACCTAGATGTCCAACTGTTGATGAATGGTTAATGCAAATGTGGTGCATATATACAATGGAATACTATTCAGCTGTCAGGAAAGACAAACTAATGAAATTTGCCAGTAAATACATGTAACTAGAAGAAGAAATCATTCTGAGTGAAACACCCAGATGCAAAAAGAAAGACATCACTTGTTCTCCCTTGTAAGTGTATCCTAGCATTAATCCCACAATTTGATGGAATTAAATGGAAGCTCTTACAACTTCCAGTAGTGCAAAAGAACATAAGCCAAGGGGGGGGGGTGGAAAAAGATCCCAAAAGAACAGAAACAAAAGATCTTGGGTAAACACATGAAAAAGGCTTTTAGGTAAGAAAAGTTTTAAAGGAGAGGGAAGAATAAGAATAGGACACAGCAGAGAGTATGGCTAGTCTCCAGATAAACAAGTATCTGCTTACTAGCTCCTAACCTCCCATAACAGAGAACACATACACCCAGCACTGTAAACCAGTCTAAACAACAGTGGGCAGGGTAAAACTGACAGTAGACAGGATCAGATGTGGCAATATTAACCAGTAATCCCAGAGAGTAAACTTTCATCTAAAGACCTCTCATTTTATCTTTAGATAAGAAAAGATCTCAGGGTCCAAACAAGAGGCAGTTTAGTGCAGGGGAATAGCAGTGAAATAGATAACTGCAACCAACCAGAATGCAGAGTACCAGCAGCCCTGAGACTTGCAGCTGAAATCAGGTCAACCAAATCTCTTCCCATCCTAAAACTCAGGGAATCTTGCAGAAGTCAGGGGGGTGGGGGAGGGGGTAGCAGTAAGATTGTAAGAGTCTGAAGACAGGGAGGTTCACCAATGGCCAAGAAATTTCACTCAAGGCAGAACTGCTGCATCCAGAAACCCACTGCAGTGAGAGGTATTCTCATCAGACTTGCACAATGGCTGACATATCAACACTTCTTCATAGACTAGTGAAGGTCCCAGGAAAAACAAGTAGATACAGAGGCCAGACAGATGAAGGGGTGTGCCCTTATCAGTGAGTTTACCCAAAGGAGGGCTAATTAGTCTGCCATAGGCCTGAAGCCACACTAGATGTGATAATCCAAAGATAACCCTGGGGCTCAAAGAAGCAGAAAGATAGAAGGATAGAAGGGAGTAAGAGGGATTGGTGAAAAGATGGGAGGATGTTAGAGAGAAAGGGGAGAGAGGAAAGGATGCAGGAACAACGACATATCATGTTTGTAAAACTAGCGAAATAAAAAATAAAAAGGTAAAAAATTTTAAAATGTATAATTAAATTTTTAATAAAAAAAAATAAAAAAATAAAAAGCATGATATATATATATATATATATATATATATATATATATATATATATATATTGTGGGGCCTGCCCAGGATTTGCCCCAGGGCATGGCCAAGCACATGGAACTAAAGATGGCGCTGAGGGCAAGGGTCTTGGGCGTAACCTGATCACTTCACAGAGAGCCCTAATTGGCTTTCAGATATCTACCTGCCCCCTGTGCTGAGTGACATTGAACTTGACCATTAGCACCTGTAGGATGTATTGATCTGTGACACAATTGGATGCCTGTTTCGTGCCTTGGTGGCCTTTGTCTATAAAAGTCCCTTTTCTCCCCCCAATAAACTGAGATCTGCTTCTGACAATCTCCCTGTCCCGTGCTGAGTCACTGGGGGTAGAGGCGGAGGTGGGGACGACTGAACCTTCTTTCATCACAGCCAGCAGCTGTGTGTGTGAGTGAGTGAATGAGTGCGTGAGTGGGAACCTGTTCCCACAAAATATATATATGTATATATATACATATATATATATAATCAGTGAAAGTTAGAAATTGATAGAAAACAAGAAACCCAAACTTAGAAGCAAAAATATATAAAAAATAATTAATATATATTTAACTTTGTAATTCATGATTTTCTAAGAATATATTAATGATTGTTGTGTCTGAAAAGTACTCATTTATTTTATTTGCATTTCTTGATTTCATTTCCACTTACCAGATAATGCATATGAGACTGTGTAGTAACTAGGAGCTCCTGTGGCAGCTGTGGGAAATGGAAAGAAGACAGCACTACCTTCACAATAGCAAAGAACTTCTTCCAATATACCACACAGCACAAGTCACAGAGTAAGCAGTTAACCTAACCTTCCAAGAAAGTGAGCTCAAAAAGATAGATCACATGTGAAAACTCATTCAACCTGGATACATGGTGATGAACACTGATAACATGAATTCAGCTGAAATCTGTAGTGAGTAGAGAGACTTACTGTAAACTAACAAGAAAAAAGAAAGTCCTAGACACTGAATAGCCTAGAGAAATTTGCCTCTGCCTGCAGGCTTCTGTTCACTAGTTCCACACATGAAAGGTTGGGAAAATGCCTTGAACATATATCTATCAAGGTGTGTGTGGACAACCAAAGGAGTCAAATGTAGGACTAGAGATTTTCACTTTCCCATTCATGTTCCCATTCCTAGTTCATTATCCCATCTGTGGAAAGGAAATGATGACAGTTACAAAAAAAGTTACTCTAACGAGAAGCTCTCTCTCTCTCTCTCTCTCTCTCTCTCTCTCTCTCTCTCTCTCACACACACACACACACACACACACACACACACACTCTTGCACATACTTAGGCTACTTAAAATTTCAATAATATCTTTATACATCAACTTGGGGGGGCACATGAAACGTTAATCCATTTGGGGGCTGGGGGAATGCCGGTGAGGAGACCCAGTACCTCAGGTATATGAAGCAAGCACTCTGTCACTGAGTTTCATTCCAATCCTAAAAAAGTTTTAATCTTATTCTTGTTTAAAGAAAGACTAAAAAGTTTCTAGAGAAAATACTTGGAGCACATTCACAAGTGCCCTTCTAAGAGCATCCACTGCACTGTGAAGAGGCTGGTATGTCATGACTTCATGGCAGGATGTTCACAAGAAGAAAACAAAGTCACTGCAAAATGTGCACAGAAGATTCTACTCTGAATCTAGGTATCATCCCAGTGGGTTAAATCTCAATGTTACACCCTATTGGCTATTTTAAATTGCAATAAAACCAGACACTCCTGATAAGTTTCAGGTCTGTGAAAATTTATATCTGTCATAGAAATGAACTGGAGACCACCATTAGCCCTCAATTGCCATCAATTGATCACCTCCACCACACATGAATGACAATGCAACAAGAGGTTACTTCACTTTTAAAGCATCTTTTTTTCTAATTCATGAAGTAGAGAGTAGAAAAAGAAAAGAATAAAAATGTCATTGGTTTGGCAACTGTATTTTGAATATTCAACTGTAGTGATGTGAAATTACAGCACAAGTTCTTGCAGGTTTTCATAGCTCTGCAGAAGACCTACCACTCTTATTAGGTCTACTCTACTTTTAGTAGTAATGAGGACATCAAGGCTAAAAAGAAGCACAAACTGTTGTTTAAAAGTCATGGAAACAACTCAGCTTTGACATCAAATTAGGCTATAAAGAAGGTGCAAAGGGGTATTCTCTGAGAAGTTGTGGCATGTAAGCCCAGGGGTTGGATTAGAAACTTGGGGCTCCTATTTAACTTGGGCTAAAGTAACATCCCCCTCCCCCACACACACACATCACACACACACACACACACACACAACTTCAGAGAGTTCACTTGGTGGGTTAGACCCACTACCTGCAGGAAATATGCATGCACATTTTTCTCTAGACTATGAACCTAGCAACCCCAGATACACACTTATAAACTCCTCTGTAAACATTGAACTACATTTCTCCTCCCTTAGTAACCACCAACCATAGGTGGTCTTCAGATGCATTCCAATGAATCCAGGTACAAAGACTGGAGAGATTTATCTTGGCTGACATAGTTTTGGGTGCAAGCGCACTAAGGCTAAAATGTACATTCAAGCAATCTTTTAGGAAAAATCTCTTATTTGCCATTTTACACTATCAATAAATGCGTGTACACGTAGTTAAAATCAGATGGATGAAGGTATATATGCAGTAGGAAAAATGACTGATCTAATCTTTCAGTCAAAATAGAGTACAACAAATGAAGTAGAGAACACCATTGAGCAGCCAAGTCTTCTGTCCTTTATAAATCTTATAAAAAGAACCTAGATAACATCCTGATGCCCGTGAAGTGCTTCACATGACCCACTGCTCTCTTGCAGTATAGCCAAGCTTTTGCTGTGAATAGATTTTCATTGTTACATTGCAAATCCATGTATTATGATTTTTATTTCCTTCTTGAATAAAAAGCCAAGAACTTGCAAACACTCAGCCTAGACCCTGATCGTGGGTAACAAATGTCTAAGCTGAAATCACAAGAAATAGCAAACGTACACTAGACAGATGGTTCAAGGGGTCAAGAGAATCTTGGCCTCATAAAATAAAAGGACCTAAATCCAGACCCAAAATCTCACACACACACACACAAAAATGCCAAGCAGAAATGGCTGAACTTCAGGTCCTGGAAGGCAAAGCCTGGGAAACCACAGAGCAAAATAATAAGGAGGTAGAGCGATCCAGAATGATTCCGAAAGTCACCCTTGAGATTCCACAGGTGTACACACACACACACAAACACATACACACACACTCACTCACAAAAAAAAGAAATAGCCAACCTGAAAATTCTGTAACTTGCACTTTGACAAACATGAATTAGAGTATCATATTTTGTGCAAGAATTTAAAATGATAAAAGTCAATCATCCAACAACACTAATGAAATATGTACATTACAGAAAGATACCAGGTAAGAGTGAAAGAGCTGGCTCAGGGGTGTTTGCAGTTCCTCTAAAAACAAGTCAGTGCTGGGGAACTCTACACTTTGAGTAACAATTATAGGAATTCTCACTGGAAAAAAAGAAGTAGGAAGAGGAAGAGGTGGAAGAAGAGAAGGGGAAAAGAGGAGGAGGAGGAAGAGGAGGAGGAAGAAGAAGAAGCAGCAGCTCTAAATATTAAATATAACCTCTAGTCTGACTCTGTTCTCTTTCAAGCCAGGCCAAGGTTTTAGGAAAAGAAATTTCTTAACTGGCCACAATCAATAGATTCTCCGCATTCTCTTCTGTGAGGATGGTAAAAATAGAATCTGGAATTTAGGCTTCAGACTCTGGGGAAGAAAAACACACATAAGTAAAAGAAAGTGTTTCACTTTGAATTCTGATATCTGACATTTAGACCTGAGAAGTCCACGGAAACAGCAAAAATGTAAAGCAGAGCAGGAGAGTGGAGGCTCTGAAGGAAATAATATCATGAAGAGGCATTTACTAAGTTCTCTTCTTCTCAGATTTTGACCTTACAGGTATTAGAAGTTTTCTCAGAACTTTTGAGTTCACATGTCTACAGGTAAAGAACTTTACAGAAATTTTTCATCTATGCATTCAATGTGAGTCAATCAGAGTGGGATTACTACTTTTTATTATCTAAAGACACCTGTGCACTTGCAGGAGACCTTCCTTGAATCAGGGTGTGAAGACTGTACAGAAACTAATACTTAGCAAGTTAGTGGGTTACTTTCACTTTCCTAAGTTTTCTTTACATTTAAAATGCCTGGCTACATTCTCTATTTCCTTTTAAATGATCTTGATTTCTTTTTTTTTTATATTAAACATTTTTGTGTGTGCGTGTGTGTGTGTGTGCGTGTGTGCGCGCACCTATATTAAACATTTTTATTATTATTTCCGCTCATACAAACTTAGTAAGTACACCGATTCCCTCCCTACCTCCTCCTCCCCACGACCCCCCTGCTCCCCCTCCCCTCACCCCTTCCTCCCCATCCTCCAGTGCCTCCCCCCGCAATCTCCGGAGAATCCTTTAATGTGCCTGCCAGTCTCTCCTCTGGGCTCTCCTCTCCGATAACATACAAGAACCCAGTGGCATTCTCCTGAATCCTTTCCTGTGTTCCCCTTAAGCATAGGAACACTACTGTGGCTGCCAATCCCTTGCCTCCAAGGATCTTGGTGCCGTTAGCAAATGCTAGACTTTGTGGGGTCAATAGTGTGTGGGACATTGTGCAGGGCATGCAAAGTCCAATTGTGATTGCTTCAGCCCTAACTTGTGTGGAGTATCTTGCATATCATTGCTCCTCCCATCCTTGTGCTCTTACAATCTTACCGCCCCCTCTTCCACAAATTTCCCTGAGCTTCAGGATGGGAGAGATTAGGCTGGCCTAGTTCTAGGTGGTTGATATAGAGTCTCTGAAGTTCTGGATTATGGCTTGTTGATTTTCTTTTGCCCTTCACTCCATCCTGATGGGTATTGTATGTCACCCTCTGGCCAGAGACAAAAAGCTGTTAAACTAGAGTCTTGTTATAAGAGCCCATTCCAAGGTAGATGTAATAAAAGTAGGAAACCACAGTGAGGGAGGGGTCAATCACCCATTTGCAAAATGGTTACTTTTTATCTGCCAGACTGTATGCCCTCCCCTTCTGGTGAGAACATACCCCCTCAGTTGTAAATGATCAGGAATGAAAGTCTGTGAACTTAACCTAGATGTCTCATTACTTACTTGCAGTCCTTGGTGGAGGCCTATTTTCTCTGCTGTAGCATGGTCCCCTCCCTCCTTGTTTCTGGTGTGGCCCTCCTACTCCATCCCTCCTGTTCATAATCCTTGCAATTACTGTAGGTATTACAGAGATGAGTGTCTCTAGGTGAGCTGGGTGGGTTTGGTACTAGGACCCACCTATTAGGGTGTACATACGCCGCTTAATTTTCTGGGTTTGGGATACTTCACTTAATATAATTGTTTCTAATGACATCCGTTTCCCGGCAAATTCCAGTAATTCATCATTTTTGATGGCTGAGTAGTACTCCATTGTATAGATGTACCACCTTTTCCTTATCCACTCGTCAACTGTTGGACATTTGGGTTGATTCCATGACTTTGCTATTGTAAACAGTGCTGCTATGAACATGGTCGAGCTTGTGCTATCGAGGTGAATTTTTGCTGTATGTGGGGTTATTCCCAGAAGTGGAATAGCAGGGTCATACGGCATGTCAATCTTTAATTTCTTTAAGAATCTCCAGATGGCTCGCCAGAGTGGCTGTATGAGCCTGCATTCCCACCAGCAATGTAGGAGAGTTCCCCTCTCTCCACATCCTCTCCAACATTTGTTGTTGTTTGTATTGTGGATTTTTGCCAATGATCTTGATTTCAAAGTGTTATTTATCTTTACAAGAAAGGAAAAAAACATGACACTGGTAAAGGTAGCACTCTGGGTTATATTTTTTATTATTATTTCAACAATCGAAGTCCTAAAATGGGAAGAAATCTTACAGAGAAACTACCTCCATAAGCTACTACTTATTTAAAGAAAGGCTTCCCAGCCAGATTTAGGGGAGGCAACTAAAGCATTGTGGGCTCTTTTCCCTGTCTAACTGGCTTCTCTCAGTCACAATACCCTCATGGAGGACAACAGGTCACTGCCTGATCTGCTCTTATAGAGCACCCACAGTGTTCTGTTAAAACACTCACCTCTCGCCTCCCTTTCCCAAGATAAAAGACATTGATTACAAAAAAAGAAAAAAAAAACTGATGGAGGAAAACATAGGTTCTGTGAACTGCTCAGGAATTGCTTTGGGTGTGATTAACCTAAAAATGAATCTGATGCAATCATTATCCATATTAGAGAAGATAGTATATTGAGAAACTTAGCCCATAAGAACCAATTCTTCTCACTCTCAATAATTTTACCCCAGTAAATTTTATTACATACCATGTTGCATCTGTGAGAGACACTACAGAACATGTTTACCAAATTTGTCTATGCCAGATCTTCCAGTCATATGGTCTTTGGGAACATGACTTTGTCACTTTCCACTGAGGGGTAACTGTGATCCTCTTCAATGTAAGAAACTTTTGTTACTTCCAATATATAGATGTGACACTGTGGGATTTCTGGCATTAGTCAAAGAAGGTAAAAGAGCCTCACCAAAGGAAAAGTCAAACTAGATAAGGGCCACATGAAGAGGGGAAGAACATCATTTGTCACTAGGAAAATTGTCAGTGAAGACAATGACATAGGGCCTGGAAGGCAGCTCAGTGGATAACGTGCCTGCTTGAAAACCTAAATACCAGAGCTCAATTCCTGAAAGCACATATGGTAGAAGGAGAGAATTGACTTCTGCGTTCTGTGTTCCTCTTTCTCCCTCTCTCTTTTTCCACCTCCTTCTCATAAATGAATTAAAAAAAAAAAAAACAGCAAGAGGCCAGGAAGATGGCTCAGCTCTTAAAGCCATTGCCTTGTGAACAAAAACATCTGGGTTCAAATCCCCAGATCCTACATAAAAATTTGAGAAGCAAATGGCAACACCCTGTAATTACTGTTCAGGAAGCCTAAGCCTGGGAAACCCCAGACCAAAGCAATAAAAAGGTAGAGCAATCCAGTATCCTAATACTAACTAACACTCAAGTGTCCTCTGGTACATTCATGTACATCCACCTATACATATACCCACCCACATTCAAGCACACACATACACACACACACACACACACACACACACACACACACACACACTTTAAAAGAGAATTTAGAAGTTTCATATTTAACCCGGAACATTTCACAGTATTGTATATGATTGAGATGTTTTATCCCACAGACACATGCATATCCACATGGATATTTATGGAAATTTTATTCAGTGTTGCTAGAATTTGTTTGTCTGCTTTGCATGCATGCATGGGAGGCAATCTTTAATCCCTGAGCCATCTCCTTAGCCCCAAAATTGCTTTAATTTGAAAGCAATCAAGAATAATGTATCCAAACCAAATGTTATTTAGAATTAAAATGCAAAGGTTGAAGTTGACCCACAGAGTACCATCAAGGAGAAGTTGCCCCACATGGTGGAATGATAGACTAGAGCACACAACCTCCTGTGTCAGTAGAAGATTCAGAAGTTCCAGATAGCACAGGTGGTCAGAGAGTCCAAGGAGATGCTCAGGGATGGATACAAGACATTCTTTGACACCCTCTACCATAACAACACTCCTCTCTTCATCTTTTCTGCAGGCATCGGTGACATCCTGGAAGAGATCATCTGCCAGATGAAAATGTTCCACCCGAACTACGTGGACCAGTGAAGATGGTTTCCTGCAGGGATTCAAAGGCCAGTTCAGTCCACACCTACGACAAGAACAGCTCCATGTGTGAGAACTCCAGTTATTTCCAGCAGCCTCAAGACAAAACCAACTTTCTCCTGCTTGGAGACTCCTTGGGGGGACCGAGGCCTATGGGGTTCCTGGAATGCAGAACATCCTCAAGACTGGCTTTATAAATGACAAAGGTGGAAGAGCAGCTGGAGCGCTACATGGATTCCTAAGACATAGACATCGAGCTGGAGAAGGACGAGATCCTGGATGTGGTCAATGGGCTCCTGCACCCCCGCACCAAGAGGACCACATGGAGGTGCAGGACTCGTGAAGATGCAGGTACCAGCCAGGCCTTGCAGGCTGTTATGGGAACCGGCCCACGAAGCCTGTCCTCCTACAGCACAGAGAAAAGTCCCAGGAAGCTAACAGCCGCTGAACTCTTCCTCACCCCGGGAGGGCAACAAACGTGGTTCCAAGTGAACCGTGGACTGCAGCATGTTAGCATTTTACAGATCATGTAGTCCAGGGATTCCTTTCTAAGAAAGTTTTTAGGGCCGGAAATGCAGCTCAGGGATGAAACACTTGTCTAGCATGTGCAGGGCCCAGTGTTTCCATCCCCAGCACTGAAAGAAAAAATGTAAACATGGGAAAACAGTTCTGTAAAATGTGTGAATCAGATGAAAATTAAAAAGAAAAAGGGAATGCTGCTCTGCCTGCAAGGGACAAGGGACAGAGAGCAGAGCCTAAAGCTGGGTCCATGGGAACTCTGGGGCCTCTAGTCTCCCTAGAACAAAGCTGAACAAGCATGATGACTACACAGGACAGACACCACGTGAGCCAGCCAGAGTGCAATGCTCTCAGGGAGGGAGGAGGAGGTCAGGAAGGTGTGGTCTTGACCTGGGAAGGTGCGGCCTTCAAACATGCACTTCAGTGGGGTTGAAGTGACCCTGTCTGAGACACATTCCCTTTTTTTTTTTAATTCTTTTTCCTAAAGATTTTTTTTCTCCCCGCATACAGCTGTGGTTGTGTGCATGTATGTGGGGAGGGGGGTGTAAAAGAGGGCACGATGTTGTGTCTGTGTGGGGGATTCAAGAGTGACAATTGGGAATCATCCTGGATTGTTCTGCCTCCTCATTGCTTTGCTCTAGGGTTTTCCAGTCTCCACCTCCCAGGGCTTTAAGTGCAGGCATCTCTGCCTGGTATTTCCATGTGGGATCCAATCTCAGGTTCTTCTGCTTGCAAAGCAGAGGCTTAACCCATGAGCCATCTCTCGAGCCCTTCTCAAAGATTTCTATTTGAGAGTGGATATTCCCTATGTCCTTGAATCTTTCATCCTCCATTTTTTGGTCTATGGATGCTGGACACTATTGGAAGAGGTATCTACTTGTAGCGCTGAATGGAGGTAAAGGTAAACCAGGCCAGGTAAGTACCATCTATGTGCAGGTAGGTACCTTTCTGAACACTTAGATACTTACAGTTTCATCCTCAAAGTAAATTTGAAAGTAGATGGGGTCCCTAACATTTGATCCATGGCTATGTCATGAGGCTGATAAATTCAAGACAAACAATTTTAGGGGAACAAGAGGGTTTTTATTCTTATGATTTTCCGTTACAGCTCATAGCCCAATTTGTAACAACAGCAGAAGCTGAGAGAACTGGTCATACCACATCTCCAGAGAGAAGGCAAATCTCCTCACTGGCCAGACTGCAAGTCTGTCAAAGTTTTCCAGTATATGCCAATCTACTGAATCATCCCTCTACGTCTTACCTATTTATCCTGCGGATAGTCCCACCCACTGTGGGCTGGTCTTCCTACATCAGTAAGACTATCTCCTGCAGGCTTCTTTGGGCTTGTCTTAACTACTACTTTATATGTATGCCCAGAGATTCAATTGTCAAATTGGCACCTATAATCTAACCAGCACAGCCAACAACACAGATAATGTGGAAGCAGTTTGAGACCAGAGGCCTGGGAGACTAAGAGAGGTCAGTGGTTTGTATTTCTTACAGGAGGTGCTGCCTTCAGCTTCTCGGCCTCTCTTCCCTCCCTGTTGATTTGGATGGTTAACTAGTGGAATTCTATCTGGGACACCTTTTAAAGAACAAGCGGAAGAGGGGGGGCGGTAAGATTGTAAGAGCCTAAAGATGGGGAGGAGCAACGATATGCAAGATACTACACACAAGTTAGGGCCGAAGCAATCATAATAGGACTTTGCATGACCTGCACAATGACCAACACATTATTGAGCCCTCAAAGTCTAGCATGGACTAAAGGCACTAGGATCCTTAGAAGCTAAGGATTAACAGTGACAATAGTGTTCCTATACTTAAGGGGAACACAAGAAAGAGTTCTAGGAAATGCCACTGAGTCCTTACACCTCATCAGAGAAGAAGGCCCAAAGGAAAGTTTGACATACACATTAAAGGAAGCTCCAGGGATGGGGGGGAGGAGGCACTGAGAGATAGGGAAGGAGGGGGGGAAAGGAAGGGGAAAAGGAGGGAGGGAACAAGCGGGTCCAGGAAGGGGTGGAGGGAGGGAGGGGACTGGTGTACGTACCTATTAAGTTTGTATGAGCAGAAATAAAATATAAAAAAAGAAAAATTATAAAAAAAGAACAACAAAAAGCTATTTCACTTAATGTTTTCCTCCCCTACCCTCCTTTAGAAGTCATCCCTACACCTTTCTGTCCAGCATGCTAGACACTGTTGGAAGAGGTGTCTACTTGCAGACCTGAAGGGAAAGGTAATCCAAGGCTGGCAAGTGCCATCTATGTGCAGGTACATTCTGGGAACTTGGGTGCCCATGGTTTAATTCTCAGAGTGAACCTACAAATAGGTGGGGCCCCTCCCATTTGCAAGTGGCTGAAATATGATGACCAACTTGTCCAGACTCAAGAGTCAGGATCTATATACTTTAAAATGAAAATTTGTGCCTCTTCTGTATCCTGCTACGTTTCTCAGCTTCACTTCAATAGGTTTCCTAAGGTTTCCAGGCAAGAGATGGTTCAGACCCACTGGCAGATCACAAGAGCTCCCTGGAAACTTTGGACCAGGGAGTGTCATTCACTGGCCTTAGATAACTGGCTGTGTTAGCTTCTGTTACTATAACAAAATGTCTAAAGTAATTAACTTGAAAATCACAGGCTTTATTTTGGCTCCTGATTATGGAATTTTCATACTATGACCAATTGGTCCCCTTGCTTTAGGTTTGTGATGGCACAATGGATCGTGGTGAGAGCACTTGGCAGAGGAGGTCCATTCACCTGATAGTGGCCACATGCAGAAGAGAGACCAGGGTTCAACATTCCCCAAGGCACGCCCCAGTGACCCAAACCTCTGCCTCCTGAAGGTTCCACCCCTTTCTAATGATGCCATGGGCTGGAGACCCAACCTTACAAAGACCCTCCAGATCTAAACTTTAACATTGAACAAGGAGTCAAATGCTTTTGGTTGAAGTTTAGAATGTGAGTCTGCTTATGTTCTCTGAAGCTTCCACCCTGTCCTCAGAAGACTCAGCATCTCCATCATAGGGGGGACAGTGGGACAGGCAAGTGGGGCTTGACCATAGCAGCTCTCCAGATGTGTGGCAGTCAGGCCAGCTTCGGAAGACAAAAGTAAGCTGGGTGTGAAGGCGGAGAGGGAAGGTAGGAACACGTGGGAGGGATGGCTCATGACTAAAACTTGAGTGGTCCTTCAAACTTTGACATTAGATCTGAGGGCAGGGATGTGGCCTTTCTTTTCTGCTGGGACAATGAGGGGGATGAGGGTCATCTCTATGCCTCTCATACAGGTTCCTCTTCCTCACTGTCCAACCTCAGCAGCTCAGGGCTCGTTCCTCCAGAGCCTTCCCTTGAGACCCAAAGGAGGCAGGAAATAAGCAGACTCCATCCATAGCACTGTCTTGAGCTGCCAAGGACTGGCTCACCTCCCTTCTGTGTTCAGTCCACGGGTGAAGAGGCTTCTCCCATGCTGAAGAAATGGCAACCAACAAATCACACAGAATAAGCAGGAAGCCTGAGTTAAGTCCCCAAAACCCATGTGAAAAGTAGCACATTGTGAGTACCTCTAACCCCAGCACCGGGAGGAGGACCCGGGAGGATTCCTTGGTGGCAGCCAGCATGGGAATTGCTAAATTCTAAGCTCAGTGACCGACCTTATCTCCAAAAATAATGTGGAAAGTGACTGATGAAGATATCACATATTGACTCTGGCCACCATGTGGGCACCTATGAAATACACATTTTAAAAAAGTCCTCTCCCCACTGGCCCCTGAAAAAATAAAAATCAAAAAAATGAATAAAATGCAAAGGTTGATCAAGTCACAAAAGACATGAAGTGAACCTTAAAGAAACGTATATAGGTCAAAGAAGCCCATCTGTGTTGCTTGGCCTCTATGATAAATACCCCACAGTCTCATGGGAAATGTTGACTAAGAAAGAATACAGGAAGTTCGCAGGAAATGATTTTCTGCCGAGTATTAGTCTAAATTTGAAACTACTATAAACTGGATTTTTTAAAATAAAGCACCCATCACCAGAGTTCTTGGATTGCTTTACCAGTCTGCAACATGGATTGGAATCATATGGTGCAGAGTTCTAGAATTTACTAGCAGAACAAGCACAGCTGGTCTGGAGACCCACAGGACATCAGAATGCATTGTTGAACTTGTATGTGAGTATACCTTAAGACATCCAGCCTTCGACTGTCATGTTACCCTCAACCACAAAACATCCCTACCATGGCATGGAGAATCTTTGAAGAAGAAGCAAAAGAGCCCTCCTGAGTCTCTATTGAATAACTTATCTACAGAGTCTGGGAATATAAGAAGACCATTGATTGGTGGCACTAAATCTCTGAATGGCTTGTTGATGCAGCACTGGGAGTTACCGACTGGACAGATTGAAAGAGACCATCCTTGACAGATGCTTTCATTACCAGCCTATATAAAAGGCTTTCAGAGTTCAGATCTCCTGCAGAAATGCTGGGCTCAGGATGCCAGGGAAAGGTATTGAAGGTTTCTGACTGGAATTTTCAAATTGAGAGGTCATAGAGAGACTTAAGAGAATGTCATCACACAAAAAATGCCAAAGGTCTTTTTTGCATGGAAAAATGATTTAACATGAAGACACAACATGAAACAACATAGACAATAAATAAAAACAAAGACATGAGGGTTTGAGAAGCAAAAGCTTTCAGACAATGGCCACAGAGTGGCAATCTTTGAACAGGGGGAATTTGTCTTATCAGCCCTATGATGTATACCTTACCATATGCAGGGTCAAGAGAATGTGGGAAAAGCCTGGGTAGGGTCCTGCATTCTTCCCATGTTTGGGAGACTGAGTAGTTGGGAGGAGTTAGTCAGAGAGGGGACTCTAAGGAATCTCCCTGTGTCTCCAGCTGTCTGTTGCTTTGACAAAACATCTGAGATCAAAGGAGAAGGCTTTGGTTTGGCTTATGTAGTGATGATCTCACCACATGGACACTTGGCTTATGGCAGAACATCATTTCACTGGTAGTACAAAGATATTCAGATCATCATGGGTCATGAAACTCAGAGAGACCAGGAAAAGATAATAATACCCCCTTCAAGGCCAGGTTTCTAGCAATTGAGTTTCCATTTCCTGTAGGTGCAATCACCTTCTAGTGATGCCACTAAAAGGATACTGCGTCTTTAACAAATGGGAAATTAGGGGACATTTAGGATGCAATCATGATAGACATACCCTGACTATGAGAAAAAGCCAAAGCTACGGAAAGAAGCATAAAAAATGAACACAAGAAAATCCCTGGAGCTAATTCATTAACAGGAATAATGTGTGTTCACAGTAGCTTGAGAGAGCATAGGATATTGAATAGGGTTAACTTTCTCAGATAAAACAAAATTAACCCGAGACTAGGAATCCCATTCCACAATGATCATTAAGCCTATTCTTTAAAAGATAAAATTATTTCCAAGAGTTCCAGTGTATTCCAGAACTGAACTTGAAAGTGCCATAGGAACGCAAGAATATTTAGGACATAATAACACAAATTATGCCATTTTTACCATCTGTCTGAAATAACTAGACCTGCAAGGAAGCAGACATATCAAGAAAATGAGTCAAGACCTGAGCAATGACCAACATATCATTGACCCCACAAACTCTAGCATGGATCACAAGCATTAGGATCTTTAGAGGCAAGGGATTAACAGCCACAATAGTGTTCCTATACTAAAGGGGAACATTAAAAATGCTACTGAGTCCTTACACCTCATCAGAGAGGAGGATCCAGAGGGAAGTTTGACATGCACACTAAAGGATGCTCCAGGAATGGAGGGCCCCCCACTGGGAGAAAGGAAGGGAGGGAGGAAAGGAAGGGGAAAAAGGAGGAGGGAGCAAGGAGATCCAGGGAATGGTGGAGGGAGTGAGGGGAATGGAGTACTTATCAAGTTTGTATGAGTGGAAAAATTAAAAAAAGAAAATCTGTCAAGACATACTTGGATATGACACAGATAATATAATTAGGAGATAGGCATATGTAAACTATAACTATAAATATAACCAAATATTCAAAAAAGTGGAGAAAACTAGAGTACTTGTTAATCAAAGATGTAAGTGAATTTCTAGAAATAGCAACTGTGTCTGAGACAAAAGTTATATAGCATAAGACTAATAGCAGATTGACTTTCCATAAGAAAAGATGAATCTACTTGGAAACTACAATGGAAACTATCCAAATCAAAATGTACAGAAGAAAAATAAACACATTGGGAAAAGGGGAATCAGATTTTTGCTAATGCAACTTAGCAATGTTGGGACAGGTGAGCTGTGAACACCAGCTAAAAATTAATGAACAGCAACTAGAGGCAACCAGTTATACCTTGGGTTAACTGATGACTGCCCATTGTAGCTCTTAGGTCATAAAAAAGCATAATGTCTTTCTATTGACTAGAAATATACATGTGAGGTATTAAATCAGTTTCTGACTCATCAAATCAAAATGGCATTGGTGAAAGTCAGAACAGAAAGGTGTCACTGTAAACATATAATTTCTATTTGAGATATAAAAAGGGCTCTATCTGGGTTGCTCTTTGTAATTATCATTCATTTCATTATGTGTTTATTTTTACTTTTTGAACAGTAAATAAACTAACTAAAGACATAATATAGTTTTCAGTCTTTTATTGTGATATTTCAGACTCATTGGTGATTAAGAAAACTATGAGGAACATCCTTCACTCAGTTCCTCATGGCTATATCCAATAAGACAACAGGACAAAGTCAATACCAACAATTAGCATGAGCTTGTATATACACATCTCATTCACCACTGACATAGATTTATTAAACCAGTAGCTTAAAAATACACCTCTCATTCGTTACCACAAAGAAAGTTATATCTCAGATGGCCCCTTCCACATCTAAAATCTTAGACACCCATCAATTACTTTTCTGAGTATAAATTAGAAATTTTACACATGTTATAGAAATAGAATATCACGTGTTCTTTGGCATTGGATATGATCCTTCAAGCTTAGTTCCCCAAGGTTCACAAAGTTGTTTCATGTATATATAATTTATTCCTTTTATTCCTAAATACTGTCTCACATCATTAATGTATCTCAAAGTATTCATTCACATTCCTGTTGTAAGCAATCAGAGTAATTTCCAGGTTTGGATTATTACAAGCAAAACTACTCTGAACTATCATAGCTGGTGTTCATGAGTGAGCATAAATCGGTCACTTTCCTTGGTCATGAATAAATGCCCAAGAGTACAATAGTTGAAGATGTTGGCTTTCTCACACAGAGTTTTAAGATTTGGTCATATAATTCACATTTGAGCTTTGTAAAATATATGAATCACAAATATTTTCCAATATTGTAGTTTGTCTTTACATCTTAAGATTTTTTCCAGAGAATGATTTTTTGTTCTTTTTTAAAACAATATTTTCTTTATGATAAAGAGGAAGGGGGTGCAACTTTCAAAAGCCAGTTCTCTCCTTCCATAACGTAGGGTTCCAAACCAAGCTCAGGTCCCCAGTTTCAAACTAGGCACCTTACCCACCGAGTCATCTCACCATTTCTCAAACTCCTTGTTTTCAAAGAGTATACTTCATTGATTACAATTTCTTTTATAGATCAATGTTTTTGGTATCAGATCTGAGAACTTTAGACCAAGAAGTAGAAACTAGAGATATTTTTCTCTTAAAAGTGGCACAGCCTTACTTTTTGCAATTACATATACAGCTGATTTTGTGTCAACTTTTATATAAGGACTGAGATCCAGTCCAGGGTTCCTCATTCTATTTAAAGATATCCCGTTGTATGGGCTGGAGAGGTGGCTCAGGGGTTAAACCTCTGCCTTGCAGGTGGAAGGTCCTGAGTTCGGATCCTAGACAGCACGTATAGATGCCAGGTGGAAGCGGGGGCAGCCTGCATTTCTGGTCCTGGTAGGGTGGAGCCTATGAATCCCAGGGCAGAGTAAACAAGGAGGAGGTGGAAGTGTCCATGGTGGTTCCCGAATTCGTCCGTGGTTCTACACACACGTACACACACACACACACACACACACACACACAAATGAATAAATAATAATAATAAATTAAATAAAAAATAAAAAAGATAAAAGATATCCAGTTCCTGTAATGCTTATCAAAAACATGACCTTTCCTCTGTGAACCTCCTTGTGCACCTTTATCAAAATTCATTTGTCTAGTCCAGTGGGATAGTTCAGCAGATAAGGAACCTGCTCACAGACCTGGAGACTTGACTTTCATCTCCAGAAGTCCACATAGTGGAAAGAGAGAATATACTTCCAAAAGTAGTCTCTCTCTCTCTCTATCTCTCTCTCTCTCTCTCTCTCTCTCTCTCTCTCTCTCTCTCTTTCCTCTCTCCTTTTCTCTCTTTCCCTCTCTCTTTCTTGTCAGTCAAGTAAGGGGAACTTACTCATATAAATAACACTTTGAAAAACCTTTGGCTATCATTTTATTTTAAACTGAAACATAAAATACTTCCATTCACTTTTTTTTCCGTTTTGCTGCTCCCGCAATGCCCTTGGCTCCACCCTGACCGGGTACTGGATGTCACTCCCTGGCCAGAAATAAAAACCTGTTAAACTAGAGTCTTGTTATAAGAGTATATTCAAAGGTAGATGTAATAAAAGTAGGAAACCGCGGTGAGGGAGGGGTCAATCACCCATTTGCGAGATGGTTACTTTATATCTGGCAGACTATATGCCCTCCCCTTGGAGGCAAGGGATTGACAGTCACAGTAGTGTTCCTATGCTTAAGGGGAACATAGGAAAGGGTTCTGGGAAATGCCACTGGGTCTTTGCACCTCATTGGAGAGGGACCCAGAGGAGAGTTGGGCATGGACATTAAAGGATGCTCCAGGGATGGGTGGGGGAGGCACTGGGGGATGGGGAAGGAAGAGGGAGGGAAGGGGGCCACAGGGGGATAGGGGATTGGAGGGAGGTGGGGACCGGTGTACCTGTTAAGTTTGGTTGAGTGGAAATAAAAAAAAATACTTCCATTCTCTAAAAGGAAACGAGTCATACTTTGTACTCCCTTCCTCTTTACCAAAATAGCCAATAAATAAAATATTTTTAAAAATTCATTTGTCCCTGTTTCTGAGGATTTATTTCAAGGTTTTTATTGTATCCTAGTGATGTGTCTATTCTTCTTCAAATGTGACATAATCTTTATTCTTGTTTGATATGATAAAATTTGAATCAGGTAATACAATATCTACCTCCTGTTTCATTTTTATATGGCTGTTTTGGCTGTTCTTGTACTTTGTCTTTCTATACCATTTTTACAGTGATAATGATTACATCTACAAAATGTCATCCTGGAACATGGATGCATGTGAAGGTGCTGGCTTCTGGGAAGTTGGTATGTTAATTGTGTCCTACAATCTATGGCCATGCTATGTGTTTATGCATCTGTGTTTATGCATCATCTATAATAAACTCTATTTGTTTTCAGGTAACAAGCTCAAAGAATATTTTACTACAAAACACATTAAATGCTTCTTGTTTTTTGGATAATAGTGGAAACATATCATGAATTTAGGTATTTATGGGTCCATTACCAGCATACTGAAATAGAATTTCCTTCTTGTGCATTATTCCTGAAAGTTTGTGATCATATAGAAATCATTATTTCGTTTCAGTATGATTTGGTTTCTTCTGATAGATCCTTGGATTTTCCTGGGTGTCCAAACAATTTCTTCTTCATAAATGGATAATTTTGCAACATTTTCCAATGTGTGTGCTTCTCTTTCTTTTGTATTGCCACGTTGTATTAACTAAAATTACCATCTTTAGTAACCATGGTAAATACAAAAAGGCTGGCTTGTTCTCTTTCAAAAAAGGGAAGAATTTGATATTTCAGTGTTAAGTATAATGATAGTCAAAGTGTTTTCAAAGTGCTTTTTATCGATCTGAAGAAGTTCCCCTTACTTAGAGCTTACTGATTTTTTTTTAAATCAAGAATCATTGTTAGACTGACAAAGACCTTTCCTGCATCAATTAATACAAGCATGATGTTAAGAGAAGGAATCACTTTGGCTGAATCTTTGCTTTGTGTCTCAGCATTATGCATCTCATCTGCATTCTCCTTATGAAGCATTGAATTCTACTACCTAATATTTTGTGTCCACATTTATTATGCTTCAATTAAGTATTTTTTCAGGACAGAGAAGATGGCTTAAGTAAGTTAGTTAGCTTGCAAGCCTGTAGACATGAGTTCAATTCCCCTGAACCCAAGTGAAAGAGAGAACTGACTACACAAAATTGTTCTCTGAATTCCACATGTGTGCCATGGCAAATACACCACACACACACACACACACACACACACACACACACACACACATACACACACACACAAAATCTTACACAACCCACAATGATAATAGTAATTAGTTATAATAATAAACATACATTTTAGAAAGAGTTTTGCCATCCATATTCATGAGTAACTCTACTCTGCATTTTTTCCATATTCTTTTCCTGATTTGGATATCCATGAGAACTCTATGTTACCTGAATTTATGCCTACTTCCTCATTGTCTGTCAGGAATACATTTTGTAGATGTGATGGTATTAATTCATGCTGAAATATTTGACAGAATCTTCAATAAAATCACCGGGGACTAGAGAAATGGAGAGGATGTTCTGAATTACAATTCAAGTTTGTTAATGTGCATGGGATTATTCTCATTATCTCTTTCACAATATTAAAAGAGGGTAGGTTGTGTCTTCAGAATATAGTCCCTTTCACACAAATGTTCAAATTTAGGTGTATTGAATTGTTCTCAGTAAGCTCTTAGCAGTCTTTTCAGTTCTTCAAGGTCTGTAATCAAATGTGCTCCATTCTTCAAAGTGGCTATTTCTTTCCTTATTGTATTCTTGTCTCTCTTGCCAGAGGTTTGTAGATTCTGTTGATTTTTTCAAATATTACCTCTTTGCTCTGTTGATTTTCTATAAATTTTGTTTTCATCTGACTCAGTTCTGCTTTTTTAAGATTAATCATTGTCTCCATATGATTTTATTTTGTTCATTTTTTTTCTCATACCCTGAAATTGGAACTTGAATCCTTAGCTTAATATTTTTTTTATTTGGTAAGTGTTCATATTCTTCTGATTTCTCCATGTCACAGTTTGAATACGAGCCATTCTGAACAAGCTTATGTGTTTGAATCTCTAGCCAGTGCTAATGTTTGGGAAAGTTGTGACACCTTGAGACATGGAGCCTACTAGAGGAAGGTATGTCACAGAGGATAGGCCTCTAGGTTTTGTATTCTGTCTCTGTTTTCCTATTGGCTTCAGTGACATTCTCTGGCCTCCTGCTTCTGCTTCCACCCATCCCTCTGCTATGAGAGTTCCATTATCAACTACATCCCTCTGAAACCATAAACTAAATAAATCTCCTTTTCTCCCCCAAATTACTTGGGTCTCAATATTGTCTCACAACAATAGAAAAATTACTATAACATCTCAATATTAGTTGTCTCCAAGCTCATAAATTTTGATAAATTGTATTTTATTTCCATTCAGTTCAATATCTTTTTGTTTCATTACTTCTTCTTTGACCATGGCTTTCTCCAAGGTATTTTCTTTAATTTCTAGGTATTTGGGGATTATTTAATTTTCTGTTACGGATTTCTCCATTAATTAAATTTTGGTAAAAGAACACAGTGTTATTTCAAATATTTTTAAATATTTGAGTCTTTTTCGGCCAAAGATCCAAATTATGGATTTTGTTGGTATATACTATATGGGCACTTCAAATGCCCATGAAGATAGAATTCTAAAAAATGATATTAAAATCTATAGCTTATTTGGTTTTTTATGAGTCATATGAAGTGATTGCTGCATTATTACTTTGGAAAATATGGATTAAAACTAAAATAAATTGATTATAAAATATCTGAGAGACAAATGCATGTGCAGCCTTAAAATATAGAGATTTCCTATAGTATGAAAAGAAAAAATACAAATTCATGTAAAGCAAGGTTTCGGGGAAATAAAATGAATACTAACTGTGAAGATCATATCAGTATTTTAAAGATGGAATCAAGGTGAAGAAACATTTCTACTTACTTCATTAATGTACTCAAGATCAAAAGCAATAACAGACTGGGAAAGGCTTAGGGATTAAAGTAATTGTAAGCAACAAAATAAAGGAGTTCAGATGGCATCCCTCATGCAAAAACATGTGCAGAGGCCACAGGTCCTGCAGGAGCTGACCAAGAGCAGACCTTAGCAATGTCCTAGAATCAGTCTTGTTTACTTCAAAGTCTCAGCCAATAATGACAGAATGAAACTGAAAATCTTTTTTACCACATTTTCTAGGATCTTATTTTAAGATATTTAGTAAATATATAGCCCATGCTTTTTCCTGCTTCTTCCCTTTTTCATTTGTTCTTTCTCAAGAGTAATGCTTCAATTTCAGCACTATCTTTTTGCTGGTTGATATATATAGTGTGTCTGTAGTTCCTTTCTTTTTTAATCTCTAATGTGATTTCTAGTTATAAATAGCACTGACTCTCAACTCTCACCCAATCAGCAAGCGTCTCTACTTCCTTACAGCCTGTTACCTTGAACTGGTTGACACATAAATCATGTTAAAAGTATTCATACTATTATTTTAAAACATTTTCACTTTTTTCTAGCCATACATTTACAATTGAATATATTTATATTATATATGAATAGATAAATATATATCAATATACAGTACATTTATATATATATTTTTTACTCTGATTTCTGTTTCCTCAGTCATTTCAGAAAAGCATGGATGGAGCTTGATTTCTAGTATTTAACACAGAAAAAATCTGAATAAAATTCTTAGTATTTAACACAGAAAAAATCTGAATAAAATAAAATGCTTAAATTGCATCCTAAGATGCAATTTCTAAATTTCTTTTTTTTTTTGGAATTCATTTTATTGAAAGACAGTTGGATGAGGTTACCTCTGCCTGCTCAAAATGAACACTTGATGTTTCCAAATACTGAACATACTAGCCTTTGGAAAAACTGAAGTTATTTGTAAATCATGGCTTATAAAGATTAAAGATAAAGTAAACTGCAGTTCTTTGGTTTATTTGTTCCAACAGTCATTTATCTATTAAATAATAATATCAAGACTGGTTACAACGATTGTGGATGGACTCGGGTTGGGTACTGCACAGAGGAGCCATCTGCAAAGCTTTAACACTGTAGAGCTCCTTCCTCCATTTCAGCTGCCTCAGGAGGCTCCTGAACACACTGCTTTTGAGACACCTAAAGGAATCTTGCAAATATACTCTCTGCCTGTTAAAACAACATAATACATGGAGCAATAGCAGTTTCATTTAGAAAAAAATCTATAGTAAAAGAACTTACTTTAGCAGGACAAAGCAACTTTTCAGAGTGAAAATTCATTGAGAGACTAATTTTCTCAGTTGGGAGATTAAGATTAGGAGAGTATTTTATACAAAAGTTTTTTTTAATATATGGATACAAACATCACCTGTTTTCCTCAAGAAGTATTAAAGATCATAAATTTGTCAAACTTGTGAGGTCTTTTTTGTTTGTTTTTTGTTTTATATAAACTGCCCACAAACTTAATTGTAATTCTTAAGTAGCAACCAAAAACCCATCTCTGAATTATCTATTACATATTCTGGATTCCAAGAAGCATTACAATACTAGATACTAACCCTGATAGTGCATTTAATTGTCGGTTTTGATGTAAACATCATAATTAAATTAAGTAATTTATCATTTCAATATCACATAATACATTGATCCAATATAGAAAGTTAGATCAGTAGTGAAAATGACAGGCTATTTCATTCACATTTATGTCTTTAGCTTTGATTTGAATTTTTCACAAGTGAATTCAAATTTAAGCATAACTCTACAAAGCACAGAAGTAGGCAGCTTTCCCAAGTTCTCAATGGTATTATTCTCAGATTTCCTAATTTGAATCAACTATAACATTATGGACTCCATAGCTCAAGGTTGCAGAGAAAGGTTTCATTGAAGGATTCATTATTGCAACAATGCTATTTAAGTAAACTACAAAAATCCAACATAATAAAAATCTGCCTAAATATTACTAGCTGCTAAAAGTGAAATGTTCATAGCCAAGATCCATAACCATGAGTAAATGTGTTAACTCTTAGTTTTGACCCTAAGAAGGTAAATCATTAATATGAATAATTAATTAATTAATATGAATTAAGAAACTAGATGATTAGGATATATATGGAACAATAACCAAGTTTACATTTTTAGGTACGTAATTGATTTCTAATACTGCACATGCTTTAGCAATATGTTAAGGATATGGTTGGGTCAGCCTAGCAGTTTGCAGAAACTCATGTTATTGTGTAAGTATATCACCCAAGTTCACATTGTTTTTGCTCATCGGCTGAAAGATTCAAATGTGTTCATATATGGGCTAAACCACCCTCTTCCAGGTCTGCTGGGAGGCACTAAATTGCCAATTTCTTGGGAAGGAAAAGAAACTTAATAGGATATAAAATTCTTGGCTTGCATCTTTTCCCCTGCATTTCTTAAAGATGTGTCTCTGCTGGTGTTCATCTGAGAATTTGAGAATCATGCTGTTCTCTTTCCATTCTGAGAACCTGGCCTTTTCTAAATGCCTCCAAGATATGTTTCCTTTTCCTTTCAGCCTGATAACATCACTGGGCAAGTTTTCAGAATTGTTAAATTCTGCATAAATCTTTCCAAATACATAATGGATTCTGTTCTCATGTATTTATGTCTTTTTTTCTTTTCTTTACATTTTTTTTGTATTTTCTTTAAATTTTAAGTATTCATTTTTCCTTTTTTTATTTTTCTTCTTCATTGACTCTATCATCTATTTGATACTGTCTTCCCCTGTATTCTATGTCTGTTGTCCGGGCTCACAAACCAGCATAAACCCAGACTTATGTCCTGGAAACAGAAGTGGGAGCGGTAGGAATTGATTAGGCATCAGGTCAGAGGGAACCTAGGAAGTCCATCATCCAAGCTGACCTAATTGTAACATACATAGTATTTATAGGAAAACAATCAAGGAGCAGGGCCAAATTCAGGAAAACATCAAAGAAGAGCAGGATCAAATTCTTTACAGGATTATGTAAAACGTATACATTCCAGTTAACAAAGAAAAGCAGGAGTGACATCTACCAGACATGATGTTGCCAGGTAAACAGGCATGTCACATTGTTGCTAGAAGGGAATAGACAATGTATGCCTCAAAACAGAGTTACTTGGTCGGTGCATAAACAAACAGATAAGCAGGAAGGAACTGTTGGGGGAGGAACAGCCTAGCAGGTTTCTAAGAGAAACACAAGCGATCCAAGAACAGAGCTGGAGGTGATCTCTACTCCCAAGGGGAGGAGTTAGGCCTGCCATTGTCTTGCAGACAAAAGACAAACTCAACCCCCCGGGGGAGGAGTCCCTAGCTACAGCCAGTTTCAGATGCTAATGTATCATCCAGAGAGCAGGCTTTGGGCCTGACAACCCCCACAGTCTGTCATGGAATTTCCTCCATATAATATTTACATCATTTATTGTGTTTAAATTGTCTTCATTCTTACAGTTCTTATACTTCACCTTGTATTTTGTAATATTAAAATAATATACTCTTCACTCTGAGTCATTTGTAGTTGAGTAATAAATATTGAGATGATTTTTATCTGTTTTGTTTTCCAATGAATAGAAGCATTTGAAAGCTTGACCTTCAGTTTTCCATTTCCATCCTGAGTTTCCTATTTGAAAATACATTTTACACTTTTCAAGTTCCAATGATCCATTTTGGCATCTCATGTTACAATCCTTTTCCATTATGACTCTTTTCTTTTAGAAATCCTTTCAGTTAACTGAACTTTTTAATTCCTTTGAATGGTTGTTCATGGTGTTCTTTTCATAATTCCCAGTATAGATGTTTCTGGTCTGGGAACAGTGGTTACTCAGGAACAAGCTTTTCTCCTACAACAGATAGTATGTCTTAAGATAGAGCTAGATGCCACTGTTATTACTATGGCCTGCTTTCTTCTCACTTTAAAATCCATTTTGATTCAAAAAAGCCTGCTTATTTCTGAGTCTCCAATAGCATTTCCTCTTTTCTCAGATGTGGTCCTCTGAGTACTGAACTTCTTTCATGTTACCACCCCTGCATACATGTACTTTCCTGAGAAGGCACTTTCAGTAATGAGGTATAAATGTAGTATGTTACATAAATGAACAAAAGAACATAAATTGCATCATCATTTTAATAGATGCAGAAATTATTTTTGAGAAAAATCAATTTCCAACATATGATAAAACTCATGAAAAGATTAGGAATGGAGAGAACATTTATTAACATTATAAAATCTATGTATGACAAACCTAGATACTACAACATATGAACTGAGAAGCATTCACAACATTGCCACTAAGATCAGGATCAACATTAGGGTGTCCACTGCCTCCACTCCTATTCATATATTTAGCTAAAGAGATGTCATTAGAGATTTAAATAAAATCGTTACAAATAAAAAGGGAAGAGATGAAGTATCCTAATTTGCAGATGATATTATTTTATCCATAAACCACTCTAAAGATTTCTCTGGAAATTTCCTAGATCTTAAACATTTTTGGACAATGTGGTAGGGTTCAAAGTTAACATAAAACAAGAATGCAAAGGACAAGCCTGCTGAGAAAGAACTCATGAAACACCGTCAATCAAAAGAGTTTCATAAAGCCTTAGGATAAACTTAGTGAAGGAAATGAAAGATTTCAAAGACATAATCTTTAAACACTAAAGAAGAAAATTGAAATGTACACAATATAATGGAAAGACCATATATTAGAATCTTTCCAATTGCTATGAGAAAAATACCCTGACAAAAGCAATGTAAAGTATGAAAGGTTTCTTTTAGAGAACAGTGTGAGGGTACAGTCCAATAGGGTGGAGAAGTAAAATGAATCCATTTGACATATTGTCTTTATAGCCTGAACTCCCATTTGCCTTAGGTACTCCTTTTCATACATTCTGCTTTCAATTTACACTAAAAGAAATGTGATGCCTGCCAAAAAGTAGGCCTTGAAACCAATCAGAAGCTGTTGGTTGCCTCCTCGACATCCCTACCACTATTATACTGATGGTTGCTTTTTACTGGAGTGATTATTATTGCAGCTTTCAAGGGCTAATGATACTGTGGTTTGCTTTTCTCTCCTTGCAGCTTCCATAGTACTTTCAGCTATCCAGCAAGGAGGAAGCTCACAGTCAAGTTCCAGCTTATATATTTTGTCCTTGTCCTCTAATCTATATATGTTACATCTTCAGTAATAGAGTCTTACTATCAGTAATAGAGCCTTACTGTCAGTTTCTAGAGGGTGACCAAGAGCACTGACAAAAAGCCTATACTGTTTGAGAGGCCTTTTAGACCTCTATAACCAACAACTTATCATTGTTTAGTTGAATTGTGGGTTCTACTTGGAAAATCACAGGACATCTATTCTTGCTCATTTTTTACACTGAAACATTTTTGATACATTAATAATACAGGAAGTTTCTATCTGGAAAACAGACTTTTCACAAGACATTCAAACATCAAAAAAAATTTTTAACAAGTGTTCAAGTTTTCTGGTCAGTGATGCAAATTAAAATAAAAATACAAATTAAAACTATTCTGAGATATCATCTTACCCTAGTCAGAATGACAAAGAGCAAAAACACAATGAATACTGGTGAGGATATAGGGTAAATGGAACTTGTCTTCATTGTTGGAGGGAGTGTAAAGTGGTGCAACCAATTTGGAAATCAGTGTGAAGATTCCTCAAAAGCCTCAAAGTATAACTACCATATGACTAAATTATTTGAAGAGTTGAAATAAAAGCCCACACTGATTTTCAAAAGGAGCAAGAAACCTTTATTCAAAGAAAAGCAATTGAAAGATAAGTTTACACTGCATGAGTATGAAGTACTCAAGGGCTCTTATTATTTTTATTTGGCTAGGTTAAAGAGAAAAGATTTTGCTACTAGGGCCAAAATTGGGATAGTTTTCTAATATTACTGATGGGTTTGGATTTCATAAGCTCTTTTCCTCTATGTATATTCTATCTAATGATTCATCTGAGCATGATTATATCCATGCCCAGTTTTGTATAGGCACACAGTGGCAAATAAGGGATCATCCTTAAGAGTTTACAATAATTTGCCTTATTGTACAGCCCTGAAAACTACTTATATCTTTCCATTATTCTACTTGGACATAAATGGAATAAGATTCAATAGAATTTTTCTGGTTTTTAGTTTGCTGTTAGAGGAGAAGAAACTTCATTATTCTTATAGGGGAGTGCATGCAGCCCAGTGGAGTTGGGGGCCCTCCTTTGCTGTAGGTAAGAGTATTGGGTTTCCAAGTATATTATTAGTAGGAGAGGTATGTACATAAAGCCTACATCACATTGAATCTCAGATTGCTAACAACTAATTCCTAGGCTTTCCTGTCTCACCATCACTCAGGAAATATGGCCAATGTTTGACAATGTGACTGCTAAAATTAAAAAGTTTCTGGCAAAGGAAAAATTTAACTGAGGGAAAACACTGCTTACAGATAGGAGAGTCTTTGTTAAACTACATAGCTAAAATATGATACTATACAAACTATAACACAATTTTTATATTTTTCCTAGATATACAAGCTCAATGAGTAGGTATCCTTGCCACCCTCCTTCCCTACCTTTCCTCCTTTCCTTCTTTTCCTCCCTTCCTTTCTTTAATTCCCCCTTCCCTTCCTTCCTCTCCTCCCTTAATGGATCCAACCTGCTCCCTTCCATCCTCCTGTCTACCATCTTATATGGGTCCCAGGATTCCTTCTGGGTCATCTGCTCTAGTGGGGGTTCAGACCTCTGTGATAGAGGAAGAGACCCTTCCTTAGTACTGATATGGGTACTCCCTTATACCTGTTTAACCCTTTTCCCCTAAGGATTCTACTGCTTGAAATTATGTCTCCTGAGATCCTCACTAATCTGTAGTAAGCATGTTGATATGTTAGCCATTGTGCAGGTCTGATAAGGTCAAGTCTCATTACAGTGAGTTCCTGGCTGCAGCAACCCTGTCTTGACTGGAGTGTCTTGTTCACTGGTAGACCTTCCCATCTTTAGGCTCTTACAGTATTGCCACCTCCTCTTCTGCAAAATTCCCTGGGCTTTAGGATAGGGAGAGATTTGACAAGACTCGTTCTGGGTGAACATTGTAAGAACATTGATATTCTGCATTTTGGTTGACTGTTGTGAATTTTACTGTTCTTTCACAGCACAAGTGCATACTGTATGGGTTTTGAAACCCTCTTCTATCCAAAGATAAAAAACAAGGTCTTTAAATAACAAAAGGCTTTACAAAAAGAGAAGAACAGGAAGGAGTAGGACACAGTGGTGAGTGGGGTCAGCTTTCAGGCAATCAACAACTATCTACTAACCACCAACTCCACTCTTCCATAACGGGGACACATGCCCAGAACATCAAGCCAGTCCAAACCCCAGTGAACAGGAGGGAAACTGACAGTGGAAAGAATCAGATATTTTTCTATGTGTGAACCTTTCTTGTCAGTGGCCTTATTTTTCTATTAAACTGTTCCTTTGTCTCCATTCTCTAGGGGTACTCTTTCCCTTACTCTCCCATTATAATCCTTTATGGTTATAATGGGTATTATAGCTATTTTCCCTTGAGTATATCATTATGAGTCCTTAGAATTAAGTTCGAATTATAAGGAGAACATATGACATCAGACTTTCAGTTTAATTTCTTCTAACTCTATCCATTTACCAGCAAGTATCATTAATTCATTTTTAATGGCTGAGTAGTAGCTATTGCATACATATATATATATATATATATATATATATCACGTTTTCATTATAATTTTTCAACTGTTGAAAATTTAGGTTGAGTCCATGACTTTGTTATTGTGAATAATGCTGCAATGAACATGAATGAACATATGTCACTAAAGTAAGATGAAAATATTTGGGGGGAATATTCCCAGTAGTATTATAGCAGCACTATACTTTTTTAGAAACTGCCATACTGATCTCTCTTCAGAGTAGTTGTACAAGTCTGCATTCCCACCAGCAATTTATGAGGTTTCCCTTCTCCAATATTTGTTGTTGTTTGTATTTTGGATTTTTCCATTCTAAACAGGGCAAGATGATATCTCAAGGTAGTTTTAATTTTCAATTCCCTGATGGCTAGGGAGGTGAAACACTTTTTAAGGTATTTCTTAAATATTTCAATTTTGTTCTGGGAAAAGTTTAAGTTCCACTGTTCATCTTCTAATTTGGTTGTTTATTTCCTTGATGTTTAATTTCAGTTCTTTGTGTACTTTGGATATTAGTTTCTATCAGAAATGTGGTTAGTGAAGATTTTTCTCCCATTCTGTGAGTTGTCTTTTTCCATGGTTAACATGTAGATATTTTGTCAGCATGATTTATTGAAGATGCTCTTCTTTTTGCATTGGAATTTCTGAGCACCTAGGTCAAAAATAAGATGACTGTAAGTGTATGGACTTATGTCTAGGTCTTCAACCTTTATCCATTAATCTATTTTTAATGTATTTTTTGTCAGTTTTGGAGCCAGTACCATGCTGTTTTTATTACTATGGATCTGTAGTATAGATTAATATATGGTTTGGTGATACCTACAGTTGAGTTTCTATTATTCAGGATTGGTTTTGTTCTTGCTATCTTGGGCCTGTTTTACTTCCATATGAATTTGCAGATTATTTTGTCAATTTCTGTAAAGAATTACCTTGGAATTTTAATTGCTATAACACTTAATCTGTATACTGTTTTGGGAGGATTTTCATTTTATGATGTTAATTCTACCAATCTAGGAGCATGAAAGGTCTTTCCACTTTCTGGTGTCTTCTAAAATTTCTTTCTTTAGAGTTTTAAAGTTTCATTGTACATGTCTCTCATTTCCTTGATTAGATTTACACCAAGGTATTTCAATTTTTTAGTAAATGGAATTGTTTCTCTTTTTCATCCTTGGTATAAAAGATTTTCCAACATTATTTTGTAACCTGCCATTCTACTGTACTTACGTATTAGCTCCAGTAGTTTCCTAGTGGAGTTTTTGGGGTTTCTCAGTTATAGGATCATGTCATCTGCAAATCGGGATATTATGACTTCTTTTACTATGCGTATGTCTTTTATTTCTCACTCTTGTTTCATGGCTCTAGGTAAGATTTCTAGTACAATACTAAGTAGAAGTATACCACAAATTTTTAAAAAATGAAATGATAAAGCAACAAAATTAAAATACAAATTTAAACATATAGACTAAAGAATTAAGCACATATTTCAGTTAAGAAGACCACAAAAGATTAATAACCTTGTTTAAAAATGTTTAACATCATTGACCAATAGAGAAAAGTAAATTAAAACCTCTATGAGGTCCCTTCTCACTCTAGTTTGAATCCCATAATCAAGGAAACAAAGAATAATGAGGATGTTGGTGGTGTGGAGAATAGGGAAGTTTTACTCGAGTTTGGCAGGTATGTTAAATGCTTTATCAGTGTGAAAATATTTCAAAAAACAAAAAATTAATTTCTATGTATTCCAGCTATAACATGTCTGGGTATGAACCCAAAAGTCTCAATATTCTACCACATACATATTTACACATCCTTGTTTATTGCTGCTCTGTTCACAGTACTAAGAAAATGGAATTGGCTTAAAAGTTTATCGATTGATGAATGGATAATGAAGCTATGGTGCATCCACACAAGGAAATTTACTCAGTGATGAATAAAAATAAATTTTTTAAGAAATTGGAGGGGTGCAAAATATATTAAGTGAAGTAACTCAAACTCAGATAAACAAATATTGCATTTTCCTTTGCATATATGGGAATTGAACATATATACCACCCAGGAAAGGAGAAAGGGACCCATGTATGAGGCAAAGAATCTTTGTGAAAAGCAGTAGGACATGAAAGCAGAAGGAGATTACTTGGACTGTAAAATATTAAGTGGGAAAGAGTATAGGGATGTAAGGGAGAGACAAGGGTGTGGTGGGAGATCCACCATACCAAAGATGTATAAAAAACCACAAGAACATCTGAGAGTTGATAATCTAATAAGTACACTATAATAAAAAGGAATGTAAACAGGGTTTACCCTGCATTAGTGGATAAATCGGCTACCAGCAGTGAAAATCCCAGTGTAACAGATGGCCCATCTCCTATGAGTTGTTGACCAGGGAGGCACCTGAGCCACCCCAAAATGAAACAGGTGATTGCCACTGCTGTTGGCTGCCTATCAGATCTAATTTAAGACCCTGTTGTTGAAGGTGCCACATGTTTTTATTAAAAGACATAGAGAATTAGATTGGAATTGGGTTGGAAACTGATGGCTAGCCCTAAGTTCCAGAAGGTGCTATACAAACTACTAAGGGAAAATTGTAAACAGTTTTGTTCAGCAACAGACTCCATATGTGACAATACTGACTAGCCAAGCAAGAGGAAATAGTAGAAAGTCTATTACAGGGTTAACCAACAGTTTGCTGATTGAATTGGAGGCCTACTCCACAGGAAAAAATTTGCTTTTGGTACTGTAAACACTGATAGGCCCATCAAATTGTCTTTTAAAAACTATGCTTCTGTCTTTAGAATAGTGTTGTTGGAAGCTTAGGCTTTAGACAGATAAGTTTTTTTCTGCAGTGGTGAGAAGTGACTGCAAGCCTCACAAATGGTCAAACTACAAGAGTGTAAACTATCATTGAATGCCCAGAAAACAGACAAACTAAAAGAATCATTATTTTTCCTTATTGAAGATACCAAAATGCATTCTGTGGCATCAGTAAATGAAAGTTCTATAGATGTTACTAAGCATTGATGAAACTAAAGATAAATGAAATGAAAATAAGTGGGGCCCACACTCATAATTATGACATTGGCATAGGAAAGTAATAAGTGAGCTGCAAAAAAAAAGTGAAACAAATCAGCATTTTTACAAAAAGGTGAAAACATAGAGTGCAGTCACTTCTGATTCTGAAGTAGTACAGACACTGCTTGCCTCTTCTTTTAAAAATCTTCACATGGGAAACAAAACAATGAAGAACATAGCTGCATACTCAATTTTCAATGTAAATTTTCTCAATTCACAGCATCAGAGCCCCAGATGAAACAAAGGTCAACCTTGAGTGTAAGATGATTTGGAGGGTAAAAAGCTTGGATGAAGTCTCTAGGAAGCCTTGGCCGGCTCAATAAAGTCTTATTTGAATAAACAAGAGTTTCTATGTGACAGGACATGGCAGTAGGCTTCTTCCTGAGTAGCCTGCTCTCCTTAGGATTGTCACATTATTAAGAAAAGCTCACTGCAAATGCCATGAGAGTGTCCATGCAGCCTCCCAAGCTGCTGCCTATCTGTTTTCATGGCCTCCAAAGCTGTAAGTGCTCCTGGATCAATCAGACCAAAGCCTGCTGCCAGGGAAGTCTCCATCTCAAGGATAGTTGAAAAGTTGAATTAGTGCCCCCAACACAATGCCAGTCTTCTTCAGCATGAATGTTTTGAAGGGTCGGGGAGTCCCATAGCCCACCAGGCATAGTTCCTAACATCAGTTCCCATCAGCCTCTAGTGAAACCACCTTGGGAAGAGTCATCATTTACACCCTTTCTTAACAAGTGGTGACTGACTGGAGGAAGACACATCACATGAGATGAGCCTCGAGGTTTGGTATCCTGGCCTTGTTTCCTCTCATTTTTCTCTTAATCTTTCTGTCTTCATAGTGGATGTGGTGATTGAACCAGTTGACTGCTTCTGTTTCCAGCCATGCCTTCTGCTACAATTCCACCATGAGTCCACTCTATCCCTACTGAACCATATGTGAAATAAACACCCATTTCTTCTTCTCTGCCTGAGTCTAAGTGTTGTCTCACAGTAAAAGATATGTAAGAACAACAATCATAATTCCTAAATCTATCCATGTTTCTGCTGGCAATAAGATTTCAATCTTTTTTCATGTCTACAAAATACTCCATTGTGTATGTGCATACCACATATTCTTTACCTACTCACCTCAACTTCTTTCACGAAATTTTATATCATAAATCAGGCTTGTACATTCATAATAATGACTATAAGCAAAATGAATTCAATAATGTATTCTCAATTTTTTTACCCTTACATGTCCATTCTGCTAAGAAAATATCAAATAGTATCTGTTTGTGTCTTTGAATTTACACACAATACTTTAAATTATTCCATGGAAAATGTTGCTTATGCAGCACTTCACAAAAGAGCTTCTCTGTTGGCTACAGGAAGTTTGTTTGCAAGACACTAATGACTTTCCTTCCACAAGTTCTGAGACTTAATTTGCTGATCCTAATAAACAACAATGGCTCTTCCTCAGATGACTTTCAAAGTGTTGCTAGTTGATACACTGCATCTGACATTTTCATCTTGGGGATAAGTTCTGCACGAGCTCAGTGAATGTGTACTCACTCTGCGGCCAACAGACCTTGTAAGATCTAAAGTTTATAGTGCACTATATCAGACTTTTATGTGGAACATGAAAGCTAAAACCAGGTCCTCCTGCTTGGGCTGCATGGACTTTACTAAGTCATTTCCCAAAGTTTTGTATTTTTATGGAATGCTGGATTATAGAATTCATAAGATTAGAACACACAACAGATCTCCCATTCCAGGGGGAATAGAAACATACTTGTAACTAGCCTTCTCAAATACTTGCAAAAGGAAGGGCCACTTAAACTGCCATAGAAGCCTGAGCCCCTATTTGCACAAATAACTTAAAGGGAACCCTGTAGTCCACATAAGCAGACAGGGTGGGAAGGGATAGAGATGGATTGGTGAAGAGTTTAGTAGGTGAGGAAAAGGAGAGGGAGGAGGGGCAGAGACAACCACTGCTTACATTTGTAGAAATGGAAAATTCTTGATGAAAAATAAAATATATGTGAATTGTGTTATTTAAAATCAGTAGGAATCTTCATACTCATGAAATGGGATTGAAATAACCGTACGCCCTTATAAGCAGAATCTGGATTTTACTTCTTTGTTGTTTTCATTTGTCAGGGTAGCACACAATGGGACATACTATTAATGGGCAAAAACTGAAATAGGTCATCCATGTGCAGTTTCATGCAAAGCTGCAGAGCTTGAAGATTGTAACATTTTTATCAGCGCAAACAAGCAGAAATATTTCTTCACTTTCTTTTGCCCTAATAAAAGCATCTCCTCTGTAACCTTTTTGCATATGCAAATAAAATCATGTTGTAAATAAATACAAGAAATGGACCTTAAAAATGAAATTTAAATTTTCATCTGTTTTATTTGTTTAAGGAAAGGTATATTGGTATCTCAATAATTAAAAAATTCTGTAGTAATTACTAGATGGATACTAACTATTATAACATTTCTAGATTAACTTTTTTATATTTAATGTGCAAATTAAAGCATCAGAGAAGACTGGAGGGATGACTCAGGGGTTAAGCCTCTGACTCAAACAAAAAGACCTGAATTCTTTTTTTTTTCCACTCATACAAACTTAACAAGTACATCGGTCCCCCCTCCCTCCAAGCCCCATCCCCCTGTGCCTCCCTTCCCTCCCCCTTCCCTCCCCATTCCCCAGTGTCTTCCCCTCCCATCCCCGGAGCATTCTCTAATGTCCATGCCAAACTCTCCTCTGGGTCCTCTCCAATGAGGTGCAAAGACCCAGTGGCATTTCCCAGAACCCTTTCTTGTGTTCCCGTTAAGCATAGGAACACTACTGTGGCTGTCAATCCCTTGCCTCCAAGGATCCTAGTGCCTTTAGTAAATGCTAGACTTTGTGAGGTCAATAGTGTATTGGACATTGCGCAGGGCATGCAAAGTCCAATTATGATTGCTTTGGCCCTAACTTGTGTGGAGTATCTTGCAAATCATTGCTCCTCCCATCCTTGTGCTCTTGCAATCTTACTGCCCCCTCTTCCGCAAATTTCCCTGAGCTTCAGGATGGGGAGAGATTAGGCTAGCCTAGTCTCAGGTGGTTGATATAGAGTCTCTGAAGTTCTGGATTATGGTTTGTTGATTTTTTTTTTCAGTTTTGCTGCTCCTGCAATGCCCTTCACTCCATCCTGATGGGTATTGGATGTCACCCCCTGGCCAGAGATAAAAACCTGTTAAGTTAGAGTCTTGTTATAAGAGTATATTCAAAGGTAGATGTAATAAAAGTAGGAAACCGCAGTGTGGGAGGGGTCAATCACCCATTTGCAAAATGGTTACTTTCATTGTACTGCCAGACTATTCGCCCTCCCTTCTGGTAAGATCATACCCCATCAGTTGTAAATGATCAGGAAGGAAAGTCTGTGAACTTAACCAGATGAAAAAGACCTGAATTCAAACCCTAGTTCCTACATAAAAAATGCCAGGTGGAAATGGTGGCCCTGGAAAACAGAACCTGGGAAACTCCAGAACAAAGCAAAAAGTAGAAAGAACAATCCAGATCATTCCTAAAATCACCTTAGAGCTTCCACAGGCACACATAGTACCCTCTGATGGAAAGAGAGAGAGAGAGATGAAAATAAATATATACATCAGAAAATGAAATTCTTTAAAATAGATAGCCTGCTTTTTATTGAAAGCACAGGATAAAAGTCTATGAAGTAGAGGATACATTTCTGTCCTGTGTGTATATTTTGCTGCTGGATTGATGGTGCTTTACATGGCAATAAAAAGTGGTAAGAGTTTCCATTATGTCCTGCTCCAGGGCATCATGTATCAGGGTTTTCTGGGTCACACACTCTGTTCCTTTAAGAGAAAAAAAATTCCTGAAAATGAATATGAAGATAATTTAATTCTCATGTGTATACAATATTTTCAATTAAAAGACAAAAATCACTTGGTAGCCCCTAATGGAAATGCAGTGAAGGAACAACTTCCAATACAGAGATGTTATCAACATCTGTCTCTACAGGTATATGCCTAATAAACCATATCCTTTTAAATGTCCCAGATGTGAAATTAAGGAGATACACACACACACACACACACACACACACACACACACACACACACTAAGAATTACAAAGAAAAAAGAAAAGCATGAAAATACGGTAAAGTCTATAGATTTTTTAGGTTTTTTTTCTAAATGTAATCCTCAATATGCTTCGTAGTATATTCTAGAGCCCCAGCGGCACAGGTCAGTTGCTTAATTTCTGTTGACCTATACATAGGAACATTACTCTTGATTCTTTAGAATACTGTGAAGTCAGAAGAATGAACACTAAAAGTCCACCATGCTTGTGTTTTGAGAAACAGTAGTTTTTGCTAATAGGTGTACTATAGCCCTAGGGTAATATAGTCATTAAAGTATCACTTTTACCTGGAGGCCTTTGTCAGGGTAGATTCTGAGAAGTCTACCATATTCTCAATAGTCAAGCAAACACTTCTTGCTTTGAAAACTGAAGCTAAATCATCTTAATCTGTCACTTCACAGGGGGAGGAAAAACTCAAGGAATTCTCTTGTTGCTGCTGCTAAGGCCATTATTTTACTGATGTTTTGTACATATTGACAATGTCATGCATGTTAACAACACATTTTCATTTTTCTTCCTCCTTTCCACGATCCCCTTTCCCTGAAAGTTTTCCTTCCACATTCATGTTCTCCTGCTCTGTTTTCTCCTCCCTTGCCTCCCACCACTGCTGGGTTTGACCAGATCCGTCAGCTAACTGCATGATTCTGGGCCTGTGAACATCTTTTGGATCCTAACAGGCCTCCCTTGAATTTATATCTGGCTATTTACCCCTCCCTTAATAAGTTAATTGCTCATCAGTACTTTGTAGAGTCCCACACATTTCTCCTCCCTCTATATATGGCTCTGGATCAGGTAACTCTGCAGTAGGTTTAATGTTAGTCATACCCTTAGTTGTGGGTTTATACCCACAACTATAGTTGTGGGCTATATGTTTTAAAAGGATGGCATTTCACAATCTCTTACCTGAATGTGTTTAGACACAAATATTTTTACATTGAAAATGTCAAAAGTGATGTTCCCATAAGGGGAAGGCTGTGGTTGCATTTCTTCTAACATAAAAGATGTGTGTCATTGATCATCTAACAACATTTCAGATGCTAGATAACAACATTTCAGATACATTTCTTCAAATTTTTCAAAGTCACAGATGTCTGTCCAGGAATGTTTACATCTAAAAAAGATGACAATGGTGATGCCGAGTATTCAATATAAGAATGGATGATGATCAGTTGAAATACAAGCAAATAGCAAAATTGACGACTATGTAATGAGTAGTCATTCAGAACTAGTCTTCTGAACATAGTGGAAGGCTTGGATTCCAGAAGGAACTGTTTTTAAAAGGCCTCCACCCCCAGACTACATCTCCGTTTCTGAAATGTCTGTTTTTAATTTTAGACAAATCACAAAGAAATCTGGTAATTTCTGATCATGTGCCACTCCAAAAGTGCATGCTGATTCTATATTTAAAGTTCTGACTGCATGCAAAACTCTGCAGAGGTTTGATCTCTCTGGTATTCCTCACCTGTTTAACCAACACATGCTTATCTTCACTGCCACGTGCCTATGCTGCCCGCAAATCACCCCAGCCTTGTTTCTTCAAGCCTCAACTCAGAAAGTACCACTCTTTGCAATTTATCAATTCCACAGACTACATGTTTATTTTTCTAAGTTCCTACTATACTCTGCAAACATTGTTGTAGCTGATCATTATTATTAAACTATAAACATGGAACTTGTATTTACTGCCTATTGTATTCTTTCATTCCACTCCTGTTCCTTTGTTTTTCTGATTATATACATGTAGTTTTAGATAGCAGTAGGGATACAGTTTTGTCATTATGGAACCATCACAGAGCATTTTTACACATACTGACTAACTAGCTACAGCTTGCTTAATTATACTCATGCTACTATTGGACTCTGTGAGGTATATGGTTCTTCACTGACACATGACGTCTGATGTGGTACATGACTGTAGAATGTAGTTCTCCTTAACTTTACACGAGCCTTGGATTAATTATCTCCTACAGATCCTCATTACATTCTCTTCATATCTTCCTCTGAGAACTCTAATCTGGATCACTTTACAAGAAATAAAACCTTAAAACCTTTGTTTGTGATGGAATTTATTCTAATTTTATGAAAACATTAGCATTTTCAATTAAATGCTGAGGATTTTTAACATAATTCTATGAGATTTTATAGTTCTCTATCATACTACTATGAAGAGACAGAGAAATAGAGAAATTGGGGCTGGAGAGATGGCTCAATGGGTAATATGGATTGATGCCAAGCCATAGGACTCAAGTTCAGACCTTCAAATTCACATAATAGAAAGACTGAGCCAATTCCTAAAGCTGTTCTCTGAACACCACAGGTAAACTATGACATGCATGTGTACATACATATACAAACATAAATAAATGCAAAAATAAAAACAACACTATAGCATGCAGATAGATAAGCTATACTTTACATAGTTTTACAATATATATCAGTTAGTATCACAGTAGTTTTATTTAACAAATAAACAGTTTATCCATGTTAAACATTCAGTTTATACAAAAAAAAACTCCATGAGATCATTTTTACAGTAAACAGTTCTACACATTTAGGCATGAAATTTAATGCCAAAATTGAATTTATGGACTCCAAAAAATAATATAGGCTTAGGCCTTCTGTGCTGCTCAAAAAAAATGTGAGACAAAATACTAGATCATAAAGTAACCAGAATGAATTTTTCTTAGTTGGGAAGACAAGGAAATCGAAGATAAGAGAGCTAGCTGTGGGTCTCTGTTAAAACTTACTCTTCATTCCCTTCCCCCACTCCACCGCCTGGGACGGGCAAGTGGTCCAGCCGGGCCTTTCTGCGACCTAGGTAAGCTCTATCCCTGCCCACCCCCAGAACCCCAGGCCAGTTAATTCAGTTCAGTGAAAAATGCACAGAAATTGAAAGAAGATCTTAAGAGTTAAAACGACAACGCCAAAGTCAAAGTGCAAATCCATGAGAAACAACACTCAAGTAAATCTCCAGTAACACTCAAAAAAAATCTCCCACTGAAGGAATTAATCCCATAATGTTAGACTCCAACCAGAACAAACCCACGGAAAATGGCCATGAAAGCCTGACCCAGGATAACGACTTTCAAAATAGGATCATTACCATGTTCAATACTATGTAAGAGGAAATCCGGGAGGAATTACATAATCGAATCAATCGCTTTGAAGAGGAACACAACAGACATTTGGAGGAGTTGAGAAAAACAGTGCAAGAAACAAAAACTGGCATAGAGCAGTTAAAACAGACACCAACAGAGTTTAAAACTGAGCTAAAAGACAAGTTATCTTCAACCCAGAACTCCACAGAGAGTCTTATCAGCAGAACTAACAAAGCAGAAAATAGAATTTCAGACCTGGAAGATAAAGTGGGAGTATTAACCAGCTCAATGGAAGAGGTTGTTAAAGCCAAAAAGATACTTGAGAGAAATATACAGGAGATATGGGACACCCTGAAGAAGCCTAACATGTGTATGCATGGAATACCAGAGCAAGAATCTCAAAATACCACCCCTGAGGAAATTTTTCAAACGATCATCAAGGAAAATTTTCCTCATCTAAAAAAAGAGAGGCCCATACATATACAAGAGGCATTCTGCACCCCAAACAGACATGACCAAAACAGAAGCTTGCCACGGCAAATAATAGTTAAAATACTCCACATTCAAGATAAGGAAATGGTGCTGAGAGCTTCAAGGGAGAAAAAACAAGTCGCTTTTAAAGGTAAACCTATTAAAATAACAAATGACTTCTCAGTCGAAACAGTAAAAGCAAGAAGAGCTTGGAGAGACATACTTCAAATATTGAATGAGCAAAAATGTCAACCTAGGCTGATTTACCCTGCAAAACTATCCGTCATGATCGAGGGAGAAAGAAAAATCTTCTAGCACAAAGACAACTTGAAGGGATACATGTCCACCAAATCAGGCCTTCAAAAAATGCTAGAAATGATACTCAAACTTGAAGAAAAAAACAAGCATATTCAGGAGAACAGAAGGAAAGTATAACACCATTAAAAGTGAAGCAATATACTTATAAAAACTACTAAACATAATAAATAGTCTGGATTAAAAATATCTTCTCCATTATAACATTAAATGTTAGTGGAATTAACTCACTGATCAAGAGACACAGATTACAAACTTGGATTAAAAATCAAAATCCATCAATCTGCTGCCTGCACGAAACCCACCTCACCACAAAAGATAGGCATGCCCTAAAAATAAAAGGCTGGTCAACAATTCTACAAGCTAATGAAAGCAGAAAACAGGCAGGGGTAGCCATTATGCTATCAGACAAAGTGGACTTCAAACCAAAGAAAATCATAAGAGACACAGATGAATACTACATTTTAGTCACAGGTACAATTCACCAGGAAGACTTCACAATCCTGAACATTTATGCACCCAATACGGGCCCCTCCACATTCATTAAGAAAACCCTACAGCGTCTAAAGCAAGAAATCAACCCCCAAACGATAATTCTTGGGGACTTCAACACCGCCCTCTCAACATGGGATAGATCAACAGGTCAAAAGCTTAACAGAGACACTTTGGAACTTAATCAAACCCTTAAAGAAATAGACCTTACAGATCTCTATCGAACTTTTCACCCACGCACCAAAGAATACATATTTTTCTCAGCAGCACATGGAACTTTTTCCAAAATAGATCACATATTGGGCCACAAAACGAATCTACACATATACAAAAAAGTTGAAATTCTAACCTGTGCTCTATCAGACCATCACAGGCCTAAAGCTGGACATTCACAACACAACAAACAAGAGAAAATACACTAACTGCTGGAAACTTAACACTAGTGACGCTGAATGAGAACTAGATTCAGGAAGAAATTACAAAGGAAATTCAAGATTTCCTGAAAGCGAATGACAATGAAAATACAACTTACCAAAATCTCTAGGACATAATGAAAACTGTTCTAAGAGGTAAGTTCATAACTCTTAATGCCTATATCAAAAACATGGAAACATCAGAAATAAACAACTTAACAATGCAGCTTAAGTCTTTAGAGAAACTTGAGCAATCTGATCCCAAAAGTAGTAGAAGAGAGGAGATTAGCAAAATGAGGGGAGAAATATCTGAAATCGAGATTAAGAAAATGATAGAAAAAATCAACCAGTCAAAAAGCTGGTTCTTTGACACTTTCTAGCTCAGAACTTTCAGGAGTAACAGCCTAGTAGCCTCATCTAGGATATAATAATAACAATACACAAACATACCCAATCCAAGGCAAGTACTAGTAATAACTGGCAAGCGTAACAATACCAACTACGTCGATTCAGTGAAAAACACACAGAAACTGAAAGGTCCTAAAAAACAAAACAACAATGTACAAGTCAAAGTGCAGATCCACGAGAAACAAAACCCAAGAAGACCAATCTCCTGCCGAAAGAATCAATCCCATAATGAGGGATCCCGACCAGAACAAATCCACAGAAAATAGCCATGAAAGCTAGACCCAACATAACGACTTTCAGAGTATGATCCTTATCATGATTAATACTATGAAAGAGGAAATCCGAGAAGAGTTCAACAACCTTATCAACCACTTTGAACAGGAACACAACAGGCACTTGGAGGAGTTGAGAAAAACAGTTCAAGAAACAAAAATAGGTATGGAGCAATTAAAACAGTCTCAGGCAGAGTTTAAAATTGAACTAAAAGACAAGTTATCTTCAACCCAAAACTCAACAGAGAGTCTTATCAGCAGACCAAATGAGGCAGAAAATAGAATTTCAGATCTTGAAGACAAAGTAGGAGAATTGACCAGGTCAATGGAAGAGATTGTTAAATCCAAAAAGATACTGGAGAGGAACATTCAAGAGATATAGGACACCCTGAAGAAGCCTAACATGCGCATTCATGGAATACCAGAACAACAATCCCAAAATACCACACCTGAGGAAATATCTCAAGTTCATCATAAATGAAAACTTCCCACAACTAAAGAATGAGAGGCCCATCCAAATACAAGAGGCATTTCGCACTCCAAACAGATACGACCCAAATAGAAAATTGCCACGGCAAATAATAGTCAAAATAGTCCACATTCAAGACAAAGAAAAGGTGCTAAGAGTTTCAAGAGAAAAAAAGCAACTCACTTTTAAAGGTAAACCTATTAGAATAACAAATGACTACTCAATGAAAACAGTAAAGGCAAGAAGAGCTTGGAGAGACATACTTCAAGTATTAAATGAGCAAAAATGTCAACCCAGACTGATATACCCAGCAAAACTATCTGTCATGATTGAGGGAGAAAGAAAAGCTTTCCAGCACAAAGACAACTTGAAGGGATACATGTCTACCAAACCAGGCCTTCAAAAAATCCTAGAACTGATATGCAAGCTTGAAGAGAAGAACAAGTGTATCCAGGAGGACAGAAGGGAAGTATAATACCACCAAAACATAAATATCAAACAACATGCTTACAAAATCTACTAAACATAAAAATGTCCAGAGTTAAAAATAATTTCTCCATTATAACATTAAAACCACAATCCAACAATCTGCTGCCTTCAGGAAACTCATCTCACCACAAAAGATAGGCACATCCTAAGAATGAAAGGCTGGTCCAAAACCTTGCAAGCTAATAGAACCAGGAAACAGGCAGGAGTAGCAATTATGCTTTCAGACAAAGTGGACTTCAAACCAAAAGAAAATACAACTTACCAAAATCTCTGGGACCCAATGAAAACTGTTCTAAGAGGTAAGTTCATAGCTCTTAATGCCTACATCAAAAAAATGGAAACATCAGAAATAAATAACTTAACGATGCAGCTTAAGGCTTTAGAGAAACTTGAGCAATCTGATGCCAAAAGTAGTAGAAGAGAGGAGATTAGCAAAATAAGGGGAGAAATATCTGAAATCGAGACTAAGAAAACGATAGAAAAAATCAACCAGTCAAAAAGCTGGTTCTTTGAAAAAATCAATAAGATAGATACACCCCTAGCTAAATTAACCAAAAGCAAGAGAGAAAAAACCCAAATTAACAAAATTAGAAATCAACATGGAGTAATCATTATTGATACCCAAGAAATCCAGAGAATTATAACATCATATTTCAAAAACTTATACTCAGTGAAGTTTGACAACACACAAGAGATGGATGAATTTCTAAGTAAACACATCTTACCTAAATTGGATCAGGAAGTTGTGAATTACTTTAATGGCCCTATAACATACAAGGAAATTGAGGAAGTAATCTTGAATCTTCCCAACAAAAAATGTCCTGGACCAGATGGATTCAGCACAGAATTCTACCAGACATTTAAGGAGTCAATACCACCAATACTCCTTAAACTGTTCCATCAAATAGCAAAGGAAGGAACACTACCAAAGTCCTTCTATGAAGCTAATATCATTTTAATCCCAAAACCTAATAAAGATTCACTTAAAAAAGAAAACTATAGGCCGATCTCCATGCTGAACACAGACGCAAAGATTCTCAACAAAGTCTTAGCAAATTGGATTCAAAAACATTTCAAAAAGATCATTCACAGGGACCAAGTAGGCTTCATCCCCTGCACGCAAGGTTGGTTCAACATACGAATATCAATAAATGTAATTCATCAGGTAAACAAGTCCAAAGTCCAAGACCACATGATACTCTCGATAGATGCAGAAAAAGCCTTTGACAAGATCCAACAGACTTTTATGATCAAAACGCTAGAGACAATAGGAATGGAAGGAACCTTTATCAATATAATAAAAACAGTATACAACAAGCCCACAGCAAGGATTATGCTCAATGGGGAACAATTGGAAGCATTCCCACTTCGATCAGGAACTACACAAGGCTGTCCACTCTCACCACTTCTATTCAATATTGTACTTGAAGTCTTAGCTGATGCCATAAGACAAGAAAGGGACATAAAAGGGATTCAAATTGGCAAGGAAGAAATCAAGCTATCCCTATTTGCAGATGACATGATCTTATACCTGAGGGATCCCACAAACTCCACCAGTAAGCTCCTGGAACTAATTGAGAAGTTCAGCAGGGTGGCAGGATACAAAATAAATGTGCAAAAATCAGAGGCCTTTCTTTATGCCCAGAATGAAAGAAGTGAAAAAGCCCTGAGAGAAACAATCCCATTTACTGTAGCCCCTAAAAATATGAAATACCTTGGTATAAACCTAACCAAGGAGTTAAAGACCTTTACAATGAAAACTTTAAAACCCTAAAGAAAGAATTGCTGAAGACATCAGAAGGTGGAAAGACCTCCCATGCTCCTGGATTTGCAGAATCAACATCGTAAAAATGACCATCCTACCAAAGGCAATATACAAATTCAATGCTATACCAATTAAAATCCCAAAGCAATTCTTCAAAGAAATTGACCAAACAATCTCAAAATTCATATGGGGCACAAAAGACCCAGGATAGCAAAGACAATCCTCAGTAACAAAAACACTGCTGGAGGTATCATCATACAAAACTTTAGTCTATACTACAAATCCATAGTTATAAAAACAGCCTGGTACTGGCTCCAAAATAGACACACAGATCAATGGATAAGGATTGAAGATATAAGCCCACAAAAATCCAGCCATTTGATCTTCGACAAAGGGGCCCAAAGAATCCAATGGAAAAAGAACAGGATCTTCAACAAATGGTGCTGGCAAAACTGGATCTCCACATGCAGAAGATTAAAGCTGGACCCATACTTATCACCATGTACAAGACTTAATTCCAAATGGATCAAAGACCTTTATATCAGGCCAGAGACTATAAAAACCATAGTTGAAAGGATAGGGAACTCCCTCGAGCTGATTAGGCTAGGCCAACATTTCCTAAACAGACATCCAATGGCACAGTCACTGCTACCAACTCTCAACAGTTGGGATCTTGTGAAATTAAAGAGCTTCTGTTCAGATAAAGAGGTTGTAACACGAGCTCAAAGGCAACCCACAGAATGGGAGAAAATCTTCACTAACCACATATCTGATAGAGCTCTACTGTCCAGAGTGCACAAAGAACTTAGAAAACTAAACACCAAGGAAACCAATGGCCCAATCAAAAAATGGGCCCTGGAACTTAAAAGAAAATTTACCAGAGATGAAATTAAAATGTCTGACAAATATCTTAAAAAATGCTCCACTTCTTTAGCCATCAGGGAAATACAAATCAAAACCTCCCTGAGATATCATCTCACCCCAGTCAGGATGGCAAAAATCCACAATACAAACAACAACAAGTGCTGGAGAGGATGTGGAGAGAGGGGAACTCTGCTACATTGCTGGTGGGAATGCAGGCTCATACAGCCATTCTGGCGAGCCGTCTGGAGATTCTTAAAGAAATTAAAGATTGAAATGCCATATGACCCTGCTATTCCACTTTTGGGAATAACCCCCCATGCAGCAGAGGTTCGCCTCCATAGCACAAGCACGACTATGTTCATAGCAGCACTGTTTACAATAGCAAAGTCATGGAATCAACCTAACTGTCCAACAGTTGACGAGTGGATAAGGAAACAGTGGTACATCTATACAATGGAGTACTACTCAGCCATCAAAAATGATGAATTACTGGAATTTGCCGGGAAATAGATGTCATTAGAAACAATTATATTAAGTGAAGTATCCCAATCCCAGAAAGTTAAGCGCCATATGTACTCCCTAATAGGTAGCTCCTAGTACCAAACTCACCCAGCTCACATTGACACCCTCAAGGGTAAACCTATCTAATACGGTAATTGCAAGGATTGTGAACAGGAGGGATGGGGTTGGAGGGCCACACCAGACACAAGGAGAGAGGGGACCATGTTACAGCAGAGAAAATCGACCTCAAGGACTGCAAGGGGTGACATACAGTGCTCAGCAGGATGGAGTGAAAGGCATTGCAGGAGCAACAATACTGCAAAAGAAAATCAACAAACCACAATCCAGAAATTCAGAGACTCTATATCATCCACATAGAACTAAGCCAGCATAATCTCCCCCCATCCTGAAGCTCAGAGACATTTGCTGAAGAGGGAGCGGTAAGATTGTAAGAGCAAAAGGATGAGGGGAGCAATGATTTGAAGAGTCTCCACACTAGATAGGGCTGAAGCAATCATAATAGGACTTTGCATGCCCTGCGCCATGTCCGTCACACTATTGACCTCCCAAAGTCTAACATCGGCTAAAGGCACCCAGATCCTTGGAGGCAAGGGATTGATGGCCACAGTAGTGTTCCTATGCTTAAGGGGAACATGAGAAAGGGTTCAGGGAAATGCCACTGGTTCCTTTTACGTCATCGGAAAGGAGGACCAAGAGGAGAGTTAGGCATACACAATAAAAGACTCGCTGGGAATTGGGGGGAGGCACTGGGAGATGGGGAGGGAGGGAGGGGAGCAGGGGTTTCGGGGGGAGGAGGAGGGGGAGGAACTGGTCTACCTATTAAGTTTGTATGAGCGGAAATAATAATAAAAAATGTTTAAAAAAAGTAAAAAAGAAAAAAAAGCTGGTTCTTTGAAAAAATCAATAAAATTGATACACCCTTAGCTAAATTAACCAAAAGCAGGAGAGAGAAAACCCAAATTAACAAAATTAGAAATGAACATGGAGTTATCACTACTGATACCCAAAAAATCCAGAGAATTATAACATCATATTTCAAAAACTTATACTCTGTGAAGTTTGACAACACAAAAGATATGGATGAATTTCTAATTAAACACAACTTACCTAAATTGAATAAGGAAGTTGTGAATTATTTAAATAGTCCTATAACTTATAAGGAAATTGAGGAAGTAATCTCGAATCTTTCCACCAAAAAACGTCCTGACCAGATGGATTCAGCACAGAGTTCTACCAGACATTTAAGGAGTTAATAACACCAATATTCCTTAAACTGTTCCATCAAATAGCAAAGGAAGGAACACTACCAAATTCCTTCTATGAAGCTAATATCATTTTAATCCCAAAACCTAATAAAGATTCACTTAAAAAAGAAAACTATAGAATAATCTCTCTGATGAACACAGACTCAAAGATTCTCAACAAAGTCTTAGCAAATCGGATTCAAAAACATATTAAAGAGATCATTCACAGGGACCAAGTAGGCTTTATCCCCGGCACACAAGGTTGTTTCAACATACGAAAATCAATAAATGTAATTCATCAGGTAAACCAGTCCAAAGTCCAAGACTACATGATACTCTCCAATAGATGCAGAAAAAGCTTTTGACAAGATCCAACAGCCTTTTATGATCAAAACGCTAGAGGCAGTAGGAATGGAAGGAACCTTTATCAATATAATAAAAGCTGTATACAACAAGCCCACAGCAAGGATTATGCTCAATGGGGAACAATTGGAAGCACTCCCACTTCGATCAGGAACTACACAAGGCTGTCCACTCTCACCACTTCTATTCAATATTGTACTTGAAGTCTTCACCGAAGCCATAAGACAAGAAAGGGACATAAAAGGGATTCAAATCGGCAAGGAAGAAGTCAAGCTATCCCTATTTGCAGATGACATGGTCTTATACCTGAGGGATCCCACAAACTCCACCAGTAAGCTCCTGGAACTAATTGAGAAGTTCAGCAGGGTGGCAGGATACAAAATAAATGTGCAAAAATCAGAGGCCTTCCTATATGCCCAGAATGAAAAAAGTGAAAAAGCCCTGAGAGAAACAATCCCATTTAATATAGCCCCTAAAAAAAATGAAATACCTTGGTATACACCTAACCAAGGAGTTAAAGACCTTTACAATGAGAACTTTAAAACCCTCAAGAAAGAAATAGCAGAAGACACCAGAAGGTGGAAAGACCTCCCATGTTCCTGGATTGACAGAATCAACATCGTAAAAATGACCATCCTACCAAAGGCAATATACAAATTCAATGCTATACCAATTAAAATCCCAAAGCAATTCTTCAAAGAAGTTGACCAAACAGTCTCAAAATTCATATGGAGGCACAAAAGACCCAGGATAGCAAAGACAATCCTCAGTAACAAAAACACTGCTGGAGGTATCATCATACAAAACTTTAGTCTATACTACAAATCCATAGTTATAAAAACAGCCTGGTACTGGCTCCAAAATAGACACACAGATCAATGGATAAGGATTGAAGATATAAGCCCACAAAAATCCAGCCATTTGATCTTCGACAAAGGGGCCCAAAGAATCCAATGAAAAAGAACAGCATCTTCAACAAATGGTGCTGGCAAAACTGGATCTCCACATGCAGAAGATTAAAGCTGGACCCGTACTTGTCATCATGTACAAGACTTAATTCCAAATGGATCAAGGACCTTTATATCAGGCCAGAGACTATAACAACCATAGTTGAAATGATAGGGAACTCCCTCGAGCTGATTGGGCTACGCCAACATTTCCTAAACAGACATCCAATGGCACAGTCACTGCTACCAACTCTCAACAGTTGGGATCTTGTGAAATTAAAGAGCTTCTATTCAGATAAAAAGGTTGTAACATGAGCTCAAAGGCAACCCACAGAATGGGAGAAAATCTTCACTAGCCACATATCTGATAGAGCTCTACTGTCCAGAGTGCACAAAGAACTTAGAAAACTAAACACCAAGGAAACCAATGGCCCAATTAAAAAATGGGCCCTGGAACTTAAAAGAAAATTTACCAGAGATGAAATTAAAATGTCTAACGAATATCTTTAAAAATGCTCCACTTCTTTAGCCATCAGGGAAATGCAAATCAAAACTTCCCTGAGATATCATCTCACCCTGGTTAGGATGGCAAAAATTCACAATACAAAGAACAAACAATCCTGGAGATGATGTGGAGAGAGGGGAACTCTGCTACATTGCTGGTGGGAATGCAGGCTCATACAACCACTCTGGCGAGCCATCTGGAGATTCTTAAAGAAATTAAAGATTGAAATGCCGTACGACCCTGCTATTCCACTTTTGGGAATAACCCCCCATACAGCAGAGGTTCATATCGATAGCACAAGCACGACTATGTTCATAGCAGCACTGTTTACAATAGCAAAGTCATGGAATCAACCCAAATGTCCAACAGTTGACGAGTGGGTAAGGAAACTGTGGTATATCTATACAATGGAGTACTACTCAGCCATCAAAAATGATGAATTACTGGAATTTGCCGGGAAATGGATGTCATTAGAAACAATTATATTAAGTGAAGTATCCCAAACCCAGAAAATTAAGCGCTGTATGTACTCCTTAATAGGTGGTACCTAGTACCAAACCCACCCAGCCCACCTTGAGACACTCATATGTAAATCTATGTATTACCTACAGTAATTGCAAGGATTATGAACAGGAGGGATGGGGTTGGAGGGCCACACCAGAAACAAGGAGAGAGGGGACCATGTTACAGTAGAGAAAATAAGCCTCCATCAAGGACTGCAAGGGGTGACATACAGTGCTCAGCAGGATGGAGTGAAGGGCATTCAGGAGCAGCAAAACTGCAAAAGAAAATCAACAAACCACAATCCAGAACTTCAGAGACTCTATATCAACCACCTAGAACTAGGCCAGCTTAGTCTCTCCCTATCTTGAAGCTCAGGGAAATTTGCGGAAGAGGGGGCGGCAAGAGTGTAAGAGCATAAGGATGGGAGGAGCAATGATATGTAAGATACTCTATACTAGTTAGGGCTGAAGCAATCATAATTGGACTTTGCATGCCCTGCGCATTGTCCAACACACTGTTGACCTCACAAAGTCTAGCATCTGCTAAAGGCACCAAGATCCTTGGAGGCAAGGGATTGTCAGCCACAGCAGTGTTCCTATGCTTAAGGGGAACATGGGAAAGGGTTCGGGAAAGGCCACTGGGTCCTTGTACGTCATCGGAGAGGAGGGCCCAGAGGAAAATCAGACATTCACAAGAAAGGACTCTCTGGGAATTGGGGTGGGAGGCACTGGGGGATGGGGAGGGAGAGGGGTGGGGAGGGGGAGCAGGGGGTACGGGGGGAGGAGGAGGGAGGGAGGGAACTGGTGTACCTAATAAGTTTGTATGAGCTGAAATAAAAAAAAATGATGAATTACTGGAATTTGCCGGGAAATGGATGTCATTAGAAACAATTATATTAAGTGAAGTATCCCAAACCCAGAAAATTAAGCGCTGTATGTACTCCTTAATAGGTGGTACCTAGTACCAAACCCACCCAGCCCACCTTGAGACACTCATATGTAAATCTATGTATTACCTACAGTAATTGCAAGGATTATGAACAGGAGGGATGGGGTTGGAGGGCCACACCAGAAACAAGGAGAGAGGGGACCATGTTACAGTAGAGAATATAAGCCTCCAGCAAGGACTGCAAGGGGTGACATACAGTGCTCAGCAGGATGGAGTGAAGGGCATTCAGGGGCAGCAAAACTGCAAAAGAAAATCAACAAACCACAATCCAGAACTTCAGAGACTCTATATCAAACATCTAGAACTAGGCCAGACTAATCTCTCCCCATCCTAAAGCTCAGGGACATTTGCGGAAAAGGGGGCGGTAAGAGTGTAAGAGCAAAAGGATGAGCAATGATTTGCAAGATACTCCACACAAGTTAGGGCCAAAGCAATCATAATTGGACTTTGCATGCCCTGAGCAATGTCCAACACACTATTGACCTCACAAAGTCTAGCATCTGCTAAAGGCACCAAGATCCTTGGAGGCAAGGGATTGTCAGCCACAGCAGTGTTCCTATGCTTAAGGGGAACATGGGAAAGGGTTCGGGAAAGGCCACTGGGTCCTTGTACGTCATCGGAGGTGAGGGCCCAGAGGAAAGTCAGGGATGCACATTAAAGGACTCTCTGGGAATTGGGGCGGGAGGCACTGGGGGATGGGGAGGGAGGGGTGAGGGGAGGGGGAGCACGGGGTTCGGGGGGAGGAGGAGGGAGGGAATCGGTGTTCCTATTTAGTTTGTATGAGCGGAAATAATAATAAATGTTAAAAAAAAACTTACTCTTCAAAAACAATGTTTTCACAAGTTGTACCATGCAAAAGAGACAGAAAAAAAGTAATTTCATAAGGGATGCAAACTCTTCAAGGCACTTATGCATGTCCTCATTACATCCATGAAACCTCTGTTCTTTCAACTCACTTGCTTAAGGCCATACCTCTAGCATTCTTAAAGAATAGTTTGCTTTGGGTGCATCATATATCCACAAGATAAGGTGTTCTAATGAAAATTCTCAAAGAGTTAATTTTTCTGATTCTTGTGTGTCTTCACATCTTTTATGACTTCAGTAACTTTTGGCTCTCTGTTGAAGTTCTCTTTCATGTCATGAAGTCTCCATGTAGTCTCATTTACCATGCTGTGCAGGAATCCATTGAGTACTCAGAATTTCTTCCTTAACCAAGTGGTCTTGACTTTTACTTCTCCTTTTATTCCTTCTACCTTGCATCCTTCCTCTTGTGGTTCACATGGAAGCCTCTGTCATGAGAGCATGCCAGTTCCCTCCTAGGAGCTGGCTCTGTGGCAGAGTTATTATTTTGGATTCCTGGAAACTGCTTTAAGTGTTTTTGTTTTGTATCGTTTACTTTTATTTTTCACAAAAGAGTTGCATATTGAAAGCATCACAAATATATCTTAGCACTTATAAGTATTTTACACCAGGAAGGGTACTAGTAATAGTTTTCTTATAATGATAGCATAATCGGAAGTCTAAATTTAGTAAGAATAAATAGTGAAATGTACAGTTTTCTGTAAAATTCCACAGGACTACAAGTTTGTATTGATATTAGTTTTATTATGAATGGTTAGTACAATATCATTACTAAAAGAAAAAATTAATAATGTCCAGAAAAGATAGTGGACTAAAAGCTAACTTTCTGTGACACTATTATAGAAATTCAGGAACATAGTGATTTGATACCTGATTAGTACAAAGAAAAGAAAAATGGAAAAGAAACCAAGCGAAATGGAACTCCATCCAGGCAGAGCCTGTGAAACCCCAGAGCAAAGCAAACAGTGGTAGAACATTTCAGGATGATTCCTGAAGTCCTTAGGCTTCTACAGGCACATATAGTGCCCCCTTGTGCATGCACGTGCATGCACACTTTCTCTCTCTCTCTCTCTCTCTCTCTCTCTCTCTCTCTCTCTGTCTCTCTCATTTCACAAGTCATTCAAATAAAAACTTATTCACCATAGCAATACCAAAAATTAGAGTTGAACTATGCCATAGATCATATGCAGTAAACAGATCTATAGACTGTTTATCAAGCAAAATCAGAGTGCATATTCTTTCAGACAACTGTGGAATATTATTCAAAATAGGCCACATTCTATTCTAGGTCATAAACAAAACAATCATATAAAGCAGAATCAGAACAATCTCATAACATTTAAATGAATCAGAAAGATAACCAAGTAAATAAACTAACAATATACTTCAAGTATAATGAAATAAAAAATGAGAATACTCAAAAAAAAAAAAAAAAGCAACAGACAACAAGAAATTTTAAATATCTGGGCAAAAGTTAATAAAATAAGAAGATCAAATAATATATGAAAATTATCAAATAAAGTGGTACCTTCTGAAAAAAATAGGTAATATTGACAAATATATAAACTCACAAAAAGAGAGCCAACAGGGTTTGGCAAGGTAGTTCAGGAAGTAAGGCACTTATTTTTGCAAACCTGATGACCTAAGATGGAATCCCAGGAGAAAAGTGATTCCTCCAAAAGTAGTTATATTTTACCTGCTCCACAGCATAAATTAAATATTTATAAGAGAATGTCAAAGAGATAGAGAGAAGCAAAAATCAGAGGTGAAAAGTTAGTTGTCACTCATGATAGAAAGAAGAGAAAAAATGTAAGAGCTAGATGAAAGGAAGAAATGCTGCAAAAAGCTGTCATCTGGGCATGACATTGTAATCATGACCTCACAGAAACTGCCTATAATTGACCTATACAGGACTGACAGTGGAGGAAAAAACAGATACATGCTACATGAAAATAGAAGTGCAGATGACAGGGAGACAGATAAAAGCAAAGTAAAAAGACATATGTAGATGAAAATAAAAAATAACGGAATCCATACTTTATGAAAACACCATAATGGAACCTATAGTTTATGTGTTGTTAGAAATAATGAAAAAATGTAATGAATTAAAGAAAGAAAAATACCAAAATCTAGTGCAACTCTATGTTCAATTAATAACATGTAGCTGTATAACTACTAACTAACTATATATTAAATGGTAAAGATTTTGGGTCCAGGACCTTAAAAATATACCAGAGACTACAAAGCCCTAGAATAAAGAGTAGAGAATTCCCTCAAACTGATTGACCTAGGCCAATAATTTCTAAACAGGAACCAAATTGCATAGGAAATAGGATCAACACTCAACAAGTGGGGTGTCATGAAGTTAAAGAGCTTATGTTCAGCTAAAGACATTGTTAAACAAACAACAAGACAACCCACAATGGGAGAAAAATCTTCACTAACAAGACATCTAATAGAAGACAAATATCCAGAGTACATAAAGAACTCAAAATATTAAACATCAAGAAGGTAAACAATCCAATTAGAAAATGGGCCTTGATATCAAAAAGATGAATTAATGAAATTTGCAGGAAAATATATGGAATTAGAAGAAATTATATTGAATGAAATATCCCAGACACAGAAACTTAGATACCACATACTACTCCTTAATAAGCAGGTACTAGTTACAAAGGCAATTCCCACTATATTTGCAAAGGATTATAAATAGGAGAGAAGGGGAAAGAAGACCTCAACAGAAAGGAGACAAAAGGACACACTTCAATAGAGAAATTAGACCAAGGACATGTACTGCATGTAAACAGCAAGACATCTGATGCATCACTTCTCTTCCTATTCAATTGGGACTGAACAGGTTTGATCTCTCCAGTCAGGGAGATTATAGGGATTGGCAGTTAGATGGTAACCAACTGGAAAATGGGAGACCAACTCCTCTCAGTGCTATGTCCTACTCCTATTCTTCCATTTACCTTTGAGTCTCTTCTTATATTAGGATCTTCATTTAAACACTCTTATCTTTGGTTAGATGACCTCGACAACCAATCAGGATATAGCCAAGGGCAGTGCAGGAATGGCAAAGCTGACAATAACAACAAACCATAATTCAGAACACAAAGACCCTATAATATTCATCTGGAACCAGACTAAATCTCTCCCTGTCCTAAAACTCAGGGAATCTTGTAGAAGAGGGGGTGGCAAAACTGTATAAGCCCAAAGCTGGGGAAGACCAACAATATGCAAGATACTAGGATATACCCATAATGTGATTGGACCTTGTCTGATATGAACAATTCTGACATGTCAGCAACCCCCCAAAGTCTAGCATGGATCACAGAGGAGAAGGCTTCAGGCAATAGAATCTTTAGAGATAAGGGATTAAATAGTCATAATAGATTTCCCATACTAGTGGGCAGCACAAGAAGGGGCCCTAAGCTATTCTACTGAGTCCTGAACCATCACTGTTGTAGATGATATAGAGTGAAATTCATAAACAGATGCTCTGGAGAATGGGAGGAAGAAAGCAGAAAGCACCAAGAAAGGAGGGAAGGAAAAGAGGTGAAAGAGGAGAGAGGAAAGAGAATATAATAAGCAGTCAACAGGGGGGAAGGGAAGAAGGGAGGAGAAGGAAGTACCTATAGAACTTGTATAATTAGACAAAAAAGCTAATAAAAATATAATTAAAAAGAAAATGGGCCTTGGAACTTAAACTTTTCCCAAGGTGAAATTAAAATATCCAATAAATACCTTAAAAAATATTCCACCTCCCTAGCTATTAGGTAAATGCAAATCAAAGCCAACTGAGAAATCACCTCTCCCTGGTCAGAATGGCTAAAATCCAAAACACATACAACAAATAATGCTAGAGAGAATGTGAGGAGAAAGAAATACATTGTTGATGGGAATACAAACTTGTATAACCATCGTGGAGATCAGTATGGCAGTTCCTAAAAAGTTAAAAATTGAAAGGCCCTATGATCCAACTATACCACTCCTGGGAATATTTCCAAAGAATTCTACATCTTACTATAGACACACATGTATATCCATGTTCACTAAAGCTCTTTTCATAATAGCAAAGTCATGGAATCAGACTAAATGTCCAACAATAGATGAATGAATAATGAAAATGTGGTACATATGCACAATGGAATGCTACTTGGCTATCAAGAAAAACAAACTAATGAAATTTACTGGTAAATGGATGAAGTTAGAAGTTATACTGAATGAAATGTTCAAGACACTAAAAGACTGATATACTCAAGGGGAAATTTCTATAACATCCACTATAACCACAAAGGAACATAAGTTGGGGAGCAAGGAAAAGAAGACCCCAAGAGAGTGAAGACAAAGGAACACAGGTAAAAAAGCTCTCAGAGTTCAATCAAGTTTTACCCTATCACAATGGAAGATTAGTGAAGCAGAGAACCATATCAGACTAGAGTACAGATTATCAGTGAACCTGGAATACTTAGCCCTAATCCATCCATCAAATTGTTATCCCACACCAAGGCTCTGGAATCTCATGGAAGAGGGATGGTAAGATTATAAAAGGCTAAAGTTGGGATGATGTACTTCCTGGCCAACACAAGACAGGGCCACTATAACCAGGTCATTGCAATGAAACTTCTACTACCCAATCTGAACAATGGCCAACTTGTAAACATTACAAGTAGGACTAACAAGGATCTTAGAAGAAACAGCTGCTTTTAGACAGTGTCTCAGGGATAGGTCGTAGAGAAGGGAAGAGGAATATTCCCACTTACAGCTTTACCCACTGAAGAGCCATATGTGGAACAACAGAAATCTGACTCCTTTACCAACAACCAGCCCCCCAAAGAGAGTCCTGTGATACTCACAAGCAAAAGCACAGGAGGGGTGGGAGGGGGAACAGAGCAGGATGGTTGAAGGGAAGGGAAAGTGGAAGAAGAATGTGTGAATGGGAAGGGTGGGAGAGGAGGGAAGTTGGGGGGATCAGGACAAAGACATAAACTCAGGGTTTTTATTAATTAATTAAATAAAATGGTATCGCTTCTCGGCCTTTTGGCTAAGATCAAGTATAAAATGGTAAAGATTTCCCTTATGAGTAATCTTATTTCTATGAAAATAACAATGAAATTTTGATGCATGAAATTGTGTGTGTGTGTGCGTGCGTGCGTGCGTGCGTGCGTGTGTGCATGCTTGTGTGGGGAGAGAGAGAGAGAGACAGACAGACAGAGGAAGACATCCAGAGGTAGAACTGTATAACAGAGAGGGAAACAACTATCTGTGTAAGTACTTCTTTTTCTCTTGCTGAATACAACATGTTTTCTCTTGCAATACAACATTCCTTTGTCTTTCTCAGGGTCTTTTCCATCCTAGGTAGCATGGGAACCCTATATCCTGTGGCTGGAGCCTGGAGTGAGAGAGCTATCTGGGTATTCCCATAGGCATTTCCTTACTTCCGTCCTATTTCCTAATTAGATTTTAGAGAAATGTAAATGCCCATATTTCTGCCTAAGGTTGACAAAAGACCTCTGAATGCCTTTGGTCCTGTCATTGCACTGCACCAGTACCTGCCTGTTTTGCAGCTATGGCACTATTTGCTTGGTCCATCACATACTGTTCAGGGTGCCCTTCTTTTCTTTTGCTAGTCACAAAATTAAGTACACCATTGTCTCAGCTTTGGTAAAGTTCCTAGTCATTTTTTCACACTAAACAAAGTCATATGAGTCTGACTGACAAAACTAATCTGTAATTTAAAATTCAAATTTTAATTATTAGGCAGATGAGATGTTTGCCTTAGTTCAAGTACAGAATCTTGCCAAAGAAAAGTGCACTTTTATGAGGCTATACTATAAACAGGACTTCAGCGGGAGGAGTTGAATTTTATGAACCAAATTTAATATTATTAGTCTCTGACAGATTCGCATACTTACTTAAAATGGAAATCTCACTGAAAGGTTGATTGAATTCTTTAATTAACCTGGCAAGAAAGAGCCTTGGCTCTTTCTCCCTTGCATAGTATGGAGTCCATACTCAAGTTTTGAGACTATGATTCTCTTTTCATCATGATTTCATAAGTTAATTATTTTGCTTTTTTGACACAGACTTTCTTTGCATGTGTCATATGTCCTACTGTTCTTATATGAATGGTAAATAAATAAATGTGTATTTTGTGCTATATACGTGTTTTATATATATATTATATATAGCACTTTATATAATGTGCTAGGTTCACTTTTCAGTGTTATTTTTAAGAACTGCTTCTCTGGAGTTTCACCCATTTGTGGCTGTGTTCTGTGGCTACACAAAAGTGCTCATTTTCCCTTTCAGTTAACCCCTTTGTCAAGTATGTGAAGATGCCATTGCTGAACTTTGTGGTCCAGTCTGAGCTACATTCAGCATCTTAGACTCTTTTTTCATTACAAAGTTTTAATCCCACAAAGCCATCTTTGTACATGCTACAACTGATCTATATAGTTCTTAAAGAATAGTACAGAGAATGAAAAAATAACCTCAATGTGTGAAAAGAAGAGAGAGGAGTGTTGTTCCCTTATTCTCTTACCCTGTTCACTAGTCCATTCATTCAGAATTCATTCATTCACTAAGCTCATCCAATTTATTAGTAATATGCTGGGCACCAGCAAAACGCAGGTGAATGAGGAAGACATGAATTGAGATATTCAAATGCTTGCACATGTTTGTTCTAAAATAGTCTGATTCTGTTTCTTATCTATACCCTTGCCATAAATTGTCCCAAGGAAACCAGGAGCTTACTACAGCAATTCATTCCAGGATGAGAAAGACCTCCCCAAGGAGGCGATGGCTTTATTATTTACTTTTTTATTCTTTAAAACTTTTTTTAAATTTTTTTACAGAATTTCTATTCTTTAAAACTTTCATGTACAACCACAATGAATTTGACTTCATCGTCAAATACCCACCCTCATTCACTCTTTCACTCTTCAGGTTTTCCTTTCCAGTCAGTCTCCCTCTGACTGGCATGTTCCTCTGTATATGGAATCCATTGGACTTCATGAAGCATGCCTGTATTGGCAAATGCCTGATCATCACTGGGGCATAAATGGCCCACCAATGGATCAACCTTTAAGCAAAAAATGCACCCTCTATCTTCCATGCTGGCATTAGTCCCAAACCATCTCTCAATATAGGACCATATTCCTAGGTAAATATTAGTAGCAAGTTAGAAAAAGACATTAGAAATGGCAAAGCTAGTAAAAACAGTTGAGTCAGGTATTATGGGAAAATCAGACAGTCCCAAAGGCAAGAGAGAGCAGAATGAATAAGTGGTAGGTTAACAGATGACAGATGATAAAAAGCTGACAGATGGGCTGGAGAGATGGCTTAGGAGTTAAAACTCTGCCTTGTAAGCAAAAGGTTCGAATCTCAATTTTCATATTAAAAAATGCCAAATGGAAATGGTGGTGGCTTATACTCTGACCCTGGTGAGCAAGCATGGGAAATCCCAGAGTAAAACAAAAAGTAGATAGAAGCAATCCAGATTGATTCATGAAATCATCTTTGGTCATTCACAAAATAAATAACATTAAAAAACTAGTATAAGTAGGTCAGAAATCGACAGAAAATAGATAATATTGAAAAATGACAGATAACAGACTGATGATAAATAGAAATGATAGATTGATTACAATAGATGGATAGAGAGAAAGAAAGAAGAAAGAAAGAAAGAAAGAAAGAAAGAAAGAAAGGAAGGAAGAAAGGAAGAAAGAAAGAAAGAGAAGAAAGAAAAGCATATAATATATAGAAAAAGATTGATGATAGACGATAGATATATGGTAAATAAATAGGGATAATAGAATAGATAATGATAGATAATAGATATTGATGAAGATAGAAAGATAGATAGATAGATAGATAGATAGATAGATATAACAGCAAAAGAAAGAAAGATAAGATAGGATGCTAATGAATTATAAATGACAGATTGACAGTAGCTACATGACAGATAATAGATGATAGAATAGTTGAAGACAATAGAGAGACCTTATTGGACTCAAAATAAAGATGTAGCATTCCATTCTTTCAATTCTATGGAGGAGAATAGTGAGATGAACAACACAACAGATATAGTAAATGAATGAACCTACACAGAATTTTTAGCTAGTTGTCTGTAGGATGTACATAATTTAGAGTGTATATTGTCATGGAGGATGATCCAGCTATCTATGGCATGATCACTAAGAACAAGGGAAGAGGTTGAGTTTTAGCTAAAAAAAGCAATCATAAAACTCAGGTGCTTTTTGAGAGATAATTTAAAATATTTTAAATAACTTTTTAAAAATTTCAGAATCAAGATGTAGGAACTATCTAGTAAGTAAAATCAGGTGACTTATGAAAGCAGATAACTCCTTAGACATTATTTGAAATCCACAAATAATAAAAATCACTCATATATAAATTTTATCTCTAGTTTTAGACATTAGAAACCTTAGTTTTGAGTATTTTTATGCAGATTTTTAACTTAAGTCTCCATCATGACTAATTTGGAGAAAATAATATTTGAGCATATTTATAATTATGAACTCTGTGAAGCGTTCTCCTCGTGTGATGAAACTGAATTAATGAGGTTCTAACCTATTAGATAAACATCCTTGAGTGTTCTAATTCTAATTACTTCCATTAAAAATGTTTTATTTAGAATCCTCCACTTTGTTTTCTATAATTTCGATCACTAACTGTGCAGAAGATATATCTTTGTGATAAAGTACTACTGCATATATAATACCTGGTTGTCTATGCCTATCACAATCCTATTAGTACTGAGAGAGGAGATTGTATCTAGGGATGAGAGAAGAACTATATAGTAATAGAAAATATGTCTGGAACAGGGCTTGGTGACAGATCTGTCCATCAGGTAACAGAGTGGCTAGCATGCTTTCTGGGCCTGGGTTCTCTCTCTAAAAGAAGAGAAGAAGAGCTACAATAGTGTCCCTATACTTATGGGGAACACAAGAAAGAGTTGTAGGAAATGCCACTGAGTCCTTACACCTCATCAGAGTGGAAGGCCCGGAGGAAAGTTTGACATGTACATTAAAGGATGCTCCAGGGATGGGGGGAGAGGCATTCACAGGTGGGGGGGGAGGAAGGGGAAAAGGAAGGAGGGAGCTAGGGGGTTAAGGGAGGGGTGGAGGGAGGGAGGGGACCAGTGTACCTGGTAAGTCTGTATGAGCGGAAATAAATAAATAAATAAATAAATAAATAAATAAATAAATAAAAGAACAGAAGAAGAAGAAAGGAGAAAAACGATGAGTTGGAGCAGCCATTTGTATCACCTACCAGGTTCCAGACCCAAAGCAAAAAGTGAGGTCACAAAAGACATGTCTTTATAAAAGCATGCTAAGAGTTGAAGAAATGGCAGCAATCTGTGCTTCCCATCCTAGAAATCCCAGAGCAAAGCAAAGAAGAGATAGTGCAATTCAAGGTGATATCTGAAATAATATTTGGACCTCCACATGTACACATAGTGTCCTCTAATACACATGGACATGCATGTGTGCACGCGCGCGCACACACACACACACACACACACACACACACACACACACACACACAAATAACAAAATAAAAACATACAATTTAAAAGCTAGCAGCAGCTGTTGGGCAAAAAAAAAAATAGTTTCAATTGCTATTGTTGCCCCTTGTATTTTCTTACATAGGTGAGTCTTTCACAAGTGTTGTACAAAGTCTGGGAAAGAGGATCATATGATTGACCAACTCTGAATGAATAAATCTGAATGTCCAATCTATGCACCCTTCAATGCCAGGGTCTGACTGCATGAATCAAAATCCTCTAAACAAAGAATAGCCATAGGGGGTCTGCCCTGACTTCTGAAACTCCACGCAGACAACAGACTCTCATAGAAGAGGATCTGTATCATAACCTAAGGATCTTTATCAAGAAAATTACCATCCACAATCTGAAACACCAGGGAGGTACTGCTCTCCACTAGTGCTCAATACAGGCAAGGAATACTGTCATATTGGAACTGGGTACTATTCCTCTCACAGCTATAATGGTAATCAGCTATCTATGGCATGGCAGCCTAGTCAATAGTCCCATCCTGAATCTAAAAGAATTAAAGTCACCTGAACATTTGGGCAAATGTCCTGACCCCACTCATACTAACTAGCATAGATAAGAAATGGCATCAGACCCCTGGAATTCAAGTTTAATTTGATTTGAAGGTACTCAAAGTTCTGGAAGCCTGATGCAAAACTATGAGTTTGTCTTTGAAAAGCTATTGAACCAAAATCTCAAGAAATTGATGCCTAGGGTGCAGGAACAGCAAAACTGGAAAAAAAAAAAACCATAATTCAAAACATCAGAGACCCTACATTAATCACCAGGAACCAGGCCAGCCTAATCTCTTCCCATCCCAAAGCTCAGGGAAATCTGCGGAAGAGGGGGTGGTAAGATTGTAAGAGCCTAAAGATGGGGAGGAGCAACGATATGCAAGATACTCCACACAAGTTAGGGCCGAAGTAACCATAATAGGACTTTGCATGACCTGCGCAATGACCAATATATCATTGACCCCACAAAGTCTGGCATGGATCACAGGCACTAGGATCCTTAGAGACAAGGGATTAACAGCCACAATAGTGTTCCTATACTAAAGGGGAACACATCTAGACAATGCTACTGAGTCCTTACACCTCATCAGAGAGGAGGACCCAGAGGGAAGTTTAACATGCACACTAAAGAATCCTCCAGGAATGGGGGGAGGCCCACTGGGAGAAAGGGAGGAAGGGGGAAAAGGAAGGGGAAAAGGGGGGATAGAGTAAGGAAATCCAGGGAGGGGTGGAGAGAAGGAAGGGAATGGGGTACCTATCAAGTTTGTATGAGTGGAAAAACTAAAAAAAAGAAATTGATGCCTAGGAAATTAAGTCATAAGACACCTCTCACATTCATTAAAATATGAGAACTGCTGCCTTAAAGCGGGACTCCTTAAATCACTTCAAATCACAACTCCTTACTGTTGAAATTTTTATTGGACATACACATATATAAAACAGATACACAAATCAAGCACTTACTGATAATAAATCACAAAGAAAATTATTTTAGAAAAATTCCTTGATGCTCATATATTTTTACTATTTGCTGAAAACAAAGTAAATTTGCAAAGTAATTTTATGAAGGCACATCCTTATTTTTTCATGAAGAATTAAATGTTGGCTAAATTTTTGATGCCAAAGGACATAGATCAATTTCAATGTTTTTCAGAATTGCTTGATGCTTGTATTTATAATAGTAAATACAAAGAATTGCTGCTTTACATAAATATGTAAAATGGCAATATAAAATAGTGTAAAATGGCAAGTGTTGGGAATTCTGCACTACTCCCGAGACAAAATTCATTTAACGTTTTTACTGACAATGCCAATATCAGTCTTTGAATCATATGCAATCAAAGGATAAAATACCTTGATTAAATACTTACTTTGCAAAAGTCAAACCATTATGTTTCTATAAAAGAAAAGAATTTTACATATACATAAAATATTGAAATTTGTAATATAGTCATAGACAGAGAAGTGTCTTAAGCATTGTTCATAAGTTCTCTGATAGATCTCATGCTCAGTGCACATATTATATGCACAGAATTAAGACCGAACTGAATCCCTGTGATTGGCTGGCTGCGCACACAGTGTACATATTGTGTGTTCAAAATCAAGTTTGTAGAAAATTTGCGGTAAGAAAGAGAAACCCAAGAAGTAACTCAGCCTCATCATGTATTTCATTAGAAATTAAGTTTTATTCATGCTTGTTCAGAAACATTTTGGTGTGGTCAATATGCATAACTCAGTGACCTTACACTGTTATGCAGCTCCATATATGGTCATGACCCTCAGTTTGTGAAGTTGGATCTAATTTAATAGGGCAAATGATACTAATATCTTCAGAATCCATGTATTTTAGCCATTGATCTACTCCATGAGGTAAATCACAAGTAGATATTTCAACTGAGGACTGTGATATTGTTTGTGGTTAACATGTCTGCCTCAATATATAAAGTTTGAGTGGCCAACACCTTGGATCCACAAACTGAATTAGGCCACATGGACCAGATTTGAATCTTTCTCTATTCTAGAATAGAGAATTAGAATTCTCTATTCTTAGAATTTAGTTCTGAAACTTCCAGTGCTAATGCCAGAGATCAGTGCTTTTTCCTGAGAGAAAAATAACATTGTAAATGCAGTGTACAAGCAACACATACACTATGCATGCATGCATGCTTTCAGCTGGCTCACAAAGGCAGATTATTTTGCTTTTGTTTTGATTTAGACTCCTAGCGCTAGCACAGTTTTAGTGCAATGCGTTGTTGATAACACTTAGCTGTATTTCCCTTTGCAGAAGTCCATCAAGCATAGCAGAGCTGTAAAATCTTTTCTTCTCTGTCATTGATAACCAATGTTTCTCAAATGAGTCTCAACTATTATCCACATTACCAAGTGCACATGAACTATTGACCAGGAACCTGAGACGACAGTAAGTTTGGAAGACCTAAAAAAAAAAACTCTTCCTTTATATTCCTTTGTATCTCTTGTCTGCCATTGTGAATGTGCTTATGACATCCTCGGAGTCTGTAATGTTTAAATTCTTATGCTCATCTTCTAAGTATCTCTAGAAATAATTCTGTGTTTGCACACAAAGCAAAAAAGGGACTTACAATAACTCCAGGCCTACACATCTTAACTAGCCTTTATTCTTGCAGGAAAAGTGTTCCTTTTTTTTTTTTAAGATGCCACTTGAGCATCTCCATCTTGTAGATATACCATTCCAATATTGTTTGCTTTATACAAAAGGCCTTAGCCACAGTTAAATTCAGGTCACCAAAAACTAAATATGTTATACATATTTCACTGAAGAACTCCTTCCAAGAAGTAGATGGTTCCCTTGCAGGAAATTTCGTACTCTATTCAGACAATCTTTATGATAAAAACAAGTTCTGGCTCAAATCTGCCTGTGTTTCAGGACTTGACAAGAGGAAATGCAATTTCAATCTATGTGTCTACAAACTAAAAGAAAAATGAGCTCTCTGCTTCTTGAAATTTTAAATTTAACCTCTTCTGATCAATATGGTATGATTTTACTAACCTGTGACTCATTCTCTCTCTGGAAATGAACTAATTATTATGGTTCATATTTTAAAGTTTGAATTCATTACTCGTTCTTTGCAATCAGAAGAAATATATTTAAAAGTGACTGATGAGAAATGTGTACACACACAAATATATATACATATAAAATTTGTGGACAAAAATGATATTAATATACATTGCTATTTCTATGATGGTTTCCTTGAGGAAAATGTAAAATAAGGATGTTTCATCTATTCCTCAATATTCACAGTTCTAATTGTTTTTATTATGCTAACTTTAGCATACTCAATATTTATTGTAAAATGTTAATTGTGGATGACATATATAATAATATTTATACAAACATAGATTGATTCCTTCGAAAGGAGTATTAATGAGTGAAAAATACAACCCAAGAACAATCCATTGTAAGAATCATAAATGTCTCTGTCAAAGAATTTCCTATATTTGTCAGAAAAATAAATGTTCCCTTTTTTATCTATTCTGCTAAAACAGAAGTTGTGAAAATGAAATATGTGACAAAACACTCTTATCCTTGTATCTCATGTTGTAAATATCTAGTGAACATTTTGAATAATAATTGTATAAATCAATTAAAATGTTTAAACAAGAATCCATCTTTTTAGACTTAATACAGGAGATAGTACAGCAAATTTGAGGTACTAATTTAATATTACTTTCTCTACCCTATTCTCAGGCCTGCCTTCTGAATCACTGGTTATTAAATTCATTATCAATCCTGCTAAATCAGTCTGCAGTGTCAATCAAATTCTGAAATTTTACTAGGAAGGTCAAACTATATGAAAGGATAACACAGTCATTGTTTATCTATAGTCACACCAAGTTCTTAGGAGGAGCTCCTAAGATCATGAAACTGAAATTTGGGGAAGTGGTTTGTGGGAAAGTTAATCCTCCCACAAATCAAGTGTCTCTTTTTACTCTTTTTCCTTTTGACTTTTCTTTTACTATGGGAAGCAATTAATGACTCATTAAAGTATTTTTTATAATGGCATTACACAAAAACAGTATAAATTTGCAAAAGCAATTAAATGTATCATCTCTAGCAGATATTGAGAGGGAGAATGGTATCAGGCAATAGTAACAGAGATGATAGATAGATGGCTATCATCACTATTTCTCTTGACCCAAGAACATATTAAAAAAGAATTACAGTCATTGTTAGAATTGATTTACTTTGTCCGAGTTACATTTTTTGGAAATGTTTTCATGCCAACAAAGATAAATTGTCATAAATAATTATGAACAAGTACATGAAAATACATGAATACACAAGTGTTAACATCCATGCAAATCTGAAATGGTTAAAAAAAAGAAATACTGAATTAAAATAATCAGCAGGAGTGCCTGATCCTCATGGCATCCCACTCTGGACTCTATGAGTTCTTTTCTAACTCCATGCTCCTCATGGATTCCATGCCTGGAGTCCATGAGTTCTCCAGGGTGTCCTAGTCCCTCATGATACTCTGCGTCTAGAGTCCATGAGTTCCATTCTTTCTCTCCTCTAATAAACTCTACATTGATATTCTATGTGTTTTCTGGTTTCAATTTTTGACTCACAAACAAGAACCTGAATACATATAGACTCCTAGAGTGACCCTGCAACATGTGGCAAGCACAGCCATATGATAAACAGGAGAGGCAGATTCCAGCAGGTAAGATTGGAACCTCCAATTCCATTCCTCAAAGGATTTCCCTCAAGTGCATCCTCAAAAACTGGAGAATATTTAATCCTACTAACCTGAAAAAGAGCCAATTTATGATATTCTGTTCTTAGATATGACCTTAGTACATATGAGAACTAGATTTATTTTGCCAAAAGGCAAGTAAATGACAAGAAATTCCCTACTGTTCAAATTTTGTTTTATCTAAATAAGAGACCATGGACTCTGCTAAAAGTACTAGTTAAAAAAAAGTTCCAGAAAAAAAACTTTATCTCCCAATAGAGATGCCCTCAAAACTAAGGCAAAACAAGAATTTCATCTCCAGGACCTTCCACCTCAGCCAAACCTCTTCCCTGAGACTAAGCAGGATCCATGTAATTCCCCCACCTCCACCTTAGTCTGTCTCTTCAAGAGTTTCCAGGTGCATTTGGGTCAAGTTCATGTTCCTTTTTCCTTACAAGATCTGGCCCAAATTAAAAAAGATTTAGGGAGTTTCTCTGGAGATCCAGATAAATTCATAGATATTTTTCCAACCTAAAGGGAAGAAAGAAAGAACCAGGAAAGAAAGAAATCTGAAGCATGATATTAACCTCAGGAGATAAAATAACAATACTAACAGGCACACCCAAGCAGACAACCCAACAAAGATTAAGAAAAATCCTTCCCACCAAGAAAGAGAAAAACATTATTTAAATACAACCAGGCTGGGCATCTGGGGTGGAGGGGAGATTGTCCCAAGCACAAAAAGCCTTTACATGGCCCATGTCCTGAGTGTAGGAGTCTTCCATTAGAGGAAGGATTGATCCCTGAAATCCAAGACCCATCTATAGGGACCGATGAGCAGTCCTGAGGAGCTTACCTTCCCTCTGAATGGAAAAAGGAGTTTGCTACTGATACCCAGCCAAAGAAAACCCATATGCTAAATTGATATAGCATCTCTTGAGAACCTTGGGTTAACATGCAATTGGGAATCCAATTGTTCCTCTTTTAAAAGACAGGGAAGCACAAATTTTCAGTGCTCAACTTTCATCTTAGGCCTTTATCAACCTCCAATTAACTGAACAGGTTAGGATCAGGAGAGTGAGAGGGTCACTAGCCACTAGCAAGTAACTACTGAGATATGATATGACTTTTAAGCATTCTTTTATTTACATGCCTGAATGCCCTATAAACATTGTAGCAGAGACTTAATGGAACTGTTTAGCACTGTTATATCAATGTCTTCCCATCCCTGAGATAAAGTTATCCATGTTATCATTAATCAGGCTATTCCAGAGAAAATGTTAATACAAGATTCCTGCTTAGGTATGGGTTTCATTCCAAAACATGGATAGAGCCAAACAACCCTTGCCAGCAAAGATAATGCTCAGACACAAAATTTTCCATGTCAGGAAACAGTGTCTCCTGTAATCAGAAACTAGAGCAGGGACTGATTCACAATCAACAACTTGAAATTTAAAAGCTGTGTTCTTTTACATTCCTTTGGTCCCAGAAGCCTGTATCTCTTTTCTTTTAAGAACCCAGAAGAGCCTTTCTGCCCAGGACATACTGCTCCTCAAGAGATGACATCCAATACCAATCAGGATGGAGCCAAGGAGGTGTAGGAACAGCAAAACTAAAAAAAAACCACAGTTCAGAACATCAGAGACCCTAAATTAATCACCTGGAACCAGGCCAGCCTAATCTCTCTCCATCCTGAAGCTCAGGGAAATTGCGGAAGAGGGGGCAGTAGAATTGTAAGAGCCTAAAGATGGGGAGCAGCAAGGATTCACAAGATACTCCTTAGAAGTTAGGGCCGAAGTAACCATAATAGGACTTTACATGACCTGCGCAATGACCGACATATCATTGACCCCACAAAGTCTAGCATGGATCACAGGCTAGGATCCTTAGAGGCAAGGGATTAACAGTCACAATAGTGTTCCCATACTAAAGGGTAGCACAAGAAAAGGTTCTAGGCAATGCTACTGAGTCCTTACACCTCATTAGAGTAGAGGACTCAGAGGGAAGTTTGACATTCACACTAAAGGATGCTCCAGGAATTGGGGGGGGGGGGTAAAGGCGGGCACTGGGAGAAAGGAAGGGAGGGGGGTAAAAGGAAGGGGAAAAGTGGGGAGGGAGCAAGGGAGTCTGGAGAGGGGTGGAGGGAAGGAGGGGACCGGGGTACCTATTAAGTTTGTATGAGTGGAAAAAATAATAATAAAAAAAGAACCCAGAAGAGAAAGGATTGTTCTGCCCAAGGATTCACAGACAGTTCTCTTATTTTTATACTGGCCTTAGAATGTGCCCTTGCAGATTTGCAGCTGACAGAGGAGAAAGGTCTCCTCCAGTATGTAGATTACCTGCTGCTCTTTGCTTTTATACCAGACAAAGGGTAGTGACTTTTCCAGGCAAGGCAACAGATTTTCTTTACTAACCCTTGCCTGTACCCATAGCAAGACTGTTAAACTCCTTTGGTTTATCCCTTCTGTCTTCCCAATTACAGTGGTTTAATCCTTATTTTTGGATCTCATAAGCTTAATTATCTATTTTGTTTCTTACAGATTAATCCATAAAGCTTCAAATGTGGGGACCTCTGGACCATCCTAGTATCTCATAGATGAAGACCACTGACTTCCCAAACTCAGCAAGAAGTAGCCAGAACAATCTCCTTGAACAGTCAAGTCCTTATAAAAATTAAAGGGGAAATTAGGCAGTTTTAGAGCAGCCATGCAGGGACGGACTCTGAAGGTCTTGAAAATCCCCCACTGTTGGGATTACCCTGGAGGAATACCCCCTGTTGCTAGGCAGAAACTGACTCCAGTCCTCCACAGAGGTAAGGTGGTCAACTTCCCCAACGCTTCACTTATAAAAGGATATGGAGATTAGTTCTCCATTACAATAAGCACTACCTGGAGGAAAGTCATGCACAATATCCACTGGATTAGGCCTCAATATGAGCTAACCAATGAGGAAAAGCTATTTTTACTGGGCTTGGCTAAGTGTATAAATATACCTGACCCTGGCAACCATTTTTGTCACCTTCCCCTCACTGCACTCTAAATATGGAGTCCATGAATTCTTTTCCAGTTCCATGACCCTCATGGATTCCTTGCCTGGAATCCATGTGTTCTCCAGGGTACCCTAGCCCCTCATGTTACTCATGTCTAGAGTCTGTGAGTTCAGTTCTGTCTATCCTTTAACTCTACCTTAATCCTCAAAAAATGAGCAGATGATTTACAACAGAATCTATTGCATATCCTCTGCCCAATAGTATTAAATGATTCCTATCAACAATGAAATAAAGTTCGCCCCTGCCAGGCTATACTACACACCACTGAGCTGCTATTGACTTATCAGTTAAAATTAATCTTTCTTATCCTAAGGTTCAGGGAATCTTGCAGAAGAGGGACAGTAAGACTGTAAAAGCCTAAAGCCATGAATGGACAAATCTTTCCACCAAAGATAAAGCTGCTACATGCAGAAACTTAATACAATGAGACTTATCCTCGCCAAACATCACTATGACTGACATATCGATCCCATAGAATAGCAAGGAACTCAGGAGAAATGATTAGATGCAGATGGGACTTTAGGGACTAGAGCTAGACAAGTGAAGGAAAGTACCCTTCAGTGAGTCTATCCAAGACAGGTCACTTAATCTGCCACAGAGACCTGAGTCCATACCAATACAGACAACCCAAAGGCAACCCTATGGTCCACATAAGCAGACAGACATAAGGGTACTTGGGAGAAGGATGAATTGTTTAAGGGAGGGAGGGTGAGAAAGGGAGGGGGAAGAGAGGAGGATAGGGACAAACATTTATTGTACTTAAGAAGACTAAATGTTAATAAAAAATTTAAATTAAAAAAATAAGTCTTTTGGGGGGACTTGATAAAATATCACCCTCTGACTATTTTACCCTCCCTACTACCCAGCAATGTTGGAATGTCTTTTTTTGGAACATCAAGGATCAGTCTTTTTTCACAGCTTCCTTTGTCCAATATTTAATAGAAGTATAAGAATAACTCCAGAGATGTCTATCCAACTCTCTTTCTATTATTGTCACAGAGTTGACTGTGATTAAGGCAGTTCATGCATCCTGGCCTTGACTCATTATAGCTTGATTGGACTGCCACTCCAACAGTTCGTTATGATTAGGTCAAACACCTTTGATTGAGGCTTTCTTTTGAAAAACTAAACTTCACTTTCTTTGACAGACACATGTCCCTCACTAAATGTCTTGACACAAAAACAAATAACTTTCATATAAATAATTCAGCCATTACTTATTCTATTCATTCCATCTCTCCCTTCAGACAAAAACAAATGCATAGAGGAGAAAATTAAACTCTAAATACTGTGCACCAAAAAAAATCAATCTACAGATATTATTAATGTTCAGACTCCATGTTATCACATCCTGTTATTTTCATACATTTGCTCATCAGAATCATTTCCTGTCTCACCATAGTTCTCCCATGTTCTAAAACATGACACATGCAAAATGGGAAAAATATGTCATAATATTTATGAATATCCATTGAGCTCCTACCACAGCTCTACTTTAAATTTTGGGATTATATCTGAGACTAGGAGACAAAGTCATCAAAGAAAAACTAACTTCAACTGATAAATCAATTGCAAATTTGGTAGAGGCTGAAACTTGTTTCATAAATTAGTTCTTACTCTTTCTTGAATGCTTTGGTATTTCAGATTGTGAGAAATATAAACCACTGGTATTATTAATTCCTATTCTAATATTATTTTGTTTGTACTATAATTTGAAAAAGTCTCTAAACTCTGAAAAATCCTGTTGTATGCCTTTATCTCTTCATTATCTGTCTATCTACTATCTATCTATCATCTATCTATCTATCTAATCCCACTCACTAGACAATCTCCATCAGGTTTGCTCTGGGCTTAACTCAACAACTAATTCTCTACAAATGTGCCCAGAATTCAAATCTTCAACTACCAAGTTGATACTTGTGCATAACTATGATATCTGCCTTAACAATTTTCCAATTCTCATAAAAATCAGCAAACAAAGTAATAATCCTAGTATCTTAAAGTCTGTTTTGTCTGTGTCAGTGAGGAAACTCCAATAAAAACTGATGGATGATATATAAGTTGTTCAAATACATTGAGGTAACGAGTGCTGGCCTAAGAGAAAAAAAGGTTCTTCTAAACCATATCCCACCCATGTACATGAATGGGCTTTTCTCCTGGAAACAGCAGTCATTGCAAGTGAATCCACAGTGTACTTTAAACAATGGCTTTGAGCAGGAAGATGTCCCTGTACCACCATTATCATAGTCTACACTTTTAATAGTATAATGCAATATATAAATAATTCAAATCTCCATTTTTGCATTTTAAATTCTTACTTCAGCTAAAGAAAAAAATTGGTAAATATGTGGTATATAATATAATAAAACAGGAAAATAAAACTGAGAAAGAGGAAAAGTAAGCATGCCCTTGAAATATATCCAGTTGAGGAATATGCAAGGTTCTTGTCTACTGACTAGGAATGAAAAAATTCAGAGAGGTTTCTGGATATGTAAGCATATTTATTACTGTTTTATATCTCATTATCTATACATCTATGTATAAATATCTATATAGAGAGATAACTATGTATCTAGGTATCTATATGATATATATATGAATATTCTTTCTTTATTTAGGCAGCACATGCTTCTAACACATCCATTTTACAAACTGACTTAAAATATGAACAAAATACTGGTCTGATTTTGTCTTAATTTTATGAAATTAAATTGTTAATTTTATGAAATCATACCTTCACTGAGGCATAGCCAGGCTAAAGGGCATGGAATTTCACCAAAATGCCCTTCATGTAACTGGTACCAATCACACTCATCACAGCTGTGTATTTCCCTCCTACACCACCCTCCTCATTGGTGCTGGCTTTCACCAGAACTTGGTTGAAGCAAATGCTATACCATAGATAGACACAGGGGTCATCTTAAGGGTTGACAATTTGGGTTCTGGACACATTTGTAAAGGATTAGTAGGACTGCAGGAGATTGTCAAGTTCATGGGGAAGGTCCAACCCATGGTGGGTGAGATTAGGTCTCAAGCAGGCGAACGGAGGGAGATAGTTGAAAATGTTGGCATCTTTTTGAATACTTGGCCAAACATGCTAATCAGGCCAATAAGGATTTTCTTTCTCTCTCAGCCATTATGTGGATATGGTGTGGCCAGTTCCCTCAGCCTCTTCTTTGGTGTGGGATCTCCTGACAAGATGGGTGAGGGACTGTAACCAAAAACAGGCCAGAGTAAAACCTCCTTGCTCCTCTTTAAGGGGTTTGATGTTCAATTTATTGGCTGTAATGTAGAGTAACTGCTACATGGTATATAATTGCATTTGAATTTGTGGTTGTCTGACCCCATGTGTGGTTAATAATTCTATGTTAACTACCTGTTCTCATCTACTGTCATAATAATTGATTTTCATGATAATTGATTTTCATTAGTCTTTTGTTTAATGTTGCATTGGTCTTATGAATGACTGAAAGAAAGCTTAACCATTGTGGATGGTGAAACTAGTGATGTCGAAATTGTTTCTTTATAGTAGGTAGAGTTTGTGAAGCTTATTTTTGAAATTTTTGTCAAATCATAAGTGTGTAAAATCATAAACATATACACAAACACAGACACATTTTTTGTCTATTTGTGTTTCATGAGTTATTTTAAATTTTAAAAAATCTTTAATTAGGACTGGCAAGGTGATTTAACAGGTAAAGGCATTTGCATATAAACATGAGAACCTAACTTCAATCCCAGAAAGAAGTAATGAGTAGATTCACAAAAGTTATCCTCTTATCTTCATGCATGAACCTTGCAAACACTCATTCTCTCTTTCTCTCACTCTCTCAAATTAATAAGTGAAATAATTTTAACAAATATTAACCAATGATATACACATGCAATTATAAATGCTCCCATTTTTTATGATAACTTGTTAACTTTTATATATTTTTTATTCTATACAGATTTGAACTATCTGAAAGCTTTTATTTATTTATTTATTTTAACATTTTTTATTATCTCCGCTCATACAAACTTAATAGGTACACTGGTTCCCTTCCTCCCTCCTCCTTCCCCCAACCCCTCTGCTCACCATCCCCTCACCCCTCCCTCCCAACTCCCCAGTGCCTCCCCTTCCCCATCCCCGGAGAATACATTCTTCTGGGTCCTCCTCTCCAATGACATACAAGGACCCAGCAGCATTTCCCTGAACCCTTTCCTTTGTTCCCCTTAAGCATAGGAACACTATTTTGGCTGTCAATCCCTTGCCTCTAAGGATCTTGGTGCTTTTAGCAAATGCAGGGCATGCAAAGTCCAATTATGATTGCTTCGGCCCTAACTTGTATGGAGTATCTTGCATATCATTGCTCCTCCCATTCTTGTGCTCTTACAATCTTACCACCCCTCTTCTGCAAATTTCCCTGAGCTTCAGGATGGGGAGAGATTAGGCTGGCCTAGTTTTAGGTGGTTGATATAGAGTCTCTGAAGTTCTGGATTATGGTTTGTTGATTTTCTTTTGTGGTTTTGCTGCTCCTGAATGCCCTTCACTCCATCCTGTTGAGTATTGGATGTCACCCCTTTCAGTCCTTGATGGAGGCCTATTTTCTCTGCTGTAACATGGTCCCCTCTCTCCTTGTTTCTGGTGTGGCCCTACTATCCCATCCCTCCTGTTCATGCTCCTTGCAATTACTGCATTACAGAGATTTATTGTAGAATGTCTCTAAGTAGGCTGGGTAGGTTTGGTACTAGGAGCCACCTATTAGGGAGTACATATGGTGCTTAATTTTCTGGGTCTGGGATACTTCATTCAATATAATTGTTTCTAAAGACATTCCTTTCCTGGCGAAATCCAGTAATTCATCATTTTTGATGGCTGAGTAGTACTCCATTGTATAGATATACCACAGTTTTCTTACCCACTCGTCAACTGTTGGACACTTGGGATGATTCCATGACTTTGCTATTGTAAACAGTGCTGCTATGAACATGGTCGCACTTGTGCTGTCGAGGTGAACCTCTGCTGCATGGGGGGTTATTCCCAAAAGTGGAATAGAAGGGTCATATGGCATTTCAATCTTTAATTTCTTTAAGAATCTCCAGACGGCTCGCCAGAGTGGCTGTATGAGCCTGCATTCCCACCAGCAATGTAGGAGAGTTTCCCTCTCTCCACATCCTCTCCAGCATTTGTTGTTGTTTGTATTGTGGATTTTTGCCATCCTGACCCGGGGTGAGATGATATGTCAGGGAAGTTTTGATCTGCATTTCCCTGATGGCTAAGGATGTGGAGCATTTTTTAAGATATTTGTTAGAAATTTTAATTTCATTCCTAGTAAAGTTTCTTTTAAGTTCCAGGGCCCATTTTTTGATTGGGCCATTAGTTTCCTTGGTGTTTAGTTTTCTAAGTTCTTTGTGCACTCTGGATAGTAGAGTTCTATCAGATATGTGGTTAGTGAAGATTTTCTCCCATTCTGTGGGTTGCCTTTGAGCTCGTGTTACAATCTCTTTATCTGAACAGAAGCTCTTTAATTTCACAAGATCCCAACTGTTGAGAGTTGGTAGCAGTGACTGTGCCATTGGATGGCTGTTTGGGAACTGTTAGCCTAGCCCAATCAGTTCAAGGGAGTTCCCTATCCTTTCAACTATGGTTTTTAAAGTCTCGGGCCTTATATCAAGGTCCTTGATCCATTTGGAATTAAATCTTGTACAAAGTGACAAGTACGGTCCAGTTTTAATCTTCTACATGTGGAGATCCAGTTTTGCCAGCACCATTTGTTGAAGATACTGTTCTTTTTCCATTGGATATTTTGGGCCCTTTTGTCAAAGACCAAATGGCTGTAATTTTGTGGGCTTATATCTGGGTCTTCGACCCTTATCCATTGATCCGTGTGTCTATTTTGGAGCCATTACCAGGCTGTTTTTACAACTATGGATTTGTAGCCTGGACTAAGGTTTGGTATGGAGATACCTCCAGCAGTGTTTTTGTTACTCAGGATTGTCTTTGCTATCCTGGGTCCTTTGTGCCTCCATATGAATTTTGAGATTGTTTGGTCAACTTCTTTAAAGAATTGCTTTGGGATTTTAATTGGTATAGCATTGAATTTGTATATTGCCTTTGGTAGGATGGTCATTTTTACAACGTTGATTCTGCCAATCCAGGAACACGGGAGGTCTTTCCACCTTCTGGTGTCTTCTGCAATTTCTTTCTTGAGGGTTTTAAAGTTTTCATTGTAAAGGTCTTTTATCTTCTTGGTTAGGTTAATACCAAGGTATTTCATTTTTTTAGGGGCTATAGTAAATGGGATTGTTTCTCTCAGGGCTTTTTCACTTCTTTCATTCTGGGCATATAGAAGGCCTCTGATTTTTGTGCATTTATTTTGTATCCTGCCACCCTGCTGAACTTCTCAATTAGTTCCAGGAGCTTCCTGGTGGAGTTTTGGGGATCACTCAGGTATAAGATCATGTCATCTGTAAATAGGGATAGCTTGACTTCTTCCTTGCCGATTTAAATCCCTTTTATGTCCCTTTCTTGTCTTATAGCTTCAGCTAAGAGTTCAAGTACAATATTGAATAGAAGTGGTAAGAGTGGACAGCCTTGTCTAGTTCCTGATCGAAGTGGGAATGCTTCCAGTTTTTCCCCATTGAGTATAATCCTTGCTGTGGGCTTGTTGTATACTGCTTTTATTATATTGTTAAAGGTTCCTTCCATTCCTACTGTCTGAAGCATTTTGATCATAAAAGGCTGTTGGATTTTGTCAAAAGCTTTTTCTGCATCTATCGAGAGTATCATGTGGTCTTGGGCTTTGGACTGATTTATATTATGAATTACATTTATTGATTTGCGTATGTCGAACCAACCTTGTGTGCCAGGGATAAAACCTACTTAGTCCCCATGAATGATCTTTTTGATATGTTTTGAATGCGATTAACTAAGATTTTGTTGAGAATCTTTACATCTGTGTTCATCAGAGAGATTGGCCTATAGTTTTCTTTTTTAAGTATATCTTTATTAGGTTTTGGAAATAAGGCGATATTAGCTTCATAGAAGGAATTTGGTAGTGTTCCTTCCTTTGCTATTTGTTGGAACAAGTTTAAGGAGTATTGGTGTTATTAACTCCTTAAATGTCTGGTAGATTTTTGTGCTGAATCCATCTGGTACAAGACATTTTTTGGTGGGAAGATTCGAAATTACTTCCTCAATTTCCTCATATATTATAGTACTATTTAAATAATTCCCAACTTCCTGATTCAATTTAGGTAAGTTGTAGTTATATGGAATTCATCCATCTCTTTTGTGTTGTTATATTTCACAGAGTATATGTTTTTGAAATATGCCGTTATAATTCTCTGGATTTCTTGGGTATCAGTAGTAATAACTCCATTTTCATTTCTAATTTTGTTAATTTGGGTTTTCTCTCTCTTGCTCTTAGTTAATTTAGCTAGGGTGTATCAATCTTATTGACTTTTTCAAAGAACCAGCTTTTTGACTTGTTGATTTTCTGTATATTTTCCTAATGTCGATTTCAGATATTTCTCCCCTTATTTTGCTAATCTCCTCTCTTCTACTGCTTTTGGGATCAGATTGCTCTAGTTTTTCTAAAGCTTTAAGCTGCATTGTTAAGTTGTTTATTTCTGATGTTTCCATTTCTTTTCATGTATTCATTAAGAGCTATGAACTTACCTCTTAGGACAGCTTTCATTGTGTTCCAGAGATTTTGGTAAGTTGTATTTTCATTATCGTTCACTTTCAGGAAATCTTGAATTTCCTTTTTAATTTCTTCCTGAATCCAGTTCTCATTCAGCATCATAGTGTTAAGTTTCCAGCAATTAGTGTATTTTCTGTCTTTTGTTGTGTTATGAATGTCCAGCTTTGGGCTGTGGTGGTCTGATAGGGCACAGGCTAGAATTTCAACTTTCCTGTATATGTGGAGATTCATTTTGTGGCCCAATATATGATCTATTTTGGAGAAAGTTGCATGTGCTGCTGAGAAAAATGTGTATTCTTTGGTACGTGGATGAAAAGTTCGATAGAGATCTGTAAGGTCCATTTCTTTAAGGGTTTGATTAAGTTCCAAAGTGCCCCTGTAAAGCTTTTGACCTGTTGATCTATCCCATGTTGAGTGGGCGGTGTTGAAATCCCCAAGAATAATCGTTTGGGGGTTGATTTCTCACTTTAGATGCTGAAGGATTTTCTTAATGAATGTGGAGGGGCCCGTATTGGGTACATATATGTTCAGTATTATGACGTCTTCCTGGTGAATTGTACCTGTGAAGAAAATGTAGTATCCATCTGTGTCTCTTATGATTTTCTGGGGTTTGAAGTCCACTTTGTCTGATATCATAATGGCTACCTTTGCCTGTTTTCTGCTTCCATTACCTTGTAGAATTGTTGACCAGCCTTTCATTTTTAGGATGTGCCTATCTTTTGTGGTGAGATGAGTTTCCTGAAGGCAGCAGATTAATGGGTTGTGATTTTTAATCCAAGTTTGTAATCTGCGTCTCTTAATCAGGGAGCTAAGACCATTGACATTTAATGTTGTAATGGAGAAATTCTTTTTAATTCTGGACATTTTTTATTTTTACTGGATTTTATAAGCTTATTGTTTTACATTTATATTTTTGTGGCATTATTCTTCCCTTCTGTCCTCCTGGATATGCTTGTTCTTTTCTTCAAGTTTGCGTACCATTTCTAGCATTTTTTTTTTTGAAGGCCTGGTTTGGTAGACATGTATCCCTTCAAGTTGTCTTTGTGCTGGAAAACTTTTCTTTCTCCCTCAATCATGACAGATAATTTTGCCGGGTATATCAGTCTGGGTTGGCATTTTTGCTCATTTAAAACTTGAAGTACGTCTCTCCAAGCTCTTCTTGATTTTACTGTTTCCCTTGAGAAGTCATTTGTTATTTTAATAGGTTTTCCTTTAAAAATGACTTGCTTTTTTTCTCTTGAAGCTCTCAGCACCTTTTCTTTGTCTTGAATGTGGAATGTTTTGACTATTATTTGCCGTGGTGATTTTCTATTTTGGTCATATCTGTTTGGAGTGCGAAATGCCTCTTGTATTTGGATGGGCCTCTCATTCTTCAGTTGAGGGAAGTTTTCATTTATGATAATTTGAAAAATTTCCTCAGGTATGGTATTTTGAGATTCTTGCTCTGGTATTCCATGAATGCGCATGTTAGGCTTCTTCAGGGTGTCCCATATCTCTTGAATGTTCCTCTCAAGTACCTTTTTGGCTTTAACTACCTCTTCCATTGTGCTGGTTAATTCTCCCACTTTGTCTTTAAGATCTGAAATTCTATTTTCTGCTTCATTAGTTCTGCTGATAAGACTCTCTGTTGAGCTTTGGGTTGAAGATACTTGTCAGTTCAATTTAAACTCTGCCTGAGACTGTTTTAACTGCTCTATGCCTATTTTTGTTTCTTGAACTGTTTTTCTCAACTCCTCCAAATGCCTGTTGTGTTCCTCTTCAAAGTGGTTGTTTCTCTTCAAAGTGGTTTACTTTGGTTGTTTAACTCCTCTTGGATTTCCTCTTTCATAGTATTAATCATGGTAATGATCATATTTTGAAAGTCGTTGTCTTGGGTCTGGCTTTCTTGGTTGTTTTCTGTGAATTTGTTCTGATTTGAATCCATCATTAAGGGGTCTTCTTGGGTTTTGTTTCTCATGGATCTGCACTTTGACTTGGGCATTGTGGTTTTGTCTTCTAGGGCTTTTCAGTTTCTGTGTGTTTTTGACTGATTTAGTTGGTATTACTACACTTGGGCAGTTATTACTAGTGCTTGCCTTGGTATTGGGTATGTTTGTCTTTTGTTATTGTTATTTCCTAGTTGAGGCTGTTAGTATATCAGTTAAGTCAGGTTAAGTAGATAAGGAGTGAATATTAGTATGGTAGTGCACTTTTACGATGTAGTATCTTGGTGATATGTGAGGGTGAGTGGTATGATCCCTGGAGTTGTATATGTTTTTGGGGTGGCTTTATGGAAAAGTTAATCTATAGTGATTAATATTAGAAAGGAACAGTAAGGCAAAAAAAAAGGTTTACTTATCTTTGGGCTGGATGTGAAGAATCTCTCCCATGTGATAGGATGATTGTAGACGTTTACAGATATATGGCTTTTGACCCTTAGAATTTTGCTTGAGTTTTCTTTGGACTTTATTGAATTCTGAGTAGCAGTGTGTCTTCTGTAGACCACGTATGTGGGTCCCTGGTGGGCCAGAGAGGCAGAGGGGCTGATGTTGATGGCAGAATTCTTCACCTGGCACCTGGGACTTGGCTTAGTGGCCCTCCCAAGCTCCAGGGATGGAGGTAAGCGAGCAAGTCCTGTCCAGTTGGGCAGACAGGCAGGCGAGAGGAAGAAAGAGGCCTGGGGCCCGGGGTGTGTCCCAGGCGAAAGCCCGAGGCAGCCTGGGTGCAGCCTGGCACAGGTCAACCTGGGCGGGTGGGGAGAAAGGGGGGGACTCACCTGTGGGGTCTGGGGGAGTGGGGAGCGGGAGGCGCGGTCGGGCGGGCAGACTAAAGGCGGGAGGGAGAAGGGAACTTTTATATTTTTATATACAGGATTTTGTAAATAAACTTTGTCACAAGTTGGTGATTCTATAATGACAGCACTCACACAAGCTGCCATTACATGTCTACTCAACTTTGGGTTTAAAATTATTTCCCAATGTCCTGTTCTGCTCACCTCTCTGTTATTCCTGTTCACATTATTTATTTTAGTTCTATTGCACATTTTAACATCTAGCTAAATGTTCACATTCCATTCTACCTCTAAAGTGTTGATTGTTTTTGTTTATATTTATCCAGAAGAACTTTAGAACACTTCTGTGTTTCATCCCAAAATCTATTCTGATTTTTGCAACTAAATCAATCTGATGATCTAATTTGGGCAAACAAAAACATTTTTACCTTATGTGCACAAAATCTTTTGTTATAACAACAATGAGAAAAGCTAACACATGAGAGAGCTGGAAAAGCTAGTGACGGTGGGCAGAGAGACACATGAGGGCTGGAGTCTGAGGGATAACAAAAGTCAACTACACTGTAAAAATATCTTCCACACAGGCATGAAGGAAGGAAGGTGTTGTAGAGAGATGGAGTCTCATGAAGACCAAGTGTGTGTGACATCACACACAGCACATCCAAAGGTACAGTATCTGTTGCAGGACAGACAGAAGGTTCAATGTCACTCTGGGTTACTTAGAGATTCTGAGAGAGAGGTAGCTACTATAATCAGCTGTGTACCTACTGACGAGCCCACTAAATGCTAATGGATTAACTCCATACCCACAGTCACATAAATGTCTCTAGTTAGACTCAATGGTTTTCAAGAAAAAAAAAGGACAAACTTGTGAAAGGGACTTGTAGGGAAGAAGGAGCTGTAACAGAGGTGGTATTCAGGTAAGTGAGGGACCAAAGTTACAGTAATTAGAATTAACTACATGTATGTATAAATTGTCAATGACAAATTCAAAAAGTATTATGAAAGCTAATCAACACATACAACAGAGCCCAACAGAGATATCTCACAGAAAATTTCATATGTCACTTACTAGTAGAACATGAAAACAAGAATTATCCTTTGGAAAAAACAGACAAAGATACTTCAGAAATGGATTTTAAAAGAGAATTTAACACTAGGATGTGTGTGTGTGTGTGTGTGTGTGTGTGTGTGTGTGTGTGTGAATTCAGCTAAATAGACACAAACAAGAATTGTCACAAAATTCAAACACCATAAGCAGCAAAGCAAAGACCATGTCGTCAAACATAATGTTTAAAACTATAGTGTAATACAATGAAATCTTAAAATCAACAGTACAAAGAAACTTCACCAACTTGTGCTCACATTTTCCCTGTCTGTTTAAGTCTTCTGGATTTTTCCTGTGAAATCAGAAGTGTGTCTGCAGCAGTGATTTATACCCAGTTTTCAGTCAGTGTCCCTTAGTAATATTACTTTTGTTCTGGGTAGGTGAGTTAGTAGGGAATGGGACATTCAGAAACTGCCTGCTCAGCACCTGGGTTTATAGCTTCTCTCTGTCACTACTGGCATCCCAAGGCTGCCACAAGATCCTGGCGGAGAGGCCCCGACACCTGACAGTGACAAATACCAGGCTCTGGATGATTGCCATTCAAGCAGACAAAGGCAGAAATATCTTTGAATAAAGCAACCACATATATACTATCACTTTTTCACAGTCATGCCTTTTTCATGCTTGTAGTTGAAGACTATTGTTAGCACAGAGAGGGTCCTCCCACAGGCCATCTTTGGTGACATCAAAAGCCACCAACAAATTGCCTTCATTGAGTAGGGTAGCCACAGTCTCAGTGCCACAGTCTGAGAAATGATGTTGGAAAAGTTCCTTTAATTTTTTATTAAAATTAGATCCTACTTTAAAATACATAGTAGTAGAAACAACTAATATACAATGCCTTAGCAAAAAACTTTGCCAACCTAATTAAATCCTCTAGTCTCACCAGGTTTTCTGTCAGCCCAGAAATATGCTTGAAAGAATTGTGAAGAAAAACAAAATTGTATTGATGTTTCTGTTCTTAGCAAAGAGGAAAGTAGAAAATTCATATATTTACCAAGAATTATTGGCTGAGAGACAATAAAGGCATGTAACCAGAATAAAGCTGTCATTTGCTGTTTACCACCTCATACCACCTCTTTTCATGCATAACCACTTCTTAATTTCTTAGTTTTCCAAAGTGTTTGAAATGAAAGATAAGAGTATGATAAAATATAGCCTTTTGGATATTTTCCCAATCAAATATCTATCTAGATATAGATAGAGATAGATAGAGATAGATAGATGATAGATAGATGATAGATAGATAGATAGATAGATAGATAGATAGATAGACAGACAGATGGATAGATAGATTCAATTGGATAGAGCAAACTAAAAAAGATCCATCAAAAAAGCAAGAATGTCATCCATTTAATTTCCAAAAAATAGATCCAATGTTTCCAAACTTAAAAAGATTCAAGATTTGCTTCCTCTGACATTTGATGGAAGTGAATGTTACTAGACATAGCAGCCCTGAGATTCAAAATGCATCATTCATTAAAAATAACTACTTCAGAGGCTAGAAAGATGTCTCAGGACTTAAGAATACTTGCTGTTCAGTCATAAGGACTAAGTACAAATTACAGAACCGATATAACAAGCCTTGTGTGGCCATATGCAGATCTTTAACCCTACACTGTGCTGAACAAGAGACAGATGAGATCGCTAGGATGTGCCATCTGTCATACTAGCCAATGAACATGAGTGCCTCAAAATAATAAGAACAATAATAAAGGAGGCTACCCAGTGACCTCCTCTGACTTCCATGTGCACACACAAACACATGTACCACCACACATACATAGACCATGAACACCATGCATGTATGTATGCTTGCATACACATACACACACACACACACACACACACACACACACACACACACACACACACATACAAACACAAAGAAGTAATTTTTTCATGTTCTTATAATTACTCAGTTTTTCTTACAGAATATCATGCTTCATAACATTCCTAGTAGCAAATAATAATGGATAATGGGACTTACAATGTTCTCTTAATAAGTTTTTTATAAGAGATGAAAGCCCTAGCAACATTCAAATTATCATTAGATCTGGAACAAGTGGTCTAGCTTTTGTGGATACTGCAAGTTTCCACCTAGGAATTAATCCAGGAGATATTCTATGGTCTTCATACCAATAAGCATTACTTTATGAGAACATAATATTCTGATCCATGAAATATTTTTACAAAAAAAAAGATTAGGTCAGTGAGATAACTCAGAGAGCAAAGGTGCTTACACCAACACTTTTTGGCCTGAGCTCAATCCCCATATCCCACATGGTGAAAAAAGAAACCTATTCCTAAAATTCTGACCACCATGTGTATACTCTGTCATGCATGTATACACATATGTGCACACACATACACACATGCATACTCATACATGCATGTACAAAAATGCACATATATAGGTGTAATCTTTTCTTTAAAAATGAACTTTTTTAACTATCTTATGCTTTCTGAATTTAAACTTAGCCTACTTTACATATACATATATATTCTACATTTTTTGAGATTTTGGAATTTGAAATGATTAAGAAAACCATGGATCTCATTTTAGATCATACAAGTTGCTCCTGCATATGTTTTATATACATATGATATCAAAGTTTAAAAACCAGTCTTCCTGACTTCTTTGAGATATGGGAATTTTGATACATTTGCTGGGACACACACTCCTTACTCTTGTTTTAATCTATGTTTCATCAACATTTCTCATACGCCAACCCTTTAAATACTATATTTTAAATGAGACTCACATTTCTTTAGACAATGAATCTTTGCTTCTGGTTCTATACCATGGTTTACTTCCCTAGTGGCTTGCTTCCTTCTAAATTATTCTAAACAAGACGACAACCCTTTAGGGGGAACTCTCATCCTTTGAAAATTCCATCAAACTGCCTGTAAAATGCAGAGAAAATGAAAAGAGATCATTTCAGGAACCAACTACTTTGTTGTATCTGTACTGTTGGAGGTAGCGGGGGGCAGGGAGGCATACTGTCCTTTCACTTATTGCCAAGAAAATAGAATTAAGGTATGCTCAAAGAGAATAAGTCACACGCATAAGCAGCCTTAGTCACCTGTGGACACATATTCAAACTCTGTTTGAAAACACCCAACCCCAGCAGCTGTTATTAAAATCTCATCAAGAAACCTGGGTTGTAATGTGAGTGGAATACAGTATGATCGAGTCAAACCAATAAGCAATTATGTTGGAGTAAAAACACCATGTGCAGAAGCAAGCTGGACATTCCTGAACAATACTGCTACATGATAAATCCAGAATTCTTAGGGGACTACACAGGGGACAGACACACTGGTGCACACACTTTTTAAGACATTGAGAATCTACTTGCTGGCCTGCACTCTACATGATGCAAAACTCAAAGAGGGAATCCGATTATGAAGTATGGACTTTGGGTGACACTGATCTGTTATTGTACATTATTCATAACAAATGCCACATTCTTTTAGGACACATTAATAATGCACAAGATAAGGAGTGTGTATGAGAAATAGATACATGATCAGCTTCTTTTCCTCTGTTCCATATGTTATGGGCTTCTATAATCTTATGTCTATTAAAGAATATGTTATTTTATGGATTGGGGAGATGACTTAGTGGTAAGGGTGCTTGCTATACAAGCCATGGAACCAACATAAAAAAGCAGAATGAAGTGATACACACTTCTCAGCACTCCTGTGAATTGCGAGGTAGGGACAGGAACATCAGCAGGAAGTTCTTAGTACTAGTTCAGCAAGTAGACATAGCAAGAGAGACCTTACTTCAGATAAGGTGAAAGCAAAGAACTGACTCTTGAAAATTATGCTCTAAAGTCCATATATGCATCATGGCATATATGCCATTCTTTCTCTCTCTCTTCTCTCTCTCTCTCCTCTCCCTCTTTCTCTTTCTTTTAATATATCTATTTTTTATATATGTGTGTGTGTGTGTGTGTATATATATATATATTCATCACACACAAAATTTTGAAAAGAATGTTTTTTAAGTTCAGTGTCTTTGAAATCTCTCACACTAGTCCTATCACAGAGCAGGGGTAATAACTGCTTAGTGTGGATCCAGAGGAAATCTGAATTCCATGGATCAGCATCAGAATCACCCTGGGGCTTTAAAAATGAATGTTTTGTGCAAATTGTGTTAAATATAACCATTAAAGAAAAGAGATTTTATTTCATACTCAGGTTGTGTTCCATGATCCAGGATTAAGATGAATTTTTGTATTTACAGATGTTTTAATCCTTAAAGTTCTGAAAATGATATGTATGTTATAAAGTATAGTCATGCTATAAGTATTATTTTGTGTAAATATTTTTTCTCTATAATTTGCACATTTTAACTCCAATCTAGAGAAATGCTGCTGACTTGTAAAATTGTGTACAGAAACACTCATTTGTACACTCTAACTACTCTCTTCTACATATTTAAAACAGGTTTTGACTTCAAATATAGTACTAAAATATAGATATTTGGTAATTTTTAAATTAAGTAAAATAGCTCTGAATTTTCTGCACTAAATACTTCTGTAGGTGTGAGAAAGACAATCCTATCAGTTCCATCACTCAGAATTCTAATATAACTCTAAATTCCTGCATGATACATAGCCCTCTTCCCTTTTGTAGACAATGGATTAGATATTGTAAGGAAAAAACATGAAAGTTTATTAGTTCTAATTGTAACACTTCATGTAACTGTGCTTTGTAAATACATTTTGTAACAATATCAGAAGCAATTTATTTCAATTGTCTTGGGATTGCAAAATTAGAAACAATATTAATAGATAAGAAAGAAAACAGTTTTGGAGTAGTATTAAATACAAAATGGTCACTTAGTATATTCAGAAAAATACTGGGATACAGTAGAAACAAATCTTTGAGATTTACATTTTGATTAAATGTATAATGAAGGCATTTAGATTTAAAAATAAGCTTACTCAATAGCATAGCCAATAATTTTCAAAAATTTCATTAATATGATAATTCTATTTGATTACTTTTTGTCTTTTACTTTCTGTACCTGTTAAGAATGTATTTTTGGGGGGTCCCACTGGGTGAGCCTCCTGTTGGTAGGCTAGGCCACCAGAGGCTTTGCTCTGGCTGTCTTCCGGGTCGCCCACCTCTTTGGGTTCCACCAGGTGACAGCTTTGTCCAGCCCTTTGGGTCCCACTGGGTGAGGAGACCTAGAACCCGATTTTGGTTTTCTTTCAGTCCTTTTCAAGCATGTTTTCCCACATGTGTATAGCGTTCTTATGTGGCCCAGTCGAAGTTCCTATGTGGCCCAGTCAGAGCGCTGCCATTAGCTCTAACTATAGACAGGCTGGGAGTTTGGAAGGCGGCCCCACGTGCCTAGCTGAGTACATGCAAAGAACAACATTTTGCTCCACTGGAGCTGCCCACCCCCTGCTCCTCCCTTTACCATAGAAGTCCATGGGTTGCCCCAGGGCAGCCCCAGCCTGAGCACGGGCCAATTGGAGGCCAGCAACCAATTGCTGGCAGCAGGAGATCCCAGGTGTTATGGGAACCCCGAGTGTTGTAGGTAATACAGGTTGCAATTCAAGCTGCTCACAGTGGGGGGTGGGGAGGAACCAATCCCTATGCACCAAAACTGTTGCCTCTCAGCCAATCATGTAACTACTAAGTTGAAATAAGTTAGAAGCCCCCTCCCCTTGCCAGTAAGCTATAAAAACTTCGCCCTAGACAAAAGGCCACACTTTCAATCCATACCGCTGCACCGGTGCAGGTCGGCTGTGAGCCCCGGTTGGAGCCTGCAATAAAGCCCTCATGTGAATTGCATCGGTATTTGCTCCTTGTTGATTTTTGGGACCCTAGAATCTGGCCACAACACTGGGCGAGCCACATCTGCTCATTAGTCTGCTAGGTCAGAGTCTTCTGGGTTGCTCACATTGGCAAACCTCCTCCACCCTGCTAATAACACACATACAAGAAACAATTTAAAGCCAAAGATTTCATACAGCACCAAACATCAAAGAATAAATAATAGAGAAAATGCCTGTGTAAAACAACAGAATAGTCACTTTAGAAGACCCATCTGAGAAGAAAACACCAAAACAGCTGTTACCTGTTAACAAAGAAATACTTAGATGTTATTAAGTGCTGAAAAATAAGATTCTAGCATAATTTCAAATAAAACTACAATCAACATCTGCTCATCCTAAAAAATGCCAACAGTCTTGCAGGAAAAACAGAAGTGCAAGAATCCATGAAAACATGTATCCCTTCAAGGTCACTGAAGATAAAGCTTCAGATCCCACAAGGGATATCCCATTGGAAGGTATCCAAGAGAATAATCAAGACAATGAATTTCAAAGATCGATTATAAATATGCTCAAACAGCTCTGAGAGGACATAGGTGCTTATCTTAGAAAGAATTCCTAGAATTCCTAGAATACAAAAACAAAAAAGATACAGAATGAAATAGAGAGCCTGAAAACAGATCTCAAAGCACTGAAAAAAAAACCCTAGGTGATCTACAAACAAACATAAAAACACTGAAAAAAATCCCAGACTGAAACAACACTGGAACAAAAAAATCTAAACAGTACAATAAAAACATTCAATGAGAGTCTCAAAATAAAACTGATACTGTAGAAGACAGAGTTTCAGAACAGGAAGATAAGATAGAAGAGGTTCATAAATCAATGAGAGAATCTGAGAAGCTGAAAACACACTTGAATGGAATATTCAGGAACTCTAGGACATTATCATATGGCCCAACATATGGATCATAGTTATCTAGAAACAGACACACCAAAGGAAGATCTACCATGTATAATCAATGAAATAATAGAGGATTCAAGAGGCTTATAGAACACCAAATATTCAAGAAAAAAAAAGAAACACCATGTGACATATGATAGGCCACATATCAAATATACACATTAAAGACAAGATCTTAAGAGCTGCAAAACAAAAGGAACAAATCACATTTAGAGATAAACCCAACAACTGACTTCTCAATTCAAATGGTAAAAGCCAGAAAGGCATGGAGAAACACAATAAAAGTTCCGAATGAACACAAATACCAACTTAGACCATTATATCCAACAAAACTGTCCATTATAATAGAAAGTAAAAGAAGAATATTCCATGACAAAAACAAACTAAAGGACTTTATGGCCACTAAGCCAGGGATACAGAGAATACTAGAAGAAATGCAAGAGATGGAAGATAAGGATAAACACATCAAAGAAGCCAAAGGCAATAAGCAATATCAGCACAACAGCTGAATGAGGGACTAAAAAAAGCAAACAACACAAGATCAACAAAGCATCAGGAACTATTAAACACCTTTCAATAATAATATTAAATGTCAACTTCCCAATCAAGAGACACAGACTTAAAACCTGGATCTAACATCATGACCCATCAATTCTCTGCCTTCAAGAAACACACCTAACCCTGAAAAATAAACACTTCTTCAAGGTAAAAGAATGCTCAAAAGTACTCCAAGCAAATGGAAAAAGGAAACAAGCAGGTTTATCCATCTTAATGTCAGACTAAATAGACTAAACTAAAGCAACCATATGAGATACAAATAGATACTACCTCACAGTAGAGGGAAAATTCCAGCAAGAAGATCTTACAATCTCAAACATTTATTCAAAAACATGGAAGCATCCAAATTCATCAAACAAACACTATAGGAGACAAAATAACTAATCAACACTAACACAGTAGTAGTAGGAGACTTTATACCCCACTCCTACCATTGGACAGATCAATGGGCCAAAAGCTAAGAAGAGACACATTGGAGTTAAAGAAACCAGTAAATCAAATGGACCATAGACATTTCTACAGAACATTTCATCCAAACACTAAAGAATGCACATTCTACTCAGCAACTCATGGGACATACTTGAAAATAGACTACATACTAGGACACAAAACAAACCTCCATATATAGAGAGAGAAAAATTGAAATCATTCACTACATACTATTTAACAATCATGGACAAAAAGTAGATATCTACAGTAAAGGAATCAATAGAAACTGCACAAGCTCATGGAAGCTAAATAACACACTTTTAAATGATGAACTGGTCAAAAATGAAATAAAACAGGAAATTGAAACTGTAATTAAAAGACTCCCAACTAAAAAAAGCCTGAGACCAGATGGATTCAGTATAGAAGTCTACCAGGCCTTCAAAGGAGAGTTAATACCATTACTCTTCAAATTACTCCATAAAATAGAGAAAAACGAAACATTCCCACATTCTTTCTATGAACCCAACATAACTCTGATTCCAAAGCCAAACAAAGACATATCAAAGAAAGAGAATTATAGGCCAATCTCCTTAATGTGCACAGATGCAAAAATCCTCAATAAAATACTAGCAAACCAAATCCAAAAACATATCCAAAGGATTATAAACCATGATCAAGACAGGCTCATACTGGGAATACAAGGATGGTTTAACATGCAAATCAATAAATGTGGTTCATCATATTAACAGACGCAAAAACCAAAATCAAATGATCCTCTCAATTGATGCAGAAAAGGCATTCAACAAAATCCAACATCCCTTCATGATAAAAGTTTTGGAGGAAATAGGAATGGAGGGGACTTATCTCAATTTGATAAAGGCTATATATGACAAGCCTAAAGCAAGCATTATTCTAAATACAAAAAATTTGAAACATTCCAACTTAGATCTGGAATGAGACAATGTTGTCCACTGTCACCACTCCTGTTCAATGTTGTGCTTTAAGTCCTCAGTGGAGCAATTAGTGAGGGAAGGAAACAAAGTGGATACAGACAGGTAAGGAAGAAGTCAAAGTATCCCTATTTAGAGATGATATGATTCTATATTTGAGATATACACATTACTCCACCAAGTAACTGCTTGAATTACTAAACAATTTTAGTAAAGTGGCAGGATACAAAATCAACATACAAAAATCAGTATCCTTCCTATATACCAGAGACAAAGAAGTTGAGAAAGAAATGAGAAACTCAATCTCATTCACCATAGCTACAAAGAAAACAATATACCTTGCGATAAATTTAATGAAGGAAATAAAAGATCTATACAATGGAAACTACAAACATTGCTGAAAGAAATTAAAGACGATACTAGAAGGTGAAAAGACCTTCTTTGCTCATGGAAGGATCAATGTTGGTAGGATCAATATTGTGAAAATAACCATCCTATCCAAAGCAATATACAGATTCAATGCAATTCCAATTGCAATCCCAATGAGATTCTTCATAAAACTGGAAAAAAAATCTCAAAATTCATATGGCAGAACAAAAAAAAAACTATTAGCCAAAACATCTTTGGGCAATGAGAAGAATGCTGGCAGCATCGCCATAACAGATTTCAAAATATATTACAGAGATACGATAATAAAAACAGCTTGGTACTGGCACAAAAACAGATACATCAACAAATGGATCATAACAGAGTACCCAGATATAAACTCCCTTACATACAGCCACTTAATGTTTGACAAAGGTGTTAAACATTCATGCTGGGGAAATGATAGCATCTTCAACAAGTGGTGCTGGAAAAGTTGGATATCTACATGTAGAAGAATAAAAATTGACTATTGCCTCTCTCCTTACATAAGTCAACTTCAAATGGATCAAAGTCCTTGGCATTAGACCTGAAACTATGAAATCATTAGATGAAAGAGTAGGAAGTACACTTGAATTGATAGGTTTAGGTAAAGATTTTCTAAGCAGAACAACGAATCTCCAGGAACTAAGACCAATAATCAACAAATGGGACTTCGTGAAATGAAAAAGCTTCTGTTCTACAAAAGAAACTGTTAATTGTGCAAAAAGACAACTCACAGAATTGGAGAAAAACCTTTCCTAGTTATGAATTTAATAAAGGATTAATCTCCAGAGTATGCAAAGACCTCAGAACATTAAACACCAAGACAGCAAACATTTCAATTTAAAAAATGAACCCTGGAATTAAACAGGGATTTCATTCAAAAGAGATTTAAATGTCAAACAAATGCCTTAAAAGGTGTTCAACTTTCCTGATTATCAGAGAAATTCAAATCAAAACAACCCTGCAATACCATCTTACCCCAGGCAGAGGCTAAGATCAAGAACACAAACAACAGAGATTGCTGGCAAGGCTGTGAAGAAAAAAGGACATTTATTCACTGCTGGTAGGAGTCTAAACTGGTACAGCCTGTATGAAGATCAGTGTGGAAGTTTCTCAGAAAGTTAAAAAGGGAATTGCCATAAGACCCAGCTATACCACTCCTTGGAATATTCCCAAAAGACTCTACATCTTATTACAAACACACTTGTTCATCTGGGTTCATTGCTATTCTATTCACAATAGCAAAAAAAAATGGAATCAGCCAACATGCATCAAGAGAGGAATGGATAATGAGGATGTACTATATACACAAAATGAAATATTACTCAGCCATAAGAAAGGATGAGATTATGGACTTTTCTGGTAAATGAATGGAATTGGAAACTTTAATATTGAGTGAGGTATCTCAGACACAGAAAGTTAGGCACTGCATTTCTCTCTTATGTGTGGATGATTGAACAGATATCCTTGTCAATGTATTTGGAGTGGAAGCATTGTAAGAGACAGAAAATTTGAAAAGGACTTATAATGGGAAGATGGAAAGGGATGGTTAGGATGAAACCTTTAAAGGGGAGATTTAGGATGCCCTCAGGACAAGGGTGAGGGAGGGAATAATTGGGAAAAATTCATAGTGGGAAATGAGGGGATGGGAGATAGGAGGGATGTGGAAGACAGGAGGGACAGAGAGACTTATAGAAAAACACAAAGATTATGGGAAGTAACCCCAAAAGAACATTATATACCAGTAATATATCAAAAACTCTTTTAAAGTAAGGAACAAGAATGGGCAGTCCCTATGCTGAGAAGTAAAACCCCGAGTTGATCCACTTAAAACTGAGCGACAAAATTATACTAGAAGTATCATAAATGTGGCACTTCCTGATAAAATGGTTGTCAAAGAGTTCTTAAAGACCCCAAACATTATAGACTTTTGCCATTGCTCTTGGTAGCATTGTTCCAAAAATATCATTAATACCTGTTACTGAAGATGCAACACAAATGGATCACAAGACATGGGCAAAAGATATCAACTGCAACTGGTCTGAGATCTCCTTACTGGATAGCTTACAGAGTATGAAGGAACACTGTATAATGGGGGAGAGAAATATTTACCAGCCCCATTAACAGCATGAGATCTGTAAGTTGCAGTATAAATCAACATAGCAACAGGTGACCACCAGTGTAATAGTGGCATGAATATCAAGGAGACAAATAACAGCTTTTTGATTGGACTCAAGGCCCAGTTGCTTGAATGGTACACATCCCTGTTACTGTAAAGTACAACAATCCCCCCCAAAAATATATATTTTTCTAAAAATAGTCATTTTAATAGTGCTTTAATTTCAGCTATTTAAAGACATATTCATTTTAAGCTATTATAAAACTCAAGGGAAAGGACTATTTTATCATTGTGGAAACACACAGAAATCTTTATGTGAAAAATGAGCTAATTTATATCCTATTAGCCATAATTACATGAACTATATTTGATAAACATAATCTTGCGTCTTCTGCCTTTGTTTTGTTTCTCTCAGAGAGGCATTTCCTGTCTGTGAAGTATGTTTAAAGTGAAAATAGTTAATTTGGAAGACAGCTGAGAAAGTATGCTAGTAGCTAAAGACATAAGTATGTCACCTATTGCTTCAAAATACTTAAGTTGCAGAACATTAATGATGAAATATGCAAATTTTAAATGAGTTTTAGAGCACTCATTTACAGTAGATTAAACTTCAATGTATTCTCATTTCTCTTCCTTACCTTTGGTTATGGTTTCTCAAATGTAATTTACATTTTCCAGAGAATTCAGTTTCCTTCCCCCCACCTTTGGTATAGCATAAAGAAAGAATTTATCACAATTTTGTTCTTTCATGTTTTAGAACACTAGAACCAACACTAAAAATGCTTCAATATAAATCACAAGTTTTTCTAATTATATAAACAATTCTAAAATATACAATTACATGTCAATGTGAGTTATTAAAAAGATAAATAATCCTACGGAATTTTGGCTTGTCTCCATGGGTTTAGGAGTTATTCAAAACATCTTAGAGATGAAAATTGAGGTTAACATGCTAGCAATCAATTTACTCTCTAAATTTCACAATTTTAATGAGATTAAAGAATGATATAATTTTCAATAAATTCCCAACTGGGACTGGAGAGGTGGCTCAGGGGTTAAGCCTCTGCCTTGCAGGCATAAGGTCCTGAGTTCCGATCCTAGACCCAACGTACAGGCACCAGACTGAAGAAAGGAAGGCCTGCGTTTCTGGTCCTGATAAGGTGGAGCCTGTGAATCCCAGTGCAGAGTAAACAAGGAGGAGGTGGAAGCGGTCCATGGTGATTCCCGAATTCGCCGGTGGTTCTACACACACACATACACACACACACACACACACACACACACACACACACACATACACACACACAATTGAATAAATTTTTTAAAAAGTAATAAATTCCCAACTATGTAAATATGTAACATTATTTTTAAAATTATATGCTGCATATCTTCCATGTGCTGAAATACTACTATAGTTTGGAGCCTAAGTTTCCCAATAGGCCCATTTGTTAAACAATGAGTCCCAAACTCTGGTTCTGGAAGGTGATGTGGTAGAGTCTTGTGTAGCATTTTTCTTCCTGACATAGCACAGTGCCATATTGAACTTCGCCACCAGTGTAAACTAAGGAGGATGCTCTAGTAATCTGAAACATCCCACCTAGAGGAAGATTCAGAAAATAAACAGTCCCTAAGTCTCAGGAAGTTCCTGAAACTAGTAAGATTGGGGGGATTATCCCCAAGATAAAGTAGGAAGTAATCAAGGGAGTAAACTCCCTGCCAAGTTTGACTTTAATGCAATTGTACTGAAGTCTGTTATTTAATTTCTATCAGGGTGAATAGAAGTTTTTTTTTTTTTTTTTTTTTTTTTTTTTTATTCAACTGTGTGTATGTGCGCGCGCGTGTCTGTGTGTGTGTGTGTATGTGTGTGTAGAACCACGGACGAATTCGCGAACCACCATGGACGCCTCCACCTCCTTCTGCCCCGGGATTCACAGGCTCCGCCCTACCAGGACCAGAAGCGCAGGCCGCCCCCCGCTTCCGTCTGGCGTCTATACGTGGGATCTGGGATCCGAACTCGGGACCTTCCGCCTGCAAGGCGGAGGCTTAACCCCTGAGCCACCTCTCCAGCCCCAGGGTGAATAGAAGTTTATGTCACATTTTCTCAGAAAAGTTTCATGTGATAGACCTAGTAGCTCTTCGGGCAGTTGGAAGTGTGTTCTTGAAGAAAACCATAAGAGAAGCTCCCTCTTTGTATATTATGCTCCTTTCACAATATGCTGCCTTGCAGAGAAAATGGTCATAGATCTGACCCTCCAAAACTATGTGCCAGAAGAAGATTTTTCCTATAGAAGGTGATTGGTTTAGAATACAAGGACAGAAGCTAATTAAAGAATATGTTCTGAAGTAGTGGGATGAGTGTGTAAACCTTTACCCAAAATTCCAATTATGACAAAACATATTGCCAGCATCCCCAGAGATGCTCCTCATTATCTTCCAGCATGCTCTTGTTTCTACAAAACAATCATTCCATCACCCTTGGTTCAACTTATCATACCTGAAACTCATTTAAGCAGAATTATTTATTACTGAGCTATTATGCCTAAATCTTTTATTTAATGATAGACCACTATCATTTATTTATGTTGGTCTGTATATTCATATCTACAACCATTCTTTTCTTTTAGAGTGTTTTGCTATGCTACCCAGACTAACCTTAAAATTGACTACATCATGATTACATTACTGTACTTAACTGAATTTGTTATTTTTATTATGCAATAGCTAGTCCATTAGGTGACTATACTGTAGTCTATACTTGATTCCATTGTGGACAATTGGATCATTTCTTATTTGAGGTTGTTAATAATAAAGGAGCCATGAGAATTTTAGTGAAATTTTCAAAGGTATATTTATTCATATTAGTTATATTCTAAGTGCTGCAGAAGGTTATAGGACAAGTGTATTTCAAGATGTCATGCTCTTGAAAATAACAGTCTAATACTTTTACCATTTTAAACTCTTTCCAACACTGTATAGGGATTCCTACCACCATGCATCATGGTGGTTTGGTTCTGACACTATTTATAATTCCCGTCAGAAAATGTGAAGCAACATTTCATTATGTATTAGTTGATATTTCCCTGATGGCAGGGCCAGAACTAAGGTCAGGGAACAGGAATAGCACTTGAAGAAAAAAAGAAAAAAAACAGGTATCTAGAAAGAAGGAAACTGTAAGCATCACTAACTAAGTAACTAAGTAAATTATAATGTAGTAATTTTAAATGTAATAAAAAAAATCAATGAAAAAATACCAGAATTTTAAGTAAATATGTGCTGTGCTAGTATGGGTGAAGAAAAGCCATTTTACTTTGTCACTTAATGTGTTAGCTCAAGATCTTTGTGATATATAATATTGATTACCTCTCATAGATTCTATGCACCTACTAAAGTGAACATATGGTTTGCCTCCTTTTCAAATATAATTAATACTGACATTTTTAAATCAAAGTCACTCTGCATCAGCAAACTGAATTATAATTTACTGATTTTATTCCTTTTTAAATTTGCATTACTTATTTATTTGTGTGGGGGTGGCCTATGTATAGCACTATGTGGTAGCATATCCATGTAATAGCACATGAATGCTGTGGCACAGTTGTGGAGGTCAGTGGAATCAGCTCATCCATCTTGGTACCAGGTGCCTTTATCAACTGAGCCATCTTATGGGTCCAATACTTCACTGTATTTATTTTGTTATGATTTACATAGAATTTTTGTTCCTGTGATTTTCTTTTCTCATCTGGCTTGATATCAAGATTATTTTAGTCTCATAAAATGAAATAGAAATGTTCCCACTTCTATTTTCTAAAACTGTTTTTTGTAATATTGACATTTTTCTTGAACTGTTATAAAATTGTTTATCACTAAAGACATTTGGTCATAAAAATGTCCTTAGAATCAATTTGCTTATAAATATATTATAGGGCTGCTTTACCTTTCAATTTGTTTCTATGTTTACTTCAAAAAGATGAATTTTCAAGAGATATGCCCTCTTATTTCATCCATTGTGTCAAATTTATTTGTAAATTTCTGCTCACAATGTCCTTATCTCTTCACTGCAATGTCTGGAGACTCTGCAGTGATTGTCTGCATTTCATTCCCTCTGTCTACTGACAGTTTTGTTTTGTTTGAGTAGATCAAGCAGATTTATTAAATAAAAGTGAAAAAGAACTATAAAGAATTAGAGAAACTCTAAGCACAGACCACCCCAAATTTTTCATTTTCTTCTTTTTGTGACAGTAATCTTACTAAGGACATACTGACATTAATTAACATTTAATATTTCTAACACATTTTAGCTTACTAGCTTTCTTGTTTGTCTCCTTTCCCTTTCATTTATTTTTCCACTTTTATTGCATTCTGGTGGCTCAATGTGTTTTACTATCTTAAGATGAAAATAACTCTTTGGTTTTTCAACTTTCCTGCTCTGAGTCATGCATTAAAATGAGCCATAAATTTCCTCACTCTTGTTCTTTTATCTGTATCTCACAAACCTGTTCTTTTACAATCATCTTACATAAAAAAAACATTTCAAGGTTTTACTGTAGCTACGGTTGTCATCTCTTTGTTGTTGATTTCTAGTTTAGTTCCACCAGAACCAGAGATTTAATTTTAGTATTCCTTTCCTTCAAAATTTCTTAGGACTTGTTTTATGACTCTTCATGTAGTTTATTTTAGTTAGAGATAGGCTTACGTCCATTAGAAAAGGCTATGATCCTTACAGTTGTAGGAAAAGATATTTGTATGTCAATTACATCAAATCATTTCATCAGGTTTGCTAAATATTCTGTAGTTTATCCTAATTCGAAATATTCATGCTGTTACTGAGGGAGATATGCTGAAATTTAGTTCTTAGTATAGATTTCTTTTTTCTCTCCTATTTTGTTTAATATATTTAGACACTATTGAATACATTCAAATTTCCTATTTAATTTCTTCTAGCTTAATGAAAATTTAAACATGCTAAAATATTCCTGTTTTCTTATAAGAATACTTCTGACTTTAAGGTCTGACTTTCTATTGACAGAAGAATTAAGCCATAATTTTGTGACTGTTTTCTAAATGTGGTTCATCCTCATTATTTATAGTATGTCATTCCATAAAATTGTTGAATTAATCTAAGAAATAAAGTAACTAGTACAAAATCATTGTTCTCAGGAGAAATCCAAAAATCTATACCCATGGGCCTCTCTGATCACATTTTTCATCAGTGGATCAACATGTGGCCTTGCTTTGTGTGTACAAGTCTATTCAAAGCCTTTTGTTTAATATACTAGGCAGAAAAACTAGCAATACCTGCACAATAATAACACTGTAACTTTGGCCTCAATGAAGTAGCATGGTTTGCTGATTAAGGTGTAGTAAGACCTTAATCACCTCAACAATATGCTGGGACTCATTTAAACAAAATGTTACCTGCAAAATGCATTTGTAGCACCAATAACTGCACCTTGCTACACCATTGGAACAGAAACTGTAAGGGTATCTCAGGGTTTAAGATGGAGGTTTTAGGGTCTTTTAAAAATATGTTCATGTCATCTGTAAATCAGGGTAATTTGACTCCTTTCTGGTTATATACCCTTTCTTTCATTCTCTTTTCCAGCTCTAGACAAGCCTTTGAGCACTATATTGAATAATATTGGAGAAACCCTCTCTGTACAAGACGGAGCAGAAGTCACAGCCCAGCAAGTGGATAATTATCCTTCACAAAGCAGAAAGACCAAGCAAGCTTCTCCCATAATGACTCACTAGAAAAATTTTTTTCTGCACAGCATCAAAATTCCTCCATGATTGGAATCAGTACCCAGTGGCATTCACTACACCTGTGGCCACTGGAACACAGCCAGACATGTAGGCTTAAATGGGCTTCCTCTATTGAAAGGCCCTAAAGAGCTGCATGAACAGCAAGTTCATCCTAGAAAGGATTCAGGCAACCACCTAGCATCATGGGGACTGTTTGCTGCAGTCAACACAGTTACCACTGTGTGCAACTACTGGTGGTACTGCAGCCTTTACAGTGCCAGCATCAGTCACCAAACCCAGATGGTTTCACCTTGGTTACCCCCACATGGGAACCAGTGTCCATCATCTCCACAGCTGAACCCCACACCCGTGCAGCTCTGAGAATATCTGAGAGAACCCTCAATTAACAGAAAGCAACTAGAAGCTGCAGAACTGTGCAGGGTAAGCACAAGAGTATTACTACAAAAATTGAAGTTGGGAAACATGACCATGAGTCAGACAGCTGGACAAAGCAACTTTCCTCTCCTACCATTTCCAAGTCCAGTTCCAAGGGAGCAGAGTGCTTGGACAGCACACAAGCATCACTAGCAGGCAGATTCCTACATTCCTTCAGAATATGAAACTTCAGTGCAAACTCCATAGGTTTCTATCTGGAGGAAGAGTCAAGGGGACCCATGTCAGGAAACTTAGCAAGAAATGTGTAACTACAGAAGTCATTTTCCTCTGAAGAGGCAAAAAAGGCTTGATTTGACAAAAAATCTGAGTTTAGCAAGCTCTAACCTTTATAAACAGATGGTGAGAACTTGTGTATATGAGCCCATGGAGAGCCAAGGATGGCTTAAGGAATCATCCTGGATTGTTTTACCTCTTTATTTCTTTTTTCCGGGTATGCCCAGACTCTGTATTCCAAGACCAGAAGTGCAAGCAGCCACCATTTCTTCCCTGGGTTTTTACATGGGGTCTGGATTCTGAACTTAGGTCACTTTGCTTGCAAGGCAAGTCTTTAACTCCCAAGCCTTGTAATTATTTTTTTAATGATTACTTAATTTTGTACATCATTCAACCATTATGTTTTAACATTTTTTCCATAGACTTTACTGAGTGCCCCTCATTTTTCTATACTCACAACAACCTTCACTTGTACATTTTTAGTCTTCCTACATTTAGTCTTTGTACATCATAGTCTTCCTATTACCTCTCATATGTCCTTCCATTATACATTCCTTCCAATTTGTATTAGTTAGGGTTCTCTAGAGTCACTGAATTCACAGAATGAATATATATATATATAGGAAATTTATTGGGTTGGCTTACAGAAATGGCCGAGGTAGTCCAGCGAAGGCTGTCAGCAGCTGAGGTAGTCCAACGATGGCTGCCAATAGCTATCTGCTCAGTTCAGTAGTCAAGTAGGTGATGGCTGAAAGCTGGAGAACTCCTAGGGTCTTGGAAGGTCGAAGAATCCGGGCGGCCGGAAGGAAGAATGATTCCTAGCACAGCTGCAAGAAGGCATCTGTTCTCCTTGGTGGCTCCTTTTTATATGATGCAGTACTGGGAGGATCCTTTGAGAGCTTTGGAGGTCCTGATAGGATCTAGAGTGGGTATCCTTCAAGTAGTCTCAGTTGATCCTTTCCAGACATGGTCTCAGCCCAGCTTAGTTAATACGGGTGTGTCAAGTTGACATCCAGGCTTAACTATCACAAGTCCACCCCTTGTCAACTTGACACCAAATCACATTTCCTTAGGCCATTAAAAATTCTCCAAATAGAACAGTAAGATTCATAGTTCCGCCTAACATAATATAGCTATCCACGTACAACTGCACACGCATATTTTTACAAGATTAAGACAATGCCCCTCAAGAAATGCTTAGTCTTGGAGTCCCATAACACAATATCGTAATGTAGATTACAGCATTTCATCTCATAACTACAGATTAACATGTTACATTACATAAATATCTTCTTAGAGTATGTGCACATGCACAAGTCTATTCTTGACAGTCTAGACCAGAGGCACTCATGGCAATTATAATCCTCATTTCTGTAACTGGTTTCGTGGCCTTAAGTGGTATTTATAACTACCTTCTTCTACTACCCATTCTGTATTTCCTCCACCTTCAGCAAGTACGTCTGCAGGTCTTGGCTCTTTACCTGGAGGGGTTATCCATACCTTCATTCCTGAAGGATCTGGACCATTTACTGTCTTTCCTGTGTTGGGTTGCTGTAAATTCCCATTGACCTTAATCACAGGACATGGTAATACCAAGAGACGCCCTAGTGGGTCTCCTATACTCCAGACATATTCTTCCTTACCACCATTGTGGAGAACCAGTCCAATTTCTCCTTGGTGGTCTGGGTCAATCACCCCTCCTAATACTGTTATTCCTTTCTTAGCCTGTTGACTCAAGGGCATCAGAAGTCCAAAATAACCAGGAGGAAGCCTTAGCTTCCAGTTCAAAGAAGTAGTTGCTGTGTCTCCTGGCAGAAGCATTCCCTGCTTTGGACTCAAAACTTCTAAGCCAGTAGAATACAGGCTTGCAGGAATAGGAAGCAAGAATTTTCCTAATGGGTCACTAGGAGTGATAGTAAGAGGAGCTATTCCTGTTTCCACCCCTTGATTCCTGGACCCGTGAATCCTGGCTATAGGAGACACAGTACCATATATTGGACGCTGGTTTAAGGCATATACTGCCTTCTGGAGAATTCTGCCCCAACCCTCCAGACTATTACCACCTAATTGACGCTGTAATTGTGCCTTTAAAAGGCCATTCCACCGTTCTATCAAACCAGCTGCTTCAGGATGGTGGGGAACATGGTAAGACCAATGAATCCCATGGTCATGAGCCCACTGCCGTACTTCTTTAGCTGTGAAATGAGTTCCCTGGTCAGAAGCAATGCTGTGTGGAATTCCATGACAGTGGATAAGGCATTCTGTAAGTCCCTGGATGGTAGTCTTGGCAGAAGCATGACGTGCAGGAAAGGCAAATCCATAACCAGAATAAGTATCTATCCCAGTAAGAACAAAGCGCTGCCCTTTCCATCTTGGAAGTGGTCCAATGTAGTCAACCTGCCACCATGTTGCTGGTTGGTCACCCCGAAGAATGGCTCCATATCGAGGACTCAGCGTTGGTCTATGATGCTGGCAGATTTGGCACTCAGCAGCAGCTGTAGCCAGGTCAGCCTTGGTGAGTGGAAGTCCATGTTGTTGAGCCCATGCATAACCTCCATCTCTGCCACCATGTCCACTTTGCTCATGGGCCCATTGGGCAATGACAGGAATGGCTAGGGAAAGAGGCTGACTATCCACAGAACAGGTCATCTTATCCACCTGATTATTGAATGTTTCTTCTGCCGATGTCCTCTTTTGATGAACATTTACATGAGACACAAATATCTTTGTGTCCTTTGCCCATTGGGAGAGATCTATCCACATGCTTCTTCCCCAGATGTCTTTCTCGCCAATTTTCCAATTATGTTCCTTCCAAGTCCCTGACCATCCTGCCAAACCATTGGCTACAGCTCATGAATCAGTATACAGTCGCACATCTGGCCATTTTTCCTTCCAGGCAAAGTGTACAACCATGTGCACTGCCCGAAGTTCTGCCCACTGTGAAGATTTCCCTTCTCCACTGTCTTTTAGGGTTGTCGCGGAAAGGGGTTGCAACGCTGCAGCTGTCCACTTCTGGGTGGCACTGGAATAGCGAACAGAACCATCTGTGAACCAGGCCCTAGTCTTCTCTTCTTCAGTTAGCTGATCATAGGGCACACCCCAGGAGGCCATAGGTGCATGCTTGGGAACAGGCATTGTAACAGGCTGGGGAACCATAGGCATTTGGGCAACTTCTTCATGCAGCTTACTTGTGCCTTCAGGACCTGCTCGGGCCCTGTCTCGTATGTACCACTTCCATTTGATAATGGATTGCTGCTGTGCCCGTCCAACTTTATGGCTTGCTGGGTCAGATAACACCCAACTCATGATGGGTAACTCAGGTCGCATGGTAACTTGGTGACCCATTGTCAGACGTTCAGTTTCCACTAAGGCCCAATAACAAGCCAAGAGTTGTTTCTCAAAAGGAGAGTAATTGTCTGCCGATGATGGCAGGGCCTTGGTCCAAAATCCCAAGGGTCTCCTCTGTGATTCACCTATGGGAGCCTGCCAGAGACTCCAAACAGCATCTCTATCTGCAACAGACACTTCCAATACCATTGGGTCTGCTGGATCATATGGTCCAAGTGGCAAGGCAGCCTGTACAGCAGCTTGAACCTGCTGAAGAGCCTTCTCCTGTTCTGGGCCCCACTCAAAGCTGGCAGCTTTCCGAGTTACTTAGTATATGGGCCTAAGTAACACACCCAAGTGAGGAATGTGCTGCCTCCAAAATCCAAACAGGCCCACCAAACGCTGTGCTTCTTTCTTAGTGGTGGGAGGGGCCAGGTGCAACAACTTATCCTTCACCTTAGAGGGGATATCTCTACATGCCCCACACCACTGAACTCCTAAAAATTTTACTGAAGTGGAAGGTCCTTGGATTTTGGTTGGGTTTATTTCCCATCCTCTGTTGTGCATATGCCTTACTAACAAATCCAAAATGCTTGCTACTTCCTGCTCACTGGAGCCAATCAGCATAATATCATCTATATAATGGACTAGTGTGATACCTTGTGGAAGAGACAAGCGATCAAGATCTCTGCGAACCAAGTTATGGCATAGGGCTGGAGAATTAATATACCCTTGAGGTAACACTGTAAATGTATACTGCTGGCCTTGCCAACTGAAGGAAAATTGCTTCTGATGATCTTTATGAATAGGTATGGAGAAAAAAGCATTTGCAAGATCCATGGCTGCATACCAAGTACCAGGAGATGTGTTGATCTGCTCAAGCAACGAAACCACATCTGGTACAGCAGCTGCAACTGGAGTCACAACTTGGTTAAGTTTGCGATAATCAACAGTCATTCTCCATGATCCATCTGTCTTCTGCACAGGACAAATGGGAGAGTTGAAAGGAGAGGTGGTCGGAACCACCACCCCTGCATCTTTCAAGTCCTTTATGGTGGTACTAATTTCTATAATTCCTCCAGGGATACGATATTGTTTCTGATTCACTATTTTCCTTGGTAGAGGCAGTTCTAAAGGCTTCCATTTGGCCTTCCCAACCATAATGGCTCTTACTCCACATTTCAAGGAACTAATATGAGGGTTCTGCCAACTTCTAAGTATATCTATTCCAATTATACATTCTGGTACTGGGGAAATAATCACTGGATGAGTTCGGGGACCTACTGGACCTACTGTGAGTCGAACATTAGCCAAAACTCCATCAATCACCTGACCTCCATATGCCCCTACTTTAACTGGAGGGCCATTATGCTTTTTAGGGTCTCCTGGAATCAATGTCAACTCAGACCCAGTATCTAGTAAACCCCGAAATGTCTGATTATTTCCTTTCCCCCAATGCACAGTTACTCTAGTGAAAGGCCTTAGGTCCCTTTGTGGAAGGACAGAAGAAAGACTAATATTAAAGCTTTTTGCTATGGTATCAAGGTCCTTCCTTAAAGGGACCCGGCCTCCCCTTCATTCAAGGGGTTCTGGATCTGTAAACTGGCTCAAGTCTGGAAATTGGTTGACAGGCCGTGATTCTCTGCTACTACAAGTAAAGGCAGCTTTTCCTTCATTTCTGTTAGAATTTTTCTGCTTGTACAGGTCAAATAAGAACTTTGTAGGCTTCTTATCTATTTTACTTTTGGGGACACCATGGTTAATTAGCCAATGCCAAAGGTCTAAGCGAGTGAGACCCTCATAAGTACTGTTCTGTCTAGGCTGCACATTATGGTTAGTGCGCTTACTTTGCCATTGGCGATTCAATGCTGCCACTTGGCCCCTACTACTCCTCGATCCACCTAGGCCCATTGAATTTAAGTCTTCCAACTGGGCAGCAGCATCTCCCATTGTTAGGTCTGGAACAAGGAGAAGAGCAATGATAGGAGCCTTCATATTTGGTGCTGCCCCTCTCACCAATTTATTAAGTACATTTCTGGTAAAAGGCATGTCATCTGGATTCTCCCATTGAGAATTGGATTTTAAAGAACGTATCCAGTCAAGCATACCAATTTCCCTGAGCCTCTTAATCCCATCATCAACATTAAACCAAGGAATGTCTGGAATCTCTAGTTCCTTTTCAGATGGCTAAACTTTAATAAATACTTCAGCTACCCACTCAAATAAACTCTTGGCACCATTTTTAACTCTATGAGTAGCAGTGTTAAACCTAGAATCTCTACTCAATGGGCCCATTTCTGTGAACTCACTTTTATCCAGTTTTATGCTCCTTCCACCAGTATCCCATAGCCTTACAATCCATTCCCAGGGGTATTCCCCAGACTGCTGCTTAAACATGTTAGAAAAGTCATGGAGTTCTTTAGGAGTATAGTGTACCTCCTTATGGACCATAGTTTCTATTTCACCTTTAGGAGCTTGTTTAGCCTTAAGCCTAGTTATAGGCCTGGAAGCAATCACAGGTGGGCGTGCCATAAAATCAGCATTTTCTTGAGGCAAAGTCTTTGCTGTCCTTTCAGACAAATCATGAGTAATTCCCTCATGCAAAGATGGAGATAGCAATTCTGTAGAGGGTGGGAGTGGGGATTCATTCTCTGCTAAGGGTGGGGAGACCATTTCATCAGGCAGAATAAATGCACCAGAATTTGAGAGTTCAACGTCCTCATCCTCATCATCAGTTTGGTCTTCCCACACATCAGCATCCCACTTTTCAGGATCCCACTCTTTGCCAATCAGCGCTTTTACTTTAACTGCCGACACCTTTCGAGGCTGGGAATTCAATTTACGTTGTAACTCAGCCACCCTAATAATCAAAGTTTGGGTTTGATTTTCACCAATTCGAGCCCTATTGCTACTGGAGAGAAGATTCTCTTCTAGAGCACACTTAGAAACTTCTAAGTTTTTTATGCGCTTTCTGAGTTTGATATTTTCCTCACTGAGATATTCCTTTTCCATTTGTAGTTTATTGAGAGATGCTAGAAGCAACCAGCCAGCATCATCATTTTCCTTATTCTTACTCATTTTATGTAAAGTTTCATATACGGAATCGCTGAGCTTCTCAATCCTCGCAAGAGGGGCATCAAGATTGTCTAACACACCTACTTTTACCAGTTCTAGAAACAGTTCACTCCAAACAGTTGCAGTATCCTCCATGCCACTAGGGGAGTCTTTAGTCGCTGGAGGTTTCACTGGGTCAAAAAGCCAGCTCCAGAAATCACAAAGCTTGCTAGCAAAATTCATTCTTACAATTCTGTTTCTCTAGAACCACTCCTGGTACAATTTCTGTATTAGTTAGGGTTCTCTAGAGTCACTGAATTCACAGAATGAATATATATATATAGGAAATTTATTGGGTTGGCTACAGAAATGGCCGAGGTAGTCCAGCGAAGGCTGTCAGCAGCTGAGGTAGTCCAACGATGGCTTCCAGTAGCCGAGGTAGTTCCAACAATGGCTGCCAATAGCTATCTGCTCAGTTCAGTAGTCAAGTAGGTGATGGCTGAAAGCTGGAGAACTCCTAGGGTCTTGGAAGGTCGAAGAATCCGGGTGGCCGGAAGGAAGAACGATTCCTAGCACAGCTGCAAGAAGGCATCTGTTCTCCTTGGTGGCTCCTTTTTATATGATGCAGTACTGGGAGGATCCTTTGAGAGCTTTGGAGGTCCTGATAGGATCTAGGGTGGGTATCCTTCAAGTAGTCTCAGTTGATCCTTTCCAGATGTAGGTCTCAGCCCAGCTTGTTAATACGGGTGTGTCAAGTTGACATCCAGGCTTAACTATCACAAGTCATTCTGTAAAGTTTCCTCTACTCTGCCTGGAATGTGATGATTCCCTAAACCAATAGCACATCCTTAGTCCCTGACCTGTCAACCCTACTGGCCTTGAGTGAAACTATCTCTTGTATGGCATGTTTTCATTCCCTACCCTATACTCATTGTTGTAGAGTTGCTTTATCCCTATTCAGCTGACCAACTGGTAAGACAGAGATAGGAAAATTCCTGAAGCTTGCTGGCCAGGTAGTCAAACCAATAAGTGAGCTACAGGTTCAGAAAAAAAAAAACTGTGTCAAAAAATAAAGAGGGTCATGTAATAGCTCAGTATTATAAGGGATCTGCTCATAAATCTGGAAGGATGACCACATAGTAGAAGCAGTGAACAGATTTCTGAAAGTTGTCCTCTGATAACCACCAATGAGCCATGGTATGCATAATCATTCTCTCTCTCTGTCTCTCTCTCTCTCTCTCTCTCTCTCTCTCTCTCTCTCTCTCTCTCTCAAGTCTACTCTGCTAGCAAAGCATAGATTTTTACTAGACATGAAAAGTGAACATAAATTTACATATTACTCTGAGATTAAATAAAGAGGTAGGTGAGGTTTTGTTCTTGAAAGTCCCTTCCTATTCTGTTGGAGCAATGAATCCAATGACAGTTGGAATTATAAAAAAACATGATCTTTAATTTTGGAATTAAATTAATTAAGTTACTGCATAGTGTAAAAAGACATGGAGTAAATCAAGCAAGAACAACAAAAGAAAAGTGTGTTCAAATTATATGTGACCATCCATGAGATTATTGTAAACTGATACTTAAAGTATGTGTTGAGTTAAAAGTACTGATCAAATGGACTTGTTTAATCACAGAAATTTTTAAAAAGAAGGAAGTGAATGATTCAAAGCTCCTTGATTGAGAAAAGATTCATGAAAATTCAGTAGCTGCTAAGTTAAGCAACTGAAAAAAAATAAACTAAAAGTTTTGGAATCTCACAAGAAATTCCTGAATGTATTGAAAATAAACTAAAAGTTTTGGAATCTCACAAGAAATTCCTGAATGTATTGAGTTTGGTGTGCTTAGGAGATACTAAAGTAGATATTTTCAATAGTGTTGCAGTTCAGCTGCATGGTGGCTAATAAATGATCATCAAATAGCTTAAGGGAAAAAGGGATTTATTTCCTTATGACAGTCCAGTTACAGTTCTCAGTCCAACTTGATGGAAGAGCATGCACCAACACCAGAGCCGAGGGAACTGGCCACACCATCACCATATAATGCCTGAGAGAAGGACGATCCTTACTTGCCAGACCAGTATGACTGGCCAAGTATACACAAGGATGCCAACTTCCTCAATCAGCTCTCTGTATTTTATTCCAGGACCCAATTCCACCCACCATGGGCTAGGCTTTCCCCATGGTTTGCTTGGGCTTAACCCAACCACTAATTCTCCACAAATGTGCCCAGAGCTCAAACCCTCAACTATCAAGTTGATACCTGTGCCTAACTATGACAAATAGTCATATATTTCCAGATCACAAGGGAGGTTTGTGTGACTAACAAGGGTCTGGATGTTGTCAACAGGTAAGATTGAAAGAGCTGGTTTTGGATTGGGTAAAAATAAAATAAGGTGACAAAGAAGAGATTTTTTAAGAATACTAGCGTTGATTTAAAAAAAAAAAGCACTTTACATTGAAGAAGGAAGCTTCTTTGTCGAGGGCTGGTTATCCTCCATTCTAAGGATATATAGCAAAGGCAGTTTGATATAGTTTTTATAGCTTTAACCTTGATAGTTTGCACACCCCTCCTTCATTTTCATTGGTTCTTGTTCTGATTTACAATACCAAGAATGTCTCCTTAAAAGTGGGTCTTAAATGCAAGCAGAGAGCTGTTGGTTGTCCCACCTTTCGGATTTCATGGATTAATGAGACTATTGATTGCCTTTCTTCACCAGAAGCTTGCATAGTACCCAAGGTCAGGGAACATTGTAGAAGAGGGGGCAGTAAGGTTGTAAGAGCCTGAAGGGTGGAGGGGTAAGGCCAGATATTATCTTCTGGACATGGAAGGCCTGTCAGATTCATAGATATACAGCAACTATATATATATATATATATATATATATATATATATATATATATATATATATATATATATATATATATTTCCATAATATTTATATGGGATTTGTCACTTCAACATGTTATCAGGGAAGAGCAAAGAATTCAAGTGGTCTACACATTGAGAGACTGATGAACTTCACCTTGATGGGGAGAGGAGAGAAAATACTTTCCTCAAGGATGGATCAAGATACACACTGATGCATGATTCATGCTCCATCAAGTAACCAGGAACATGTCATCAGAGACAGTCCAATGGCTATTCATGCAAATTAAAAAAAAAAAAGTAATAGGAAGGAAAGGCAGAAAAAAATGGATTGCCATGGAAAATGGAGGGAAAAGAAGTTGGGGATGAAAGCATGAACTTATCATGCATTCACTGTAATCATGTGTGAAATAATAAAGAAATAATTAAAAAAGATACTAGCATTAAGAGGATGGTATAAAATGAGGGAAACGCAGAAGGACAATGACACCCAAATAAACAAGAGTTAAAATAAGAGAATATGCCATTCAAAAGAATATGCCATTCAGAAATCAAGGGAAAAGATTTTGAAAGAATTAAATAATTGTCCAAGTTCAATTATGTCACAAATTAGATAAGGCATGATAAATATTCACTTCCTTTACTTTGAAAGAAAGACTTTCCTTATTGAAACAAATTCTAGTGCAATGTATTAGCCTAATGCAGATTGTGATGAATTAACAAACAAGCAAGGATAATATGATAAGTTTTCATTTTTTAATATGAGACTGCCCTGAAACAAATAGGTTTTATTGACACTGCCTGAGCTCTACAGAGACTTTCATAATCAGTGAGAGAGAAAACTATCTTAAAACCATTCTGCACTGAACCAGGAATACATATCAGTGGAGTAATATGACTTGCATGAAATCTGTATGTCTATATCATAATCTCTGTAAGCCCACACTTATAAAACTATCCTTTTATATCTCTTTAAATATTATATACTTTTGTTTCTATTTATCAGGAGAATCCTGCAAAACAAAAGCATCTAATTATTATAACTACTTTTTGATACAGGCTTTAGAATGTGAAATTGTGTAATGTATGTTGTTCTATTAGTATGAGTTTACTTAAGTGAAAGCATGACACATTATTGAGTGAAGACACATGTTCTCTCTTCATGTATTTTAAGGAGAAATGTATAATTCTGGAACCTCCCATGAATAAATATATTTGTTGGATAAAGTTTAAAAAACTTAGAAAAGTTGAAATTAGATCTAGAGGATGATCTTACAGTTTCACATCCTCTGTCTTCCCTGAATTTGTCATTTCCATTTTTTCCTTTTCCCTTCTGTCTAGACTGTTAAATGGGGCTTTACTATGACATAGGGATAAAGACCACACTCTGACTCTCTGGGACTTCAAAGAGTAGACTGTTAGATAAATCCTGATTTTGGATCACTGACTATTGTTTATGTAAGATATATATGAAACTCAACCTTATTCACTGTTTTTTGGTTTGTTTATAGGTTTTGTCAAATTGGGAATTAATTACTAACAAATCTGCCTTTAACAAATAACAGTTTCAACACTGCAAGTAAGTTTATGTATTTTGTGACAACAGCTGAATGAATTTTCCTCCAAAAGCTTCAACTTAACATTTACAGTGTTGGTACAAGGTATTTGCATGTGATAAAAGGTGATATCTTGAGGTTGGAGAGTTGAAGAAACTGTTAATGCTAGAAATAACAACTGTGGGTAAATGTCAAGTGAATCAAACTGGAAAATAATAGATTGTTATTAATTCCTGTGAAATCAGATAGCCATAAGCACCATTGAGGACCGATCAGAAGTAATAAAAGTAAAGTTCACAAATGTAACTTTAATGATGATGCTATATAATTTTTAACTATTTAAATTTCAAGAAAAACAATGACCATTATATAACACAGAACACACTTACATCAAAAATAGAATATGACTTGTCCTCTTTGAGTTCCCATAGAGCACTCTTCTTTTTCCAATATTGATTTCTGATGTCAGTCTACCTGGAACTTATTTTGCTAAATGATGTTATTCAGAGTATTTTTTATACTTATATTTTTATATAAAACACATTTATGTGCTTCATCAATTTTGTTGTCCATGGCTTTGTTTGTTCACTTCTTTGTTTAGTTGATATTTCATAGTATGAATGTGCCATCATTTATTTACCTATTCTATTATAGGGAGACATAACTTATTTCAATTTTGAGTCAGCAGATAGTGATTGTGAATTATAAAAAGTAATTATTGTAATAATCATGCAAAAATTTCATCTTCTCCATGTATCTGAATTCCCTCTTAAATATGCTTAAGAATGGGAACAGATTTCCTATTGTACATATATTTTATATTGAATAGTTATGCTATTGGTGTTTTAAAAAGGACTGGTATTAATTTTGTGATAGTCCCACTAAGCAGCATATGACTTTCTGGATTACTTCTTATATAGAATACCAATTGATATGAAGCAATATCTATCTTTATTATTTGTCTATGCTAAAGAAAATGCATTGCTGTCTGATATATTTGCACATAATTAGCAATGAAATAAACTAAACATCTCCAGGTTTTTATTGACCCAAAGGCAATCTCTTTTGTGAAATGACTGTAGTCATTGCTCATGTATGATTTTCTTAATGATCTGTAGAAGTTTTGCTTACTCTATGTATTTCAAATTTATATTGATAGCAGATCAATATAAGACATACCATGTACTAACTATGCAATGGGAATAACTGATTGCACCACTGGAACATCTGTGTTCCGATACTCTACATTCTCTTTCATTCTTTATTAGTGATATCCTTCAGCTTCCTAATCTTAATAGAGTCCAAGTATATTCATTTCTTCCTTTATGGATGTTAACTTTTCATACCCTATTTTAGTCACTTTTCCCTATACCAAAATCAACAGTGTCTTAAGTCGCATTATTCTCTGGAAATATTTATGTCTTTATTTATATATTAATAAAGTTGGATTTTCTCTTTACAAATTTTTGAACATTTATTTATTTATGAAGTGCATATGTGTATGTGTGCATGTATATATGTATGTGTGGTCATGCAAACAGTCAGAAAACAACTTATGGGAGCTGATTTTCTTCTTCCACTCACATCATGCTAGGCAACAAAGACCTTTACCCTCTGAGCCATCTTGCTGAACTTGGATCATTTTTCTGTATATTATATTTTGTTTTGCTTCCATGCAGACATCCTTTCAACTAACTATCAATTATGAATAAAAGTTTTTCCTTTAACCACTTACATCAAATATCAATTTTGGACTATGTAAAATTTTACATATACATAAGGAGACTTCTGTATTCTCTATTTTAATGTCATTTGTGCATTTTTCCATCCTCACGACAATTGAAAATTTTAACAATTTGTTAAATTAACTCTTGATGGCTAGCAAAGCAGTTTCTCATGCATAATGGATACTAAAGATTGAAAATTTAAATGTCCTCCTCCAAAATGGAAGAATTCAGATGGTAAAATCTAATCCACAACATGGTGTTATTTGAAGACAGACTCTTGAGGACGCAGCTAGTTATGAAGGTGGAAATCTTACTAAGGGAACTTGTGTCTGTTTTGATATGAGTCTATAATATTTCCTACAAACATATGTTTGCGCTTTGGCTTCCAGCTTAATGCCATTTTGAACACTGAGGAACCTTTAGAAGATGATGTCTGGTTAGTGAATGTAGGTTATGAGAAATGTGTCTTTGAAGGTTATGCCATCCCTGGCTCCATCTGGTTCTCTCTGCTGCCAATGGTGAATGTTCCCATTGCCATGTCTTCCTGACCATGCCTCCTGCCATAATGACTGAAATCGCTCTGAAACCATAAGTGCAAATCAGTCTTGGCTCCCTTAACTTGCCTTCCATCAGGTATTTTGTCACTACCATGCAAAACTAAGTCTATTTTGTTTTTGTTTTGTTTTTATTAAAAATTTAATTATACATTTTAAAATTTTTTACCAGTTCCCTCCCTCCCCCCTCCTCCCCCCGAACCCCCTCCTCCCCCTCCTTTCCCTCCCCATTCCCCAGTGCCTCCCCCCAATTCCCAGAGAGTCCTTTATTGTGTACACCTAACTCTCCACTGGGTCCTTCTCTCTGATGACATATAAGGACCCAGTGGCATTTCCATAAGCCCTTTCTCTTGTTCACCTTAAGCATAGGATCACTACTATGGCTGTCAATCCCTTGCCTCCAGGGGTCTCGGTGCCCTTAACAGATGCTAGACTTTATGAGGGCAACAGTGCGCTGGACATTGCGCAGGGCATGCAAAGTCCCATTATGATTGCTTTGGCCCCAACTATTGTTGATAATCTTGCAAATCGTTGCTCCTCCCATCCTTTTGCTCTTACAATCTTATCACCCCCTCTTCCGCAAATGTCCCTGAGCTCCAGGATGGGGAGAGATTAGGCTGGCCTAGTTCTCTGTGATTGATATAGAGTCTCTGAAGTTCTGGATTGTGGTTTGTTGATTTTCTTTTGCAGTTTTGCTGCTCCTGCAATGCCCTTCACTCCATTCTGCTGGGCACTGTATGTCACCCCCTGGCCAGAGACAAAAAGCTGTTAAACTGGAGTCTTGTTATAATAGCACATTCGAGGGTAGATGTAATAAGAGTAGGAAACCTCAGTGAGGGAGGGGTCCATCACCCATTTGCAAAATGATTACTTTTTATCTGCTAGACTATATGCCCTCCCCTTCTGGTGAGATCAGGAAAGAACGTCTGTGAACTTAACCAGGTTTCTCATTACTTACTTGCAGACCTTGATGGAGGCCTATTTTCTCTGGTGTAACATGGTCCCCACTCTCCTTGTTTCTGATGTGGCCCTCCTACCCCATCTCTCTTCTTCATAATCCTTGCAATTACTGTGTTACATAGGTTTACTTTTGAGTGTCTCAATGTGGGCTGGGTGAGTTTGGTACTAGGAGCCACCTATTAGGGAGTACATACGGCGCTTAATTTTCTGGGTTTGGGATACTTCACTTAATATAATTGTTTCTAATGACATCCATTTCCCAGAAAATTCCAGTAATTCATCATTTTTGATGGCTGAGTAGTACTCCATTGTATAGATGTACCACTGTTTCCTTATCCATTCGTCAACTGTTGGACATTTAGGTTGATTCCATGACTTTGCTATTGTAATCAGTGCTGCTATGAACATGGTCGAGTTTGTGCTATCGAGGTGAACCTCTGCTGCATGGGGGGGTTATTCCCAAAAGTGGGATAGCAGGGTCATATGGCATTTCAATCTTTAATTTCTTTAAGAATCTCCAGACGGCTCGCCAGAGTGGCTGTATGAGCCTGCATTCCCACCAGCAATGTAGGAGAGTTCCCCTCTCTCCACATCCTCGCCAGCATTTGTCGTTGTTTGTATTGTGGATTTTTGCCATCCTGACCGGGGTGAGATGATGTCTCAGGGAAGTTTTGATTTGCATTTCCCTGATGGCGAAGGAAGTGGAGCATTTTTTCAGATATTTGTTAGACATTTTAATTTCATCCCTGGTAAAGTTTCTTTGAAGTTCCAGGGCCCATTTTTTAATTGGGCCAGTGTTTACCTTGGAGTTTAGTTTTCTAAGTTCTTTGTGCACTCTGGACAGTAGAGCTCTGTCAGATATGTGGTTAGTGAAGATTTTCTCCCATTCTGTGGGTTGCCTTTGAGCTCGTGTGACAATCTCTTTATCTGAACAGAAGCTCTTAATTTCACAAGATCCCAACTATTGAGAGTTGGTAGCAGTGACTGTGCCATTGGATGTCTGTTTAGGAAATGTTGGCCTAGCCCAATCAGCTCAAGGGAGTTCCCTATCCATTCAGTTATGATTTTTATAGTCTCTGGCCTGATATCAAGGTCCTTGATCCATTTGGAATTAAGTTTTGTACATGGTGACAAGTACGGGTCCGGCTTTAATCTTCTGCATGTGGAATTCCAGTTTTGCCAGCACCATTTGTTGAAGATGCTGTTCTTTTTCCATTGGATTCTTTGGGCCCCTTTGTCAAAGATCAAATGGCTGTATTTTTGTGGGCTTATATCTGGATCTTCAACCCTTATCCATTGATCTGTGTGTCTATTTTGGAGCCAATACCAGGCTGTTTTTATAACTATGGATTTATAGTATAGACTAAGGTTCGGTATGGTAATACCTCCAGCAGTGTTTTGTTACTCAGGATTGTCTTTGCTATCCTGGGTCTTTTGTGCCTCCATATGAATTTTGAGATTATTTGGTCAACTTCTTTAAAGAATTGCTTTGGGATTTTAATTGGTATAGCATTGAATTTGTATATTGCCTTTGGTAGGATGGTCATTTTTACAATGTTGATTCTGCCAATCCAGGAGCATGGGAGGTCTTTCCACCTTCTGATGTCTTCAGCAATTTCTTTCTTGAGGGTTTTAAAGCTTTCATTGTAAAGGTCTTTTACCTCCTTGGTTAGGTTTATACCAAGGTATTTCATTTTTTTAGGGGCTACAGTAAATGGGATTGTTTCTCTCAGGGCTTTTTCACTTCTTTCATTCTGGGCATATAGGAAGGCCTCTGATTTTTGCACATTTATTTTGTATCCTGCCACCCTGCTGAACTTCTCAATTAGTTCCAGGAGCTTCCTGGTGGAGTTTTTGGGATCACTCAGGTATAAGATCATGTCATCTGCAAATAGGGATAGCTTGACTTCTTCCTTGCCGATTTGAATCCCTCGTATGTCCCTTTCTTGTCTTATGGCTTCAGCTAAGACTTCAAGTACAATATTGAATAGAAGTGGTGAGAGTGGACAGCCTTGTCTAGTTCCTGATCGAAGTGGGAATGCTTCCAATTGTTCCCCATGGAGCATAATCCTTGCTGTGGGCTTCTTGTATACAGCTTTTATTATATTGATAAAGGTTCTTTTCATTCCTACAGTCTCTAGCATTTTGATCATAAAAGGCAGTTGGATTTTGTCAAAGGCTTTTTCTGCATCTATCAAGAGTATCATGTGGTCTTGGACTTTGGACTGGTTTACATGATGAATTACATTTATTGACTTGCATATGTTGAACCAACCTTGTGTGCCGGGGATGAAGCCTACTTTGTCCCCGTGAATGATCTTTTTGATATGTTTTTGAATCCGATTTGCTAAGACTTTGTTGAGAATCTTTGCATCTGTGTTCATCAGAGAGATTGGCCTATAGTTTCCTTTTTTAAGTGAATCTTTGCTAGGTTTTGGGATTAAGACAATATTAGCTTCATAGAAGGAATTTGGTAATGTTCCTTCCTTTGCTATTTGATGAAACAGTTTAAGGAGTATTGGTGTTATTGATTCCTTAAATGTCTGGTAGAACTCTGTGCTGAATCCATCTGGCCCAGGACATTTTTTGGTGGGAAGATTCGAGATTACTTCTTCAATTTCCTTGTATGTTATAGGACTATTTAAATAATTCACAACTTCCTGATTCAATTTAGGTAGGTTGTGTTTACTTAGAAATTCATCCATCTCTTTTGTGTTGTCAAACTTCACAGAGTACAAGTTTTTGAAATATGATGTTATAATTCTCTGGATTTCTTGGGTATCCATAGTGATAACTCCATGTTCATTTCTAATTTTGTTAATTTGGGTTTTCCCTCTCTTGCTTTTGGTTAATTTAGCTAGGGGTGTATCAATCTTATTGATTTTTTCAAAGAACCACCTTTTTGACTGGTTGATTTTTTCTATTGTTTTCTTAGTCTCGATTTCAGATATTTCTCCCCTTATTTTGCTAATCTCCTCTCTTCTACTACTTTTGGGATCAGATTGCTCAAGTTTCTCCAAAGACTTAAGCTGCATCGTTAAATTATTTATTTCTGATGTTTCCAATTTTCTGATGTAGACATTAAGAGCTATGAACTTACCTCTTAGGACAGCTTTCATTGTGTCCCAGAGATTTTGGTAAGTTGTATTTTCATTTTCGTTCACTTTCAGGAAATCTTGAATTTTCTTTTTAATTTCTTCCTGAATCCAGTTCTCATTCTGCATCATATTGTTAAGTTTCCAGGAGTTAGTGTATTTTCTCTTGTTTGTTGTGTTGTTGTAGATGTCCAGCTTTAGGCCGTGGTGGTCTGATAGGGCACAGGCTAGAATTTCGACTTTTTTGTATTTGTGTAGATTCATTTTGTGGCCCAATATGTGATCTATTTTGGAGAAAGTTCCGTGTGCTGCTGAGAAAAATGTGTATTCTTTGGTGCGTGGGTGAAAAGTTCGATAGAGATCTGTAAGGTCCATTTCAATAAGGGTTTGATTAAGCTTCAAAGTGTCTCTGTTAAGCTTTTGACCTGTTGATCTATCCCATGTTAAGAGGGCAGTGTTGAAATCCCCGAGAATTATCGTTTGGGGGTTGATTTCTTGCTTTAGACGCTGTAGGGTGTTCTTAATGAATATGGAGGGGCCCATATTGGGTGCATATATGTTCAGTATTGTGAAGTCTTCCTTGTGAATTGTACCTGTGACTAAAATGTAGTATCCATCTGTGTCTCTTATGATTTTCTTTGGTTTGAAGTCCACTTTGTCTGAAAGCATAATTGCTACCCCTGCCTGTTTCCTGGTTCCATTAGCTTGCAAGATTTTGGACCAGCCTTTCATTCTTAGGACGTGCCTATCTTTTGTAGTGAGATGAGTTTCCTGAAGGCAGCAGATTGTTGGATTGTGGTTTTTAATCCAAGTTTGTAATCTATGTCTCTTAATCGGTGAGTTAATGCCGTTGACATTTAATGGTATAATGGAAAAATTATTTTTAATTCTGGACATTTTTTATGTTTAGTAGATTTTGTAAGCATGATGTTTGATATTTATATTTTGTTGGTATTATACTTCCCTTCTATCCTCCTGTTCTTTTCTTCAAGCTTGAGTATCATTTCTAGCATTTTTTGAAGGCCTGGTTTGGTAGACATGTATCCCTTCAAGTTGTCTTTGTGCTGGAAAACTTTTCTTTCTCCCTCAATCATGACAGATAGTTTTGCCGGGTATATCAGTCTGGGTTGGCATTTTTGCTCATTTAATACTTGAAGTATGTCTCTCCAAGCTCTTCTTGCTTTTACTCTTTCCATTGAGTAGTCATTTGTTATTCTAATAGGTTTACCTCTAAAAGTGACTTGCTTTTTTTCTCTTGAAGCTCTCAGCACCCTTTCTTTGTCTTGAATGTGGAGTGTTTTGACTATTATTTGCCGTGGCGATTTTCTATTTTGGTCATATCTGTTTGGAGTGCGAAATGCCTCTTGTATTTGGATAGGCCTCTCATTCTTTAGTTGTGGGAAGTTTTCATTTATGATGAATTGAAATATTTCCTCAGGTGTGGTATTTTGGGATTCTTGTTCTGGTATTCCATGAATGCGCATGTTAGGCTTCTTCAGGGTGTCCCATATTTCTTGAATGCTCCTCTCCAGTATCTTTTTGGCTTTAACAATCTCTTCCATGGAGCTGGTTAATTCTCCTACTTTGTCTTCAAGATCTGAGATTCTATTTTCTGCCTCATTTGTTCTGCTGATAAGACTCTCTGTTGAGTTTTGGGTTGAAGATAACTTATCTCTTAGTTCAATTTTAAACTCTGCCTGAGACTGTTTTACCTGCTCTATACTTATTTTTGTTTCTTGAACTGTTTTTCTCAACTCCTCCAGGTTCCCGTTGTGTTCCTGTTCAAAGTGGTTGACACGGTTATTTAACTCTTCTCGGATTTCCTCTTTCATATTATTAATCATGGTAATGATCATACTCTGAAAGTCGTTATGTTGGGTCTGCTTTCATGGCTATTTTCTATGGATTTGTTCTGGTCGCAATCCATCGTTATGGGATTGATTCTTTTGGTGGGAGATTGTTCTTCTTGGGTTTTGTTTCTCGTGGATCTGCACTTTGACTTGTACATTGTTGTTTTGTTTTTTAGGACCTTTCAGTTTCTGTGTGTTTTTCACTGACCGATGTAGTTGGTATTGTTACACCTGCCAGTTGTTACTAGTGCTTGCCTTGGATTGGGTATGTTTGTGTATTGGTATTGTTATATCCTAGATGAGACTACTAGGATGTTAGTAAGTCAGTTAAGTAACCAGGGGATGAATATAAGTATGGTAGTGCACTTTTACGATCTAGTGTCTTGGTGAAATGTGAGGGTGGGTGGTGTACTCCCTGGAGTTGTATGTTTTTGGAGTGGCTGTATGAGGAAGCTGACCTACAACATTGATACTAGAAAGGATCAGTAAGGTGAGAGAAAAGAAAAAAAAAAAGAGTTTACTTATCTTTGGGCTGGATGTGAAGAGTCTCGCATGTGATACAATGGTTGTAGTGAAGTCCAGATGTATGGCCTGTGTTCTCTTTGTTCCTTAGAGTTTTGCTTGAGTTTTCTTTGGACTCTATTGAATTCTGAGTAGCAGTGTATCTTCCGTGGACCACGTGCGTAGGTCCCCGGTGGGCCAGAGAGGCAGAGGGTCTGATGTTGATGGCAGAATTCTTCACCTGCGACCTGGGGGGAGGGCAGAGGGGCGCGAGGGGGGGAGGGCACGAGGGGCTGGTGTCCAGGGCGGGGCCCCGGAGGGTGCTGCTGGCCGGGCAGCTTTGCTCCGGGGTCGGGGGCGGGGCTGGGAGGGGCTCTCTCTCACCCGGGCGCTGGTCGGGGTTCGGCACCGAGGGGGGACTGGGGGCAAAGCCGGCGGCCGCGTGCGCGGGTGCTGCTGGCCGGGCGGCTCAGCTCCGGGGTGGGGGAACTAAGTCTATTTTGGTAACTCCGAATCCTTTCGGTAACAGGACCCCAGCAAGCTGTGCTACTTCCTTCATAAGAGGACACAGTGATAAACAGAGATAGCTATGAAATTGATACTGTCCCTCATGAATCATCAAACTTTCCAACAACTTGACTTTCAGCCTTTAGAACTATTTAAATTTCTACTGTTTAAAAACTACCCAGCCTTTGGAACTCTTTTTTAACACCCAAATGAGCTAGGAAAGTATCTCTTCTATTAAAAAATTTACTATTCTTTATCCTTAAAAAGTTACAGAACAAATTTGAAATTGTTTTAAGTACCACAAATAATCTCTTAGATTTCAAATGCATTGTAATATTATATTTTTTCTGATCAATGATCATGGAAATAGCCTCATTTATTTAGATATTGTTTTATTTCTCACACATGCTTATAGTTCTTGCAAATTTTTCATCAGATTTATTCATGAGTATTTTGTAAATTTGTTCTGTTTATTATTACAAAACCATCTTCACACTAAAAAAGAACATTAATCTCAAGTGCAGCAAATTTTCAACATTTGCTCATAAATTCTGATGATTTATGTTTTGTTTATGTATGTATATATATATATATAGTTGCAACCAGTTTGGCAAGAGATAAAACTTTTTAAGAAATATTTGTGCCCCTCACTTTAACAATTTAGACAAAAGTACCCAGGAAACACAAATTTCCCCCAAGGAATCACATGGTGAGAGCAGGAAAAGTCCTGGCTAGAAGGGAAAGAAACTTCACAGAGTGCAGACCACTTTCCTGGAAAGCTTGAGCATAGGCAAGACCACACCTTGACAGAGCTGCTCATTATGAATTCTGTTTAAAACTTCTCATGTTCAAGCTAAAAGGAAAGACTTGGGGAAGAAACTAAATTTGATTACCATATTTCTCTTCCCAATGTAGCTACACCTAATAAATTTCCCTTTTATGCTTTTCCTAGTTAATTTATTTTTGATTTATTTATTAAGGATGGATAGAGAAACCAAGTCACAAGCCTGTTTTCCCCAGGTTTGGTAATGATCATGTTTAGTGCACTTACTGTCAGTTTCACCATTTTTGCCCCTTATAATGGCTTATTTTTCCTGATTCAATACTTTAGATAGTACCTCTTATACACAGTTCAGTGGCACTAGACAGTGTAGGAATCTTGGTCTAACCTACCTTAGACTTGTATTAACATTTTACTAATAAAATAATGCCTGATATTGGTGCTTAATAGACGTGCTTCATAGTGTTAAGGAAATTCTCTTATCTCTTTGTACATCAAGGTTTTTCAATTGCAAATGAATAGTTTATTTTATTTCATTTATAAATTTCTCAAAGTGACTATGTATGACTTATATGCTAACACTGGGTATTAAAAGCATCTCTAAAAGTGTGCTTGGATGAAGGACTACCACTTAGATTGAAACAAGGCTTACCTTCAGGGAAAGTAAAATGAAGAGCTTCAGAATATACCCCTTTCACTAGGATATTAGGAAATGTCCTAGTGTAGCAAGCCCTTGCTATGAAACCAGCTCTGTAGCACATCCTTGTCAGAAGGCTGTGTCTTGACTGGTGAAAGTTATGTGGCAACTTTCTGAGCCACAGCAGGACAACAGTGAGTTAAGGGAACATCGTGGAAATTGGAGAGGTTTAACATGCAAGGGTCTAGAAGTGCATAGCACACCATTTATCAAGATAATGGAGACATTAAGTAGATGATCAATTTTGTAAAGTATTTCTAATTTTTACAAATGGAGAAAATAAACAAAATGGTTTTTTCACAACTTAAGTAATTGCACACACCAAAATAGAATTCTTCACTATGATCCCATATACAGTCAAATCATAAATGAGACCAGTCTATAAACAGGAATCATTCCAAAACACTTGCCCCAATTTAACTTTGAGTTAGGATATGGCTAAATTAAATATAAAGCTCCAGAAAGTTACTCTGGCACTCTTTTTGCATATGCATTTCTTATGGGGGTAGTATCAAGACATACTGTAATTTTTATTTTTATTTAGGCTCTTTTTAAACTCACTCTGATTTGTCCCTCAGATGTCAGTTCTTTTTCCTCTAATACCACAAAATTTCAATTGATCACAGAGATTTTTTGGAAGAGTCTGTGGATTCCTTGAAAAAGTTCCCACACTCACCCATGCCTAGACCCAGAATTCCAGCACTGAACACCAGGATGGAGTCTGATCAAAAATAAATCAGAGTAGAAGGTTAGACTACCTGGTTTGTCATGTAGACTGTATTTCACGGAGCCCATTCCCAAACTGTCTTCTTCTATGTACCTTTAAGTTCTCTCTCTTCTAAGGTAAACAAGATTCTCCATACTTTCATTAAATACTCTTTCTTACACAAACACACACACACACACACACACACACACACACACACACGTACACACACACTGCAACACACGATTTAATCCTTAATAAGATAATGTGGCATCTTTGAGAGTTCTGTTCACCGTTGTTATTCTCCTTATTTAAGTAACTAAAGATCAGAACTTTGAAACCTGATAATATTATCTGTATTTAAAAGTGATGAAATTCAGCTGAAAACACACCACTCTGTCATTTATTTTAGCACTGTTTTCCTAATTTAAAATTTAGCATTCTTTTATGAATAAAGTATTTGGTGACCAGTCATTATCATATCATCCCATACATAAAACACACACACACACACACATTCACACACAAATGCATGCACACATACATATATGTATATATTGCATACAAGTAACAAGCTGCTTTGGGCCAGTGGGACAATTTAGCAGGTAAGTGCTTACTTGCAAACCTAGAAATCTGAGTTCAATCCTCAGAAATATATGTGGTGGAAGGAAAGAACTGACTTTCAAAAGTTCCCTGACTTCTACCCAACACTATGACATGTATGTGGCTGCTTCTCTTTCTCTCTCTCTCTCTCTCTCTCTCTCTCTCTCTCTCTCTCTCTCTCTTTCCTGAGCAAATCCAACACTCAAAAACAAGAAGTAAAATCTTAAGGCTGATCCATATACCTTTTGTCTATGCACCTGTGATGAACTAATGAAGAACAAATTGCTGAAACTTCTGAAGCCCTCTTTACCTTTTTACTTTTCTCCTTCTTAAATTGCAACACAACTTACAAGAGTCTCCTGTACTGGTTCAAGTCAAAATCCTTTTACTCATGGTTAGTAATTACTAAGACAAATTGATGATTCAACCAAGCCATCTAGAGCCACATTAACATGGCCTAGGAATGTGTCCAAAAATAATGTAGCTGACTCTCTAAATATAGAATAGTCTAATGAGGGATGAAAATTTTCTTTCATGCAACTGCAAAGATCACAACTAAATCATGATTACATAAATAAGTCCCAAACTATACTTCAACTCATACCTTTCAAGTTTTCTACTCATGATCCTTAACCTGATAATTGATCTAAGGACATTCCATTCCACTCTGTGATAATTAGACCACTTGTGATCCAAAGAGAGCCACACTTGAAAGCAAAGTAGGGTGCTTTAATATTTTGCTTGAAAAATTGACATGAGTCAGGACCATTCCACTAGGGTTACCATACTTTAAACCATCTAGATTTCCATGATATGCCCTTAAGTCTTAAGCTTTCAGAACTTCAAGTAGAACACAGTTTTATGAAAATAGAATCCTCCTCTAAGTTATTGACCCTTTCCTATTAGGATATATTAACTTCAATAAGGTATGTTAACAAAGGGAATCAACCACTATTTACTATATACTAACATCCTTGTCTTAGTACCAGGATGATGAAAATAGGAACTACCTGGAGTCACAAGAAAGCCCTATGGTCAATAAAACACCATTACAAGCTAGGACTAAGTCAAACACAAGATTTTAAAGTGTTTTTAGACTCATCTTCATCCACTTCTCATGAATACAGTCTCAATAACCTAGCATATTTTTATTTACTCTTCTAGAGAGAACTGATTGCTGTTTTTCTGTTATTCACATTCGTAAGTATTCTTGTACCATCAGAGCATAATTGGCCACAGTGGACATCTGAGAAAGCTCAAAATATTCCTAGATGCTATTCATAAAGCTTTCCCTCTATAGTTTAAAGAAACTTTACCTTCCATTCCATATAAATTATATAAAATTTCAGATTTATGAGCGAAAAAATAACAAAAAAACAGCTTATAGTGAGTACTTACTGTGCACTGATATTTTAAACATAGGTTGTGATAAGTCCTGTGTGTGCATTATCTTCTTGTGTCATAGCTAGATACAGATGTCGACTTCACATTTTAAGACCAGAAGCTCTGGGAACATTTGTAAAGAATTGATAGTTGAGTTAAGCCAGAAGCAAGCCTTCAGGAGACTGTCTAATTAATGGCATGGTGAGTGGGACTAGTCTCTGGGCATATAAATAAAGTAGAAGGAACTGGTTAGAGAAGTTGGCATTTTTTGGTACTTGACCAGACATGCTGGTCTGGCAGGAAGAGTATACATCTTATAGATATAAGATATGGTGTGATTTGTTCCCTCAGCTCCTGGTGGTAATGTGGACTTTTCTACCAAGCTGGATTCAAAACTGTAACCAAATCATCATAAGCCAAAATAAAACTCTTCATTTCCTTATAAATTGTTTACTCATGAATTTATTGTCAAAATGCAGAGTAACTATCGCACATTGGATGTGCACAAAGTTTGATGGATATCTTGAGTCCCAGAGAACTGAGTAAGTTTTGTAAAGCATAAGTCACTTCTTAAAGATACAACTTAATATTAAGGAGGAACTTGAGATCAGACTTTGTATCTTAAAGACTTCAAAAGAGTTTTTATTTTCTTTTATCTTAATTTTAAATACAAGCATAAGATCATGGGCAAGATTTGCATTACAGACTCAATCAAAATCTGCTGTTTTTCTTGTTGTCTCTCTTCCCCCCCCCCAAAAAAATAGATTTAGATGTTAGTTACTTATGTCTAACTAAACTTATAGAATTTTTAATGAAAAAATCCTCAAAGTTAGCAAATGTCACAAGTCCTGGACTCTAAGCACAGCATAATGCTGCAGAAAGAGGAATTCTCCCAGACATAATGGCTTCACCTAAAGTTTCTTCAGTTTATCTTACTTGGTAGCATCTTGCTAATGATACTTATTTGGAGATGTTAGTTCTTGACTAATGAAATTAACAGATATACTCAATGTTTGTCTGAAGATCGTTTTCAATCTCTTAAGAGAATATAATTTACACAAGGCATCTAAGCAGATTATGATATTAACTTCTACAGAAAATGTGAAGCTTTGCTTTCTCCAGAGGTTGCCTCTAGGCCAGACATTATAGTTTTAAAGTGATACAACATGACCTCATGAATAATTTGAGTTTTAACTTCATGAACTCAATTACAAAGTTACACAGAAATTCCTGGCACAAAAGCCAGATTTAAATCATTTACATTTTTGTCATGCACAGAAAGAAAAGATAAAGGGCATGATTCAAATGGACAGTAGTTATGCAGTGGGCAGTTTAACCCACAGGATCACTGTATGCTGAGAAGACCATGGTCATTTCTAGGGATTACAAGTTTTCCTTTCTGTTGAGATTGTTTGTTTACTTTGTAAAGTACAAGATACAAGGCAACTAGAAATTGTGTCTCAGAATCTCATACTTTAAGTGATTTGTGTTCAGGAAATGCAATTAATTTTGGTTATAAAGTCTTTTCCTCAGTATGATTTACAGAACCAAGGGCATTTTGAGCTTTTTGTGTGTAAGTATGGTGAATATATAAAGTATGGATTTGCTTTTGTGACTTAAGTGACAGGATATAATTGGTCAAGGATGAAGAATCTGGAGTATTTATTGAACTTCATAGTATTTCTAAAATGCACTTATTTTGCAAAGACATGATCTATACATGTGGAAAAAGAAATATTCATGTAGTTTTTTCTGTGATTACCAGGTGTCCTTGACTTTATTATATCTTAGAACTCGCAACATGCAGAGAAGCTTGAATATGACATGCCTTGCCTTGAATAATTCAGTGGAAAACACATTTCAAAAGCTCATCTTTGATGAATAAGTTAGTGACTTTCTCCTTGACTCTTATTTTCTTCGATTGAAATAAAATTTCTCTGTGGTTCTTTTTATCACTTCAACATTTAGACTTTGTAGTATTTCTTTTTATTTTCTCAAGTGAAAAATAAATTATTCCAGGCATGAGATTGTGAGCAAAAAATTTTCTCAATACCCTAGCATATTCTTTCTTGTACAGCTTTCATTATCTCCAAAGAAAGTGTTAAAGAACACAGGAGGAAGTACCTTCAGGGATACAGATGGAAAAACACTCAAACTCGGCTCAGTTAAGCTAAGTCAGATGCCTACAAGAGAGGAAGAAAGGAAGCTTATCTTCCTGGATCCACAAGGATTAGCTTCCAGTTCTATGGATGGATATTTTAAATGTTTTAATATCTGTTTGCAAAGAAAATATCTACTTTCATGTCTCTAAATTATTGAGACTTGTTTAAAGCTTTCATTTGGTACATAGTACTCAGCTTAGAAACAAATTTCAAGTGTTAAATGGAAAAATCAACCTGTTTATGCGAGGAAATGTAGTTTCCTTTCAAGTTCCAGATGAAAAAATAGTTCCAGAGACTTCTCCAGAGAAAAGATCATCTAGTCCCTAGCTACAGGATTTAAAGTTCTTCCTTTACTATTGACTGTCAGTGATCAATAGCCCAGAAAGTTTATGCAAAAACTTGTCTATACCACAAAGAAGTCATGTTTGAAGGAGAAAGTTAAGCAACTTCCAGTATCTAAAAGTGAATAAATGCAATGTAAATAAATGCAAAGAGGACTGGAGAGATGGCTCAGTAGGAAAAGCCTTTGCCTCCTAAGCAAATGGACCTGATTTAGGATTCCAGATCCTATATAAAGTTTTGGGCTAAATGATGGCAGTCTGTAATTCTTGGATCTAAAAGGAGAGCCTGAAAAACCACATAGCAAAGTACTAAGAAGTAGAGCAATCCCAGATGATTCCAGTGATGACCCTTTGGCCTCAACAGGTGTGTGTGTGTGTGCGCGCACACACACACACACACACACACACACACACACACAGAGAACATGCACATACTAACAGAGAGGGGGGAGAGAGAGAGAGAGGCCAAAGGAAAGAAAAACAATAGAAGAACTCAGAATAAAGCATGTTAGGAAGGAGCATGCTCAGATCACCATCCCTTTACATGCTTTGGGACTAAAAACCACTAGGATGACACAGACGTTTACATTTTTTTAAATGCAAAATAACAATTAAAACTGAAATGAGACACAGACGTTTACATTTTTTTAAATGCAAAATAACAATTAAAACTGAAATGATGGGGGCTGGAGAGGTGGCTCAGGGGTTAAGCTTCTGCCTTGCAGGCAGAAGGTCCTGAGTTCGGATCCTAGACCCCACGTATAGACCCCTGGCAGAAGCCGGGGAGGCCTGCGTTTCTGGTCCTGGTAGGACGGAGCCTGTGAATACCTGGGCGGAGTAAACAAGGAGGAGATGAAGGCGGTCCATGGTGGTTCCCACATAAATACACACACACATGCACACAATTAAATAAATAAAAAAAAGAAAAGTTTAAAAAAAAAAGTTTAAAACTGAAATGATGGGATATTGTTTTTCTGGATGCTCACTCTATGAGCATTTGAAAAAGAGAGATGTGCATACAGTCATTTTTAGAAGATGTACAGTCACTTTTAGAAGTCACTTTTTATTACTGAGGAAGAAATGGACCAGAAACATTTCTCCTACATCTGAATGCAGAAAACTCATCTCTCCCTATAATTCACTTCAATCTTGTAATATATAGTGTTTTACAAGGACATTAAAAACAGATCATTGCTTCAAACATGCTATTGATCTACTGGCAATATTTACTTATCATGTTTGAGGTGTTAATGTATAGTTTATCATTATTAACATAAGTACTACATATAAAACAATGCAAATATGTTTGCCAGCACTATTTATAGTCCTTGAGAAGAAGCAATAGATATTTAAGAAAATATTTTGGTCTTTATTGCAAGACAGAAAATAAAGTACCTATCAGTTAATTTGCATAAAATGAGAAAATACCCCCTTTTCCCAATTTTACCCTGTTCCTTCTTCCCTCTCTTTCCTGTCTCCTTTTCCTTATTTTTTTCCATCTTCCTTCATGGTGCTAACTTTATTTTTTGTTAATTTCAAATTATTTATTTTGTGTGTGTGTGTGTGTGTGTGTGTGTGTGTGTGTGTGTGTGTGTGTGTGTGTCTCAGAGGGCACTGTGTGTCCCTGTGGAGGACTAAGGGTGACTTTGTGAATGACTCCAGATTGCTTCTACCTCCCTTTTGCTTAGCTCTAGAATTTCCCAGGATCTCTCTTCCAGGTCCTAATGCAGGCAGACATCATTTCTACATAGCATTTTTTATAAGAGATCTGGTTCTGAACTTAGGTCCTGCTTGGGTAGCAGAATCTTAAGCCCTGAACCATCTGTCCAGCCCCAAAGAGCTGTTTAAAACTTGCTATTCATAATACTTTGCTGGATCACTGTCTTATAGCAGCTCTTTTCTTTTTCCTTTACATTTCTAAACTTAAATTTATTGCACTTTTACAATTCAGTGATAGTCTTCTCCATTTAAAGCTGAGAACTTTTTCTAAGTTTATCCAGACTTCTGCTTGACATGCATGACCTTTGTCGATGCTGAAAACTATTCTAATAGCAGATAACCTCGAAGTCAAGTCATGTTCTCAAGACATTCTATACTCATGTTTATGGAAAATTTCAAAAAAAGCTAAATCCTGTTATCACACCCACCCACACATCTTGTGAAGTATGACATCTAAAACTAAAGATGACGAGCTAGCTAAAAAAGTGTTTTGTTGTTTGTTTTCAAATATTTAGCATGGGGTATGTCTGCTCACTTCCAAGGTATTTCTAGGTGTTGAACACATTCTCCAACAGAAAGGGTACAAACCTAGAGAATTGTTCAAGAATGACAAGCTTCAAAATCTTTTTTGTTGAATACAGGTGGATGAGGAGCTAGTTGGACTAAACATAAATAGCGAAGTGTTCCCTTATCTGTCGCCTGCTTTTTTATTCTGCCTCTCTCCACAATGAGAGTAACTGTATCTTCAGAAAATAAAATTATAGTTCCTTGAAATTATTGTGTCTTAGTTTCCTGACCTTTTAAGTCTGACTATAGTCAGTCCAGCCCAGCCATAGGAGACAAGCTATTCTACAGCTATGTTAAGGTGAATTTTTTTCTGGACAGGAAAGCATTAGTCAACTGCAAATTCTGGTCTGTAAAATGTACTTCACTGGTTTTCTTGTAGCATTGTTAAGATTAATGAATATTTCAAATTAATACTGACGATTCAAGATAATAGCTAAATAGAAATAGTGATGAAAAATATAAAAATTAGTCTCTGCTTTTGATAGCAAATGGCTTTGATTTTAAGAACATTTTAAACTTTATTGATTAATGGTTACATTTGATAAGGATGAGTAAGAATCTCTGTCTCATATGTATTTTTAGACTTAATAAAAAAAGAGTAGGATAATCATCTCAATCTTCACCAGTGAAAACCACATTTGTTGCACATTCTGAAATCTGTGTTGTCTTCTGTCTGGAAGGGTATTCCTTATTCAGAAATCTAAGACATTACGTAATTATTGTTTTGCAAAAGAAAAGAGATTGAACAAAACAAAAATAAATCATGTAAGAAGACCTTAATGATATGTGAAACCCAACCCCCATCCTAAGACAACTGCGGAGTGCAGAGAAAATGCCCAGGGGATAAACGAATGAACGAAATGACAACCTTAGTATTGAGGACTTTTCTTCTGGAATATTCTCTCTGTATGTGACTTCGTGTACTTTTTGCCCCCTCTGTTGCCAGCTGGGGAGATATGGTGCCCGCAGGATGATTCTCCTCCACTGGAGGTTGCTCAGCAATCAATTCGGGTGCAATAATAACATGTGCTCCTTCTGGAGAGAAGTTAATAACTGGTTAAGCAGTTTTTCTCTTGGATGGCTGTCTCCCTCGCCCCAAAGCAGTCTTTCCCACCCCATCCCATAAGTCCTCCGCCTTCAACAATACCTCAACTTCCTCCTCCAATCTCTCCCTTCTGCCCCCAGCCAACGTCGCAATCCTAGAACTATTGTCCTCTTAGCAGCCAGCGATCAGCTCCGGAGAAGTCCGAGAGAAGCGACGGATGAAGGGGAAAGGCAAACTGGAAGAGTCTGAAGGTCCGGGCCAAAGGCGCCGCCCAGCCCTGCGCCTGGGGCCCTGCGCCCGGCCGGAGCGCAGTCGCCCGGCGCGCACAGAGTTAATGGCATCATCGCAGCCATTAGAGGGAAAGTTGGGCGCCGCGCAAGCCGGAGTCCCCGCGCCGCCCCGCGCCCGCTCCGCACTCGCCGAGCCCGCTCGCTCGGTGGAGGGAGGGCGGTGAGCACGCCAGCCAGGCAGGCTGACGTGGGCCGAGCTGCCAGGTAGTGGAAGCGGCGGCCGAGACACTTCGCAGCGTGGCAGCTCCGGGTCTGCGCCGGAAGCCCGCGGAGCAGCCAGCCAGCCGGGCTGAGCCCTGGCGAGTCGCGATCCGCTGTCTCCAAGCCAGTGTTCGCCCGAGATCCACAGGATGCGTGCAGCCTCGCGCCCCGGGCTCTAAGACAGAGCCCTCGAATAGGCTCGCCTTCCTTTTTTCCCCCCAGGCATTTTGAAAGGCTGGTGGAGATACGGATGTAACCCCCTCCCTCGGCACGATGGGGATCTTTTTGGCGTCAGTTGGATTTGTTTTCTTTTCCGTGTTATATGTGCAACAAGGGCTTTCTTCTCAAGGTAAGTCTGTGCTTGCTGGAGATACACACAGTCGCTTGTGGTGTTCGTCAGTGTGTGTGTGTGTGTGTGTGTGTGTGTGTGTGTGTGTGTGTGTGTGTGTGTGTGTGTATGCCTGCGTGTGTCTGTGGTGTGTGCAAGTGGTGTTCTTGACACTCAATGGACAGAAAAATGTAGCGCAGCTCCTACCAAGGACTGTGGTTCTAGATTGACTGATTAATGTCTTCTTTTTTCTTTTTCCTTTAAAGTTTATTACATCTTAAGCAAGCTAGGGCTTCAGAAAAAAAAACAAAAAAAAAAACAAAAAAAAACTAGTCGTCTGCCTAAAACGGGGTGCATTTTTCAGTGAGCGCAAGCACAGGTGTGTGTGTGTGTGTGTGTGTGTGTGTGTGTGTGTGTGATCTCTATGTGCGTGAACAGGTGAACAGGATAACCACTCGTGACCACACAATCATTGCAAACACAGAGATGGAGATAGAAGCTTTGCATTCCTTCTTGGCCCCCTTTCTGGTCCAAGTGGCTTGCTTTGTGTATTTATTGGCTAGCAAACCCCTCTAAGGACCCTAAAGAGGTGCGAATTGTATCACAAGCAAAGGCTGGATCCACTTTTCAGGACTTCCCAGACTGCAATGGTAGGTTCAGCACTAAGAGCAGATTGCATTTCTGCCTCCGAAAGACTGCATCACGTTTGCACGTAGACTGTCCTGCTGATTTGAGTAGAAAAAGTCCTTTTTTATTTCCAGATTGCCTTCCTAACAGTTCCCATTTCCTTTAAGCACAAACAGTTCCATTTCAGGAGTGATCCATGCAGGGTTTCATAAAATTTAAAAAGAAAAAAAAAAAAGACACTAAGAGTGACCCTCTTCAAGAAGTAAAGGAATGTTTCTCCCTCCCCACTCCTGGTAATCATTCCTAGGGTCCCCTCAACCTTTCTTTCCTAAGAGTATCTTGTGCCCCTACATCATCTACACACCCAAAAGACCCCACATAGATAGCCCATGAACAACGTCACTGTTTAGATAAAATCAATTCATGTTCCAGAAACACATTTAAGGAAAAATAAGAGATGGATTTTATTTTATTCATTTCACATGGATCTATTAATCTTCCAAACTGACAGTGTCAAGTAATGAAAAGGCTTGGCAAAAATCTCTGAAGTGACTTTCAAATAATTAATCTGAACTGAATGTGTGTGTATGCATGCTTGTTCATCCAAAGACATGATAATTTACCATGGCTTCATAGAAACAACTGCAAAGGTTAATTTGGATTGAAAGAAGCATCCCCAGCTAGGCAAGTATGCAACTTGTTTCACCACTGTGGGCTTCATGGCAGTATTGCTAACCATGGTTTCGATAGGTCAATAGTGTACATTTTGACAGATACTCATGATCCACTTCTCACATAAAACTCCCAGTTAGTCACAGATTCTTTAGAAACTTAAGAGGCTGTTGCTGTATATATCAGTTTGACAGATGGTCAAAACTGCACCTTTTGAAGATCTCTCCTGTAAGTTTTAGGACTGCTGCAATCTGACAAAAGGTGTTTGGATCTAACCCTGAACATTTGGTTAGCAGAGCGATCTATTGGCAATCTCATTAACCTTTCTGTTACCTGGGCTTGATCAACTACAAAGTGGTTAAGGCATGACACTAAAACCAGACAGGCAGAGGCACAGGCAGGGGGTGGGGAGCTCTGCAGGCAAAGAGATGTCACAGGAGGGCTGTCAGTCCTGGTTTTCTTTCTTATCAAGTCCAAAGAAAAAGAAAACAAAGAACTGACCAAAGCTTGCCAGTAACAACAAAAAGCTGTAGCTTGCTCTGGGGGGCGGAGGAGGGGTGGGGGGAGAGACCTTGCCCAGAGTGGTGTAGATTAAACTAAAACGATGCGTTTCTGTTTTGCAGCAAAATTTACCGAGTTTCCACGGAACGTGACTGCGACAGAGGGACAGAATGTGGAGATGTCCTGCGCTTTCCAAAGCGGCTCCGCCTCGGTATACCTGGAGATACAGTGGTGGTTCCTGAGGGGTCCAGAGGACCTGGAGCCTGGGGCCGAGGCAGCCGGCGCACAGGTAGCAATGGCATGCAACCCGCAGAACCTCCATCTACTTCTCTCTTCTAGTTTTCCGCATGACTAACCAGGGGCCAGGATGCCTCCAATACCCAAGGGGACTCTTTTGACTATGTGAGTGAGCAAGTCTGAATATATCCTGGTGACAAGTTAAAACATTAAGGAATTCAGTATAGCACGTCTTTCCAAGCAGCTTGGCATTGCTTATTTTGGAGCTGTTTGTGGTGTCTTTGTGATGCTGATGTTGCTCTGCGCATCGACACCTCTCCTTTTCGAACAGCAGAGCAGGGCAGAAGGTCGTTCCCAACCAAAGTTGGGGAGGAGAGAGCTGGGAGTGGTGGGAGTGTAGGAAAAAAAGAGGGGAAAGAGAGGAAAAGGGAGAGGGAGAGGGAGAGGGACAGGGACAGGGACAGGGACAAGGAGAGGGACAGGGAGAGGAGAGGAAGAGGGAGAGGGGGAAGGAGGAAAAACAGAGCCCCAAGGTGGATTGAGAAAGGAGAGAAACGAGTGGTAGAGAAAGGGTGCCTGAGAGGCAAAGAGAGTAAAGAGGAGATAAAGAGGCAGAAGAGTCAGGGCTGAAAGGGGAGCCAGAAGAGCTAGGGAGTCCTGGGACCTGAAGAATGGAGAATAGAAACTGCATAGAGGAGCCTGAAGACTGGCCGGAGATAAAAGTGCAGAAATGTGCCAGGAAAACTTCCACAGGCACTGCTGTCCCCTGCGGGGTTTGCTCTTAGCCTGACCTTTCCCCGACCCGCAGGCTGGATAGAACCAGCTGGGAGGAAGACCTGGCCGCGCCACTCCGCTGGCTCCAGGCCTGTCTCCCCAGCACATCCTGAGCAAGGGGCTGGGACCTCTCCAGGCGTTGAGGGGTCCTGGGGACCACTCAGGGCCAGTGCGCGGTCTAGTCCCTGTGGGCAGCCGGGTCCTCTCAGGGAGCGGTGAGAGGGCTGTGGGGATCCTTCGGAGGTTGTGCGTGGACCGTAGGGTCCTCTGTTGGGAACTGGGCACAGTGTCACTGCGTTCCTGAGGGACCAATCGCGGGAGATGCGGGGACCTCCCGTGGGTGGCGTGGGAACAATAGATATCACTTGGGGGTGGTGCAAGGGACCTTGGTTAGTCCAGTCGCGGTCGGGAGACAGAACTGGGCGCGGCCAGGTTTTCTCTGCTGCGTGGGTCTCTTAAATCACCTCGGCTAACAGCTTTCAACACTGCGCCTGGCACGACACTCCCCCACCCTCTCGCTGCTGGTTGTCCTGGCATCGGGAATCAGAGCCCCGGCTTCAGCATCTGCACCCTTGTCCTACAGGTGGAGCTCTTACCCGACAGAGACCCGGACAACGACGGGACCAAGATTAGTGTGAGTGTCTCTGGCACAGGTGACAGGGGGCGCGTGCCTTAGGGAGTGGCCAGGCAAGCCCAAGGTGAACATTAGCAGCCAATGGGTTTTTGATTTAAATTCTTTTCACTGATTTCCTCTGAAAGAGTAATTTTACAAATGAAAGATGAGAAGCAGCCATCTCTTACCTCATTAGGTGCACAAAAATTGAGCCGAATTTAAACTTCATAAAAAGAGCGGCATGTTTTAATCATATAAATAATTCAAAATGAGTTAGAATTATTTTGCTAGCGAGTGAGATTATGGTCATATTTTTCTTGATCTTTGCACGGCTGCATAAATGTTAAAGGGTTTACAATGTTAATACCCATTCAAAATAAAGGAAGTAGTTGTCCTAAATAAATAGCAAAATGAAAAATTCAAAGAAAGCATCCAGTAGGATTTTAAAAATATAATGAAACTTTATTTTATTTGGTTGTCATTCACAGTTCATTTAGATTCTCTCTCAATCTTGTACTCCAGATTATAAAAACAAACAAAAGCAAATATAAATCTAAACTGACCTGCTGAAAGTATAAAGAATGTAGTAATCATTTATAATGATTACATGTAAGATAATTTTAAAAGCATAAAAACATGTCTTTTTCACTATACTAGAAAGGTATGTAGGCATCTCGTATCAACACTTACCTTGTTTAACTTGACATAATCAAACAGGGTTTCACTACTAGAAATGTAACAGCTACATAAGACCAAAGGAGAAAACAAGCTTAATATTAATATATGATTATTTTAGATGTCTAAAACTCCCATGATCTACAATTTAGAGAAATATAGATTTTGCATTTATATGGTGGTGTTTACAATCAGTAAAGGTGCATAGATTAGTCTTATATTTTAGGTAAATGTATAAAAACATATTAGATGCAGAATCAAAATGCCAATGTGGAAGAAATACAAATGAAAAATAAAAACCAGAAATTTGGATTCATAAGATCACTGACTTTTTAGAATATTTCTACTTCAGTTACTTTTATATCCCATAAATGTTGTTTTTGATGATTGGAAGACTTCATTGATAAGCTCATTCTACACTGTTTTGCCTAAGTCTATATTTACATTCACATATAATTAGATGGATCAATGATTTACTGCCCAACTTTTCAGCCCTTCCCCATACTAAGAGCATCTAAAGTCCAAGAACAGACTTTAGATCCATATAGCACTTATAACTCTAATAGCAGTCCCACAGACTGTACAATTCAGTGAATGATGAGGCACTCTTGATGCAAACTGAGGTAAAAGCTAGTTTGTCCCCAGTATATTCACTGTGTGACTTTAGACATACATCTCAAACCAGCAGTTTTTAGCTTAGAATCTCTCCAGATGCACAGTTACTATCCATGCTTTAAGCCAAGCAAAAGTACCTTCTGCTCCTCAGATGACATTTATGCACAGCCATTGTTCAAAATCATTGACTCTGACTTACTAAATCTTAGTTTACTTAACAATAAAGTGGGATAATAATGACATAAAAGCTCTCTCCTACACTTTATTAGGAGACTTGACATTGAATATATATAAAACTTTTTTCCACTCTTTTAGTACTATTTTATATATGTGATTTTATATACACATATAATTTTCTTTTTTCTGGATGTTAACTTGTTATTAATCAATTAGACTTAAAATAATGCCGCTTAAAGTTTTCTTTGCTGGGCATGGTGATATATTGCCTTTAATCTTTTTATTTTTATTTATTTTTATACATTTTTATTATTATTTCCGCTTATATTTATTTATTTATTTTTCTGCTCATACAAACGTAATAGGTACCCCTGTCCCCTCCCTCCCTCCACCCCTCCATGGACCTCCCTGCTCCCTCCCTCTTTTTCCCCTTTTTTCCCCCCTCACTCCGTTTCTCCCATCTCTGAAGCATCCTTTAATGTGTATATACACATATAATTTTCCATATGCAATTTTTCTATATGTAATTTTATATACATATAAGCACATATTTATGGTTATTGTCCAAATATTAGAAACTGCTTATTATACATCTGTATGCTTCTATGTAATGAACACTTCTCAGGGTTTCTTGATTATTTATAGTCATTTGAAAGTGCAGCAATGAAGGGCAGTATTTTTCTTCCTGATGCTTCAGTTCTGTTTATAAAAATCAACCAGGATCATAAAGGACTTGTGAAATGTATCAGACTGTCACTAATGGGTAGCATATGATATATATCAAATTTAACGATTCCACTTGTGTAACATTTCGTGTATGTAGCTTGTTACATACTTAAAATTATACAGTATATAAATGATATCACTCATCTGGGATACAAGTTATTAAAGGTAATTTTTCAGTTTTGAAAAATCAAAATGTTTAACTGATAGCATCCCATGTTCCTCTAATGACAAGAGTACTCTGTGCCATACGATTTCACATACTATTATTCTGTACCCTAATTCCTATCACTCTCTGATTATTGTCAACTGATAAGAAAAACATTAGCGTCCACCTGTACCTTAGCAAGCTGTTCAGTGTCATGCCAATGCAAAGGTAAAAGCAAATCATCTCTTCAAGTGTTATAACCAACAATATAATTTTGTGACATCCCAGATGTGAGTGAGTTAGTTTACAGTCAGACAGAAGGATGGTCCATGTTGACTACAAAAAGGGACTGGTTGGCTGATAACTACATTCAGCTGAGTTAGCCAGATAGAAACCCATGCCACCATGAGAAAATGACATAACTACCATTGAAAACTAAGAAATGTCCACTCTGATACTGCTAAATTGAACTAATGGCCCCCTGAGTCTGAATGTTATCACTAATATAACATGATAAATACGACCTTCAGATAATTGCTGAAGAGATGCAAAGCATCTTAGCATCCTATGAGACCATTAGACCCTTTTATTTTCTAGCACTATCAAGTGTAGGGTTAAGAATGGGAAGGAAATGATTGGATAAAGCAGCTCACTGTTCTCTCACCTGCAATTTTTCAGACAGTGAAAGTCCAAGGCAATGACATCTCCCACAAACTTCAGATTTCCAAAGTGAGGAAAAAGGATGAAGGTTTATATGAGTGCAGGGTGACGGACGCCAATTACGGGGAGCTGCAGGAACACAAGGCCCAGGCCTACCTGAAAGTCAATGCCAACAGCCATGCTCGGAGGATGCAGGCCTTTGAAGCCTCACCCATGTGGCTCCAAGATGCAAAGCCTCGCAAGAACATCTCCTCAGTGGTTCCCAGCAGCATCCACAGCTCTGCAAACCAACAAATGCACTCCACCTCCAGCCCTCAAGAGGTAGCCAAAATCCCCAAACAAAGTCCACAATCAGGTATGGAAACCCATTTTGAGCCTTTCATTTTGTCACTCACAAACCCTCCACATGAATGCCAGTTGAGTAGAGTAGACAGATGTATGTTTAATGACTTTTCAAATGGGAGACAGAGTTCGGTCGAAATGAGGAGACATGAGCCATTAAGATCAGACATTAATCTCTGCCACTGCTTTACATGCAGGGATCTGAGAACTGGATTCATTTTTTTTTTCTGTCTTCTTTCTGTATTTACACATTATCAGTAGAACAATAAATCATGCAATGTTTATTGCATTATAAATGCATGCTCATTTTTCTCTACAGAGTTATGTATCAATAATGACCCAAATTAAGAGGTTTTCACTTAATCAAAATGGAAATGAAAGAGACTCTTCATATCATCCACATTCTTAGTGACCTACAGTTTTAAGCATCACTGTGCTCCAAGGGCTTTTGATTTTGAAGGAGAAACTTCAGCTGCCTGGAAAGAGAGTGATGAGGATAATGGCAGGAAGCAAGGAGGGGGTGCAGGCAGTAAGTGGCACAGTGATAAGGCAGCGCCTGCAGATGTGCCTGCGATGCCAATTTGGAAGCTTAGTCACACATTTCCCCAGTCAGCTGTGCAAGTTAAAGTCATTCTGAATGGCATTAATCTATGCAATCATTCCATCGATGGAAAGCCACTGAAGTTTTAACATTGATGTAGGACAAAGGTCACCTGAATTCAGGAGTCTCTTACAGGACTCTTGGCTGGCTGAGTTTCTTAAATGCTTTGCCTGATATTATAGGATGCAGGAAGCATACATGCACCAGAAATCATCCTGATCATTTCTATGATTGACATATCTGGAATGGCTGAATGAAGCACTGTATTGCTTTATTTACCAGCAATCTTTCCAGACAGTGAAAGTCAAAGGCAATGACATCTTTTACAAGCTTCACATTTCCAAAGTGAAAAGAAAGTTGATATATACATGAGTGCAAGATGACAGAAGTCAATTACAAGAAGTTACAGAACACAAGGCTCAGGCCGACATGAAAGCAATGCCAAGAATTAACCCATGTCTTTAAATCCTTATTAACAATGTATTTACCTTTCTATGTAAACCAGACCTGGGGTTCAATCCAGTGGTACAGGAATTGTTTAGTTTGTACAAAAACCTGGATAAAATCCATCACAGAAAAAATAATTCAAACAGCCAAAACAAATAAAATAATCCTTCCTAGCATCCATTCCTTCTTTATGCTTCCTGTAATTTGTGGATTTTGTAGGGCACTTGCTTGAAGTCCCTGTGAGTTTTTCTGCCTTTCAAAACTGATAAGCAACTCTCCAGTCCTTTTAATCATGGCAGTGTATCAGTACTGATAGTGGCTGAATCTTTTCCAAAGCTCAGTTTGAGTGGCTTTCTCTTATTTCTCTCCTTATCATCTCCTTTGTTTCCTAATTAAAGAGCAGAGCCAACCAAGTTAATAGTGTTTTTTATTGTATCTTTGATTATACATGGGTACAATTATGTAACCATTATTTCACAAAGATTTAATGCCTTTGTAGATCCTGCAGACACTCCCCCAAGTCTTCCTTTCACACCAAGAAGCCAGATCTTGCCTGTAGAATTAGAGTAATCTCAGCAGACGATTTACAACATAATTAGTGAGAACTTTAAACCCTGTGAGAGAAATTAGTAGTGTATGCAGTGGTCCAAGTGAAATACCATAAATCCATATGTGGACTAAAGCAAATAGAACACCAATTCCAAGTAAGTGATTCTAAACAGAGAATGAGATGCTCTTCTTCTACAATATTTCCTTTACTGTATAAGATAAAGTAATATACTTCAAAAATATTTATGTTGATGCCTCTTTTAGAACTACAATAGGAATTAAATTATAAACTCTGATTATCTTCAAATGGTTTTCACATAAAATTACTGCACATTCTGTATCTTTTCATCAGCCTTACTCTTAGGCATGAATTTTTTTTTTACAGTTTAACATTAAAAAAAAGAAAAGGAATGCTGTCTCATGGAACACTGAGTTCATTAACACCCTGGTGCACTGACTCTTATCTGCATATAGCAAAAAAAAAAAAAAAAAGAAGTATTTCAAAATATTTAATTTCTACTTTTCTACTAGTGGTTACTGGAAATACTTTATATATTTTTATCAATATTCTGTAGTCTCCTGCAGAAGTTGAGGTATCCCTACCACCCATTCAATGTGTAAGTTTTATATTTGAAAGATCATTTAATATGGTACAACATCGATATTTATATACTAAATTCACTATGATACGCCCATTCTGACTTATAATTTTGCTTTGCAGCATTCAGATTATATTCAAATAAAATTTATTTTAATACCACTAATCATTTATTTATTTGCTCATTCATATTCTATTCCTTCAAAGAAGCATTCCAGACACAAGGACACCAAAAGAAGCACACACTTCCTTCTCCTGAGAAGTCTATTGCTTTAGTTTGTGAGGAAACAGAATGTTGATGAATTCCATCTGTCATGAAATTTTTATGGTGGACACATAAGAACTAAAGTCTTACATTTACAGACCAAAGGTGATCTATTATATATTACCTTTCGACACTAAGAGTCATGCTTCATCTATAGCATGTATGATATTGTCAGATCACTCTGCATCATTGCAAGCTAATCTACCTGACCTTTCTTTTATTCTTGTTGCCTTGGTTGAACAAGTTACTTAGATTAGCACGCTCAATCCTAAAGTAATACCATTTCATGACAAATAATTTCTGTGCCTTATAGAAGAAAAGCATTATTGAAAAATAATGCTATGTAAAGTCTTCGAATTGTCTCAAAATTAATTTAACTCTAAAAAAAGAGATAACACATGACCTGAATACCACAAGAACTTTTACTTAGTATTAGCACTGTATTTTTGCTTTGAAATGGTAGCAAGCATATGGTTGTCCCTTTTTTACTCAAAATCATTTTTTCTCTTGGTGGATTCTTTCATAAATGAATGAATATAAACTACTAAATTTTAAATTATTTTAATTCTGCCTCCTACTGATAATCATAATTGGAACATAATGAAAAGAATCACAATCTGAACAGATAAATGAACTCCCTTACATGTGTTTCATCTCCAGTTGTTTTGAGCGCTGTTCAATTTTGTGTCCTAACATTGATCTTATTTTTGTCCCCTTGTAAGTCACAGACAAACATCACATATAATCCAAATTAAGGAGTCCATTTATTTGTTAACACTCAAGAATACGCTCATGCCAGAAGGGACTCTGGACCCAGAAGATGGAAATGGAAAGGTTAATAAAGGCTGATACCATAACTAAGTCATAAGGCAGCTAATGGGATATCAGAGGCACAGTTACAAAAAAGTAACTTTACAGTATTATAAGCATGATACACTTCCTTGAGCTGAAGGTGGCTGGATTAGGTTACTCAGGTATGCTTAGCATGGAATGGGAAGTCTGGGAACAATTCAGTACTAACTAGTTGAAACCAAAGTAGGGTTACTTTTGTCATTTCAATATCAAACCTGAAATCACCACTGTTTGTCATTATAATACAGGAACTTGAGAAAGAGGGAAAAAATGTATGGGAAATGCGAGATACTGGTTAAAGTTCAAGAAGCTATTCTGAAAAGGAACAATCCCTATTCTATTCTACCTGTCAGAATCAGGGAGGTCTCTGGGGACCAAGTGTTCTCTCACAGGGAGAGGCTGTATCTTTGAAAAATCCAGGCCCTCCATCAAGATGAAGTGGCAACCATTCTTCACTGTTTTCTTCCTGCCTCCTGCATGCTCCCCAGTCCTCCAGAAGCTAGCTCTCTCCTTGCACACCAGTGTGACTGGATTCCTCTTTGCTCTGTTTCCTTCTTTTCCTCTGATTCTCACAAGGTACCTGACAAATGTTGAAGAAAAACTGGAAATCCATCCTTCCTTCCTTCCTTCCTTCCTTCCTTCCTTCCTTCCTTCCTTCCTTCCTTCCTTCCTTCCTTCCTTCCTTCCTTCCTTCCTTCCTTCCTTCCTTCCTTCCTTCCTTCCTTCCTTCCTTCCTTCCTTCTTCCTTCCTTTTCCCCCCAGGCAGTGATGGATCTCTAGCAATGCTTGCCTAAGCTCCCTTCCTGGTACACCCCCCCTCGCCCTCCCCCTCCCCCCTTGCTCTGTCAGCCTCCCTTCTGCCTCCCTCCAATGAAGTCAATGAAGTCTTTGTCCTTTTTCAATGCCATTCCTGATGTCTCCTATCAAGTCATTGGAGTCTCCTCAACTCCCAGGCCCCATACCCTTTTGTAATGCCTAAACAGCTCTGGTCCTCTGGCTTCCTCTTCTTGACACTCTTCCCCCTTGTCTGAGTAAGCTGGTTCTTTGCTTCTTCCTTTTCTGCCCTGCTAGCCCCTCCCTCCTCAGATCCCATTGCAATGTTAGTCTTTCATGTTTCATTAACTTCTTGGTAATTCCCATACCCATAGTTTTGATTGCTGATTTTTCTTAGAAGAGGTTTCTATTCAGTCTTCTGATTTCTTTCTGGAAATCCACACTGGGGTAAATTTGTTCTGTGAACAAATGGTGGCAGCTAGATGGGAGCACACTTGTCGCCCTCCACCATTGAGAGGTGGAGTCAGCTTTCCTTCGATTAGGACTTGGCTGTCCTCTGACCACTGTGACTGGAAAGACACGGTGCTCTGCTGAGTCTAGACTCAACTTTTAAGGGATTACAGCCTCTGTTTTGATCTCTTGGAAGCTACTATGAAGAAGTCACTTTGAATATCGAACTTCCCCAGCCTGACTCTGGCCTCAGCCCCTGACACACCTCCTAGCAGGCACTGTCCAGGTGGGCCCAGTCAGCATGACAGAACAATGAGACATAATAACTAACTGCCATTTTTATCAAGTTCTGGTTTATTTTACTTCAGGCAGTGAAAATTAGTCACTCAATTCTAGTAATTTCTTCCCCAAGCTATCTCTGAAACACTGCATTTTTTTCCTTTTCTGGCTTAATCCTGAACAGCAGTCCTCTTATTATTATTCCAAAAATTCTTAACAGTTTACCTGTTTTGATCCAATACTATATCAGATCAGTCCATTTTTAAAATCATTACTTCCAAAGCACTGATACTACTTTCTGTGGTCTCATTTTTTGTTTCTTCAGTCAGAATCCTAACCGTTATTCTTCCTGCCTGGAACTTCCTGAATGTTTCTACAGCCCTGCAAGCTCTTTTCTTTCATGTACTCTTTATGAACTCTTCCACATGGAGCAGTCCCTTTATAATTCTCTCTTACCCCTTTATTTAGGATCCAATTCTTTGTCAACCAATGTCCTCTCTCCAGCGATTTGTTCACACTTTCTGTGAAGCCAAATGTCTTGCTTCATGTGGAAACAAATTCTTTCTTTTAGCTCTACGTCTCATGTTCTAGAAACTATCTCAGTCTCAGATAAAACAGGACAAGTGCCACCTAAAGCAAAACTTTGTCATGGATATTACAAAAACTCTGAAAAGAATCTTCATCCATAGAAAAATAGGAACTCTTATTTGAAAAAGGGGGGAAAAGAGTGTTTATCTCTGAAAATTTATATATTTTATATGACTATATTTCATGTGAAGATATTTATACTACAATCCCTAAACTGACAGATGTTCCAAAAAATGTTTCTTAAAGTGAATAAAACACTTAAAGTGAATAAAGTGGGGGTCTATGAGACCCCCACTGGGAAACTTATGAAACACTTCCGTGCCAAAACTCCACTAGCACCCACACAATTGCAGCCTCAGAGAACAGGACCAAACAGGATAAGAAACTTTTTCTTTTTCATGCATGTATGTATGTACATATGTATGTGTAGGGTTCTAAGTGCCTATATGTGTGTGGTGTGTGCACAAGAGCACATTTGAGGGCATGTGCCTGTGGAGGCCCAAAGTTAACATAGGAAGTCATTCTAGCTTGCTCTTCTGCCTTATTGCTTGCTCTGGGGTTTCCCAGGTTCTGCCTTTCATGGCCAGATGCTTCCATCTATACTCAGCATTTTTCCCCTGTAATTTGGATGTCTAAACGCAAATTCTTTTGCTTGCCAGGTAAAGACTTTACTACTGAGTCATCTCCCCAGCTCTAGGATGGGAATTTTTATGTTTGTAAATGTATAAGAATTGCTAGCTTTCAAAAAGCATTTTAGAAAAGATATTTTTTAATTCTGTGTGTGTGTGTGTGTGTGTGTGTGTGTGTGTGTGTGTGTGATAGAGAAGAGGACCTCAAATATTATTGGAGGCTATCGTTAGTTTTCTATTTTCCAGCATTGCGATGGACTTTTGTACAACCCTTCTCAACAGCTGGGACTTGTTGGAAAGTTGGCCCTGGTTAGGATGTAGTTATGTTTCCACACATGGGTTCTGTAGTCACACAGCAGGAATGCTGGTTCTCAGCACTGGGAAATATGATGATTGTCTTTCCACATGATGGGAACCTGAGTGCTGAGAAGCAGCTGTGGCCACGGCCAACAGAAGCCTGAGTGCACAAGTGCTCCTCTGCTGCTGTTAAACTTGGCAGCTTTCCAGAAGTGGCCAGGTTCAGCAGAAACAGTCTTAAAATACAATTTCAGAGCTAGTAGGAGGATGAAGATGAGAAATGAAGGGAATGATTTGATGCATGTGTAAGTGATGGAGTGAACTAAGATTCAGACCCAGTGGTTGAACTCAAATCTCCTTTTTGACTTTGGTTTAATGGATCTCACGTGGCTGCATAGACAGTATAACTTAATTTTGGTCATTATAATTCTACCAGTTAAATAGTTTCTATGTAAATGAAGTATCTCTGAATAAGGTGAAAAACAGAAGTACAGCAATGGATTTTGATACTATAGAGTAAGGAATCTTCTAGATCTGTTAGAAGGGAGGTCTGCAGATTAAAAAATTATTGTTAGGGCTGGGGAGATAGATCAGGGGTTAAAGCCTTTTCCTGCCAAAAGGCCTGAATTTGGATCCTCAGTTCCTGTGTAAAAATGCCAGGCAGATATGGTGGTGGCCTGCAGTTCCAACCTTAGAAGGCAGAGCCCAGAGCAAAGCAATGAGGAAGTAGAGCAATCTAAGATGATTCCCAATGTCACCTTGGGCCTCCATAGGCACACACACTCATGTGGTTTCTTGTACACACACACACACACACACACACACACACACACACACACACACAAAATGAACTTTCTTAAGTATCCAGCAAACCATTATTTGACTTCACTCACTGAAACCCAACACTGCTATATGGATAGGTCTTTCACATCATAGCAGCTTCCATAAAAATCCACTGTGGCTAGTAGATCATCTTCAAGTAAGGAGACATGAAACATAATTTGCCATTACCCTAAGTCCTTCATGATCCTTGGTATTTCAGAAAATTGTAATAGGAACATCTTCCTAGATAGATGTTCAATGGGCAGGAAAGCTGCTTCAAAGTCTCCACCTAATCTGTCAAAGTAACGCACATCCCGAAAAAACAAGAAAGGCACAGTTCCTTCTCCAAGGCATTCTGCTGCTGTGAAGAATTGGGTAGTCCACTGTACAGTATCTCTCAGCCGTGAAGGTCATGAGTACATAGGGGGACACTCCTCGTGCACTACCTCAGCTACCAGCAGAGGAATAGGGATCAGAAGTGAAGAAGAATCTTCATCTCCTGCTTGAGCACACCATGCTACATGTTTCCAAGTTCCTCAAATAAGTAGCATACTCCTCATCAAAGAATTACATATGAAGCTATATATAGTGAAGGCTTGGCATTTCATAATCGTTTAATAAGTGTTAGCTAGCAATGGTATAAATATGGGTATCATTGCATGTGCTTATGCATTATTATCAGCAATAATGTAAAGTGAGTGTGGTCTGCTATCTTAATCTACAGAAGAAATATCACAGAATCTCTGACACATCAAATAATCTAAGATGCACAGATATTTTTTCCTTAATGCACATGCTGATGACAAAGTTTAGTTCACGAATTAGGGACAAGAAGAGATTAACAGTGATTACAAAATAAGAGTACATATACTTTAACAAAAGTTAAGACAATGCAATCTCTCTATTTTGAAAGAGCCAAGACAAATATTAGTTTTTGGACAGTAGGTTTGGCTAAGTGTTTAAAGCCTTTGCCTGATAAACAAAAAAATCTGAGTTCATGTCTCCAGATCTGACTTAAAAATAAAGGGCAGGGGACTGGAGAGATGGCTCAGGATTTAAGACTCTGCCTTGCAAGCAGAAGGTCCAGAGTTCGGATCCCAAGTCCCACATAAAAGTGTAAGGCAGAAATGACCAATGCCTACACTTCTGACCATGGTGAGCAGAGCCTGAGAAATCCCAGAATAAAGCAATCCAGGATGACTCCGGAAGTCACCCTTGGGTCTCTAAAGGAACACATACTCAAGTGTCCTCTGTTACACCTACTTGCACAAACACATGTATATACACATCCACACACACATGCACACACAAATGCAAAAAAATATTTGGAGAGGAATTGATCTCAGATAACCAAGACAAAGAAAATAATACAACTATAGATTAAAGGAAGGCTGTAGATGGTTTACTTCTTCTACCACCCTGGATGAGGCACATGTTTTGTTTTGGAACATGCAGACATAATAAGATGTAAAAGGAAGATTGTATCTTCCTTCATGCTTCATTCCTTTCAATTTTCAAACTTTCTTTTTTTATATTTACATATCATATAAATATGATACCCATATTTATACCATTCTATCATAATGCTATTAATAATGATTTTTTCTATATAACCAGATCATGTAAACCACAAGATTTCTTATATAAGGTTGTAATATACTAGATCATTTTTGCAAAACTCAATGAAATTCTAAATGATTTTTAAAAGTTTGGCCTGATTAAGAAATATGTATTTGGAACCTATAATTACATAACTTCTCTGTTATCCAAATTAGACTCAAGGTTTCAGAAGAGAAATTCTGGAATTTTTAAGACTATGATCCAATGCATTTTTTAATCTATAGATTGAGGCCTAAATTCACTGACTGTCATGTTGTTATTGTGAATGAATCATTCACAGAAACCTTTCTGGACATTACAAATACCTTATTCATAAAACTGACTTATCTCCAAAGGATCATTCTCAGACTTCAGTGAGATCATGGATTTTAAACAGCTAATTAAGAAAGCCCATGTAAGAGAGCTCAGAAATCTTCATTTGTTTTCTACTTCTCTCACAGACAATGGAACTATGTTAAGTAATCATCATTAACAAGACCTCAAAGAATAGAGAATTAAAAGATTGAAAAATCTATAATTACATGAAGTAATATGCCATCTGATAAAGGCAGAAAAATTAAAGAAGAATTTTCCAATTAGCAGAAGCAGATATGAAACAATTTGTAACTTTTTGCAATGCTGAAATAAATGTAAAGTCAAACAGGAAGATTAGCATAAAATCAGAGTTCTGAGGTTTTCAAGAATTTAAAGCTATGAAACTATTTACAACTGAAAATAATATTTTCCTATGAATGTCCTAAAATATTTAATTACATTTAATGAAAAAAAGTCAAGCAATGAACAATGTAGGATTTGTGTATAACACTTGAGAAGCCTGTAGTATGAGTTCTGTGATTATGTGATTCACATCCAATCAGAAAAGCAAGAATAGCACTCAAACAGAAAGAAAAAGCAAGTTGGCATACAGAATCTTCAGTAGTATCAAGAAGAAAATTATGTAAAAGTCATATGTGTGTATGTGTGTGTGTGTGCGTATACATGTATAATAGCAGGCCATATAAATATGGTGAGTAATGACATAATTTATTACAAGAATTTAGGGTTGAATAAACAAATGAACATACTATGTATTTGGGTGGTTAGTCTCTGTGTTGGAACTGCCAGATTTTTCAAAGGTTATTTGGAAATGAATAATGTCAAAATCCCTAGTAATGCTTCTGAAATTCCACAGATGTAATTGTAGCAGATACTTTTTGAGACCAGTTTTTTAAGGTAGTGTCCAGGCTGACATTCTGTCCCATTGCACTGAGTTCATGTGTCCCTTTTCAAGGACAATTTGGCAGGGAAAGAGTCAGGAAGCTTTAGACTAACCATGTGCCCTGAAGTTAGAACCGTGGGAGGATATTCTAAAGAGAATGTAGTGAGTCAAACATGGACTGCAAAACTGTCATTTTCATGTAACAAAATATTTGACAGCTGGAAACAAAGAAATTGCCTACCAAACATACTGAATCATATAGTAAATATTATGTAGATTCTAGTATCATGTTTTAAATAATGTTTAATGACATTAGGAAGATTCAAAATTTATATTATATCTTAAAATAATATAAATGACATAAAATTATAAACTATACAATATAAAATTCAAGTGAAAATACAGCATTTCATCAATCTAATGTGTGTATTCATACATAAATAACAAAAAGATGTATGAAAATGTACGTCAAAAATGAAGATGATGGGCTGGAGAGATGGCTCAGGGGTTAAGACTCTGTTTCACAAGGAGAAGGTCCCAAGTTTGGATCCCCTTTCCCAGGTAAAAACACCAGGCAGAAATGATGGCGGCCTGCACTTTCACCTGGTGGGTGGGGCCTGGGAAATCCCATAGCAAAGCAAGAAGGAGGTAGAAGCCAATCAGAATGATTCTCAGATCAGCCTTGGTCCTCCACAGGGACACATGTACCCTCTGTTACACACACACACACACACACACACAGAATAAAGATTCAAAAATCAAGATGCTATTTTTTTACCATTTTGAGTTTGTATTTATATTGTTAGTGTAATGTTTTGTTGCTTAGTTATAAGAAAAGAACATAATTCAGCACTTAAAATGTGCCAGATTAAAAAATGACAGACAGGCATGTCATGAGAATTAGAAAGAAGGAAAGCAGAGTAGTGTTGCTTGTGCATGTGATGAGCAACACAAATTTAAATAATAATGAATATTGTGACTGTACACAAGTACACAGAAAGAACTATTAGGAAAAATAAATATGTGGCTTTAAACAGTCTCACTGACAAATTCCTTATGGATGAAGTTAAGAATATTATATATATATATATACATATATATATATATATACACACGCACACACACAAATATACACATATATAGCACAAGAGTTTATATATAATATATGCTACTGTTACATCTATAATACACATACATATATACTATATATAATATATTGCTACTTTGTTTGCATTGGATAAAAAATTTGACCATAAAATTATTCTATTATTAACATTATTTTGCATTTCTAAGATATGATACTGATGATTGTATATCACTGAAGTAACTCAAGTAAACATATATCTACAAATAAAATATGTGATTGGTTTGACTCAGACTTTCAATTCAAAGAAAGATTAAGATGATGAGTCATATGGGGATATTGGGAATATGAAGGGATATCAGTTCTCAGAAAGAGCTATAAATAGCAAGTATTTTTACATAACATAACTGCTTCAAAATATCTGCCCTTCAACTAAAGCAAATTACAACAGCTGGCTTTCTGATTCCTCATTCCATTAAGCTGACAACCACATAGGTATTAAAGAATAAATACAGGAGTGCAGGTACATGGAGAAATTTTATCTTCCCAGTCACAAACATTTGATGAATGTTAAATAATTCAGTCAGATTCTCCAAATTCCAAAATATAAAGAATTCCAGCAATTTGCCATGACAGAGTCTATGCTATAACTAGTTCATTTCTTATATTACTTATTTGTCTTATATTATAGAACAATACTGATACATTCTTTATGGCCAATTCTAATATGTTTTCTTTTAACTTTTAAGATCAAGAAAATTCAAGTCTTTTAAGACAAGTTTCTAACTTCTAGAATTTGAATAATGCTATAAATAATTTGAGAAATGTTCCATTTTAAGGTCAAATCAATAGAATTACAACTACTAAATACAGAAATTTCGCAACTCATACTATTTCAGGTATCTAAAAATACTATAAAGGGTTTGGATTTATGAATCACATCTTAGTACCTTAAGGGTTAATGTAGTCCCTAGCACTGTGTTTAGCATATAATTAGGTTTAAGTTAATCTTTATAACATGAAACTTTATTTGTTGTTTTATGTTATTTAAAAAAACAAGGATAATACTATTGCTAGGAAGGTTTATAAATTTTCATGTAATTTGGTCAATATTTAAGAAAATAACTCCAGGCAATTTAATGGTCAAAAATAAGTGAAAATAGCACTCAGTTCCATCCTTCATTACATACATAATGATAAAACACATATTAGTGGCTTTTCACAATATTTACAGTAAATCATATTTAGGAAATCTGATGAAATCTCTGGCCATACCTTGATTCTAGCCATTGATTTCTATGTCATTTCATGTTTTCCAATTACTTAATTCTAATATCTAAGAAAATTATTTCTGTTACATAAATACTTTAAAAGACATTCTAATTCAAAAAATGTTCAAATATCTAAGAAAAAGAGTAAAGCTCAAACTTGAAAAAAACTAAGAGCAGAATTTTAAGTCCTTCCATTATGTTAGAATAAATACATTTTTGAGGCCATGCATTGAAGATTTGTATGCCTTGATGGCATTGATGGTCAAATAATCATACTTAGCAACAAAAATCTAAGGTGTAACTCATGCAAAATTGCTACGTTTACAGATTATAATTTCAGTTTATATAGAAGATACATGGGCATTTGAATTTGCATGTCAAAACTCTCTCATTCTTTTTTCCTGTCATGTTTTCATTTTCATTTCCTCAGTTGCTATTTCTTTAAAAATATGAGTTTTCACACATTACACACATACACAAATATTAAAAGAATAAGGTTTTCCTGCTTTAATAAACAATTTATCTCCATTGGCCTTGGGGATCAAGTCTAGAAAAATTACAGAAAAAAAGAAGAGGAGATCATCTTTATGTCACCAGTTAGTAAGCATTTAACCACCCAGACTCTTACTTAATCACTCCAGGTGTCATTCAAATGCATATCTCTGACTTCTACAATTAGCTAGGTATTGTGCACTTTATACCTGTTCCCTGGCTTGGGATTAGCATCTTGCTCTGGGAGTGGGTGAACTGGATACATATTTCCCATATGACACAATACCCACCCATGCCAACTGTCTTTGTTACTTCTGCTATTTCATTCACCATCTTAAATTTACTTGTTTAAGTTTTTGATCAAATTAGTTTCTATTTAGCATTGTCAGTACAGCAAAACCATACGTATGAAATCCCTAATATGCAAATCAGTTATTCAAAGAGACTGAATTAATATCTACCTTCATGACATAAATAAAAAGTTTTCTAATTAACAATGAATGTGTACATTCAAATGCATATTTACACTCATGAGTCTTAAGTACATTAAGTGCATGTGGTGATGTGCTAGTAAGTGCAATATTCATTAGGTCATTTTGATTTTCCATTAGAACCATTATTAAAATATGTGCTACTAAAATGTCCTTCTTTGAAACCTGTTTCTCCACCCAGTCATATTGCTCCATGTTGTCAAAGCTGTTCCTGTTTCCTGATATATTTTTAGCAGTCAAAATTGAGAAAGTATAGTTTTTTTTAATTTTTATTATTTTATTTTATTTTACTGTTTTTTTTCTTTTTTTTATTTCTTCCACTCATACAAAGTTGATAACTACCTCATTCCCCTCCCTCCCTCTACCCCTCCCTGGATCCCCTTGCTCCTTTCCCCCTTGTCCCCTTCCTTTCCCCTGCTCCCTCCCTTTCTCCCAGTCCCCTCTCCCCTACTCCACCACCCCAGGTTCCTGGAGCATCCTTTAGTGAACAAGTCAAAATTTCCCTCTGGGTTCTTCTCTCTGATGAGGTGTAAGGACTTAGTAGCATTGCCTAGAGCTGTTTTTTGTGTTCCCCTTTAGTATAGGAACACTATTGTGGCTGTTAATCCCTTACCTCTAAGGATCCAGTTTTAAGGATAAAGAATTACCACACTGAATTGGTTACATCTTAGTTGTAGAGTCTTGTGGGGCCTGGATTGGAATTTCAATGACATTGGTTGTTATCTGAGTACACCTAGATAGATTTCATAGAAGAGCACTGTAAATGTACAGAATCATATCCAGAGTGCAAAAACAGCACATGGTTAAGAAATATTAGTTGCTTATTTTGCAATTGTCAAATGTGCACATAAATTCAGCAATATCTGTTTTGCCTGTCTCATCGCCATGAAAATATGCTGTGATAGTTCATATTGTGCCCTTAGAAGCCAACATTCCTATTAATTCCAGTTAATTCTTCGACTGAAAGGCTGAAGTGCTGGTTGTAGGCAAGGTGAAAGTCGGAAACATTCTCTAGTAACTGGTATCCCCCAAGTGCCTCGTCATAATGAACAACTGCCTGCTCTCTGTGCACTAGAGTATTAGGTCTCATCACTGGAAGAGAGCTGTAAACTTGCTGACTAAAGGAAGCAAGAAAAGAAATGTAAATGGCTACTGCCGACATGGCAAGACCAAATATAATATGCAATCTATAAATTATGTCAAATAAATGTACACTTCTTAATTGAAAGGAATTTCTGAAAGTATTGTTGCAGGACCCTGAAGAATACTAATAGGAAGACAGTGTCCTCAGAAATTACAATATAAAACCATCTTTTTATTTGACCTTGGTCATTTCTTAGTGTTTTAGAATGTGTGATTTTAAATCAAATTTTCATTAAATGTTATCTCAAGATCTAGGAGGGGTAGTTCAGGGGTTAAAGCCTTTGCCTAGAAGGCAAAAAAGCATGTGAGTTCAGAACTTAAATAAAATTTTTATTAAAAGTTATTTCAAGAGCTAAGAGGGGATGATTCAGGGGTTAAAGCCTTTGCCTAGAAGGCACAAAAGCATGTGAGTTCAGATCAGCAATCCCTCATAAAAATGCTAGGCTATATGGCAACAGCCTTCAATTCTGGCCCTAGAAGGTCTAGCAATAAAATGGCAGAGAGACTCAGTTTGATTCCCAACGTCATCTTTGGATCTTCACACGCACACACACACACACACACACACACACACACACGTGCGCACGTGCACGTGTGAGAGCAACACATGCAAAAAAATAATAGCTCAAATTTCCTCCCACAGTCTTTTTTTTATTTCTAAAAACATATGTCTGATAAAAGAAAGTATTTCATAAGGGCCTATATGTTCTGGGCTTGATGGACACTCAGTTTTGCATAAGCTAAATAAACTCTTTACAGAGAAAAGTACCAGATCATTTCTGCATTCCCACACAAGAAGTTTGACTTTTAGGTGTGTTCATGGGATAAGCACCTCCAAAATCATTATGAAATAGATTTGAAAGTGAGGTAGCCACAAGGGGAGAAATTTTTCTTTTTTTTTTTTTCACCTTTAAACTTTTGATTTATACTAGGTATTCAGATAAAAGAAAGAAGAGAAAAGTATTTCAAAGGTCATACATAAAGGAACTAAAAGGTGCCTTGAATAAGAGAGGCTCCTTGAATCTAGATCAACCAAAGGTTGTGTTTGTATAGGAAATCACTTGGTTATTTGAACTAATTGTCCATGTGCGGTGAAATTTCAAGCAGCCATCACCCATGCTTTTCATTCCATCCCTATCAAATAACAACTGATGGCATTTTCACTGTTCAGCCTACTCTTTTGTGGTATTGAATAAAAAGCTTGGAAAAAAAGATGTTCTTAGAAGAGGGAAGTCAGAACGATGGTAGATTCACATCTCACTGAAATGCTTAGGCAACTTGGTGGAATTTTCAAATGCTGAAAGTCTGTACCTGAAAAAGTTCACAGTATAGTTATATCACAGAACATTTGGTGCATGAAGAAGAGCAAGATAAAGCTCACTTAGGAAATTTTCTTTGAAAATATAACTGAGTCTGGTGGCATTTCCAAAGTCACAAATTATTAATTTACAACTGGAAAAAAGATAATTTTTTAGGAAATAAGTTTCTTTCTAAGCCCAGGCTCTCTGTCAATTACACTTCTTCCAAGACTGATGTACAGTCAGATAACCTACCACAGGTGAGATCTTGAAGCAATGTGGCCACCTCCAGTTTCAGACAGCAACATCGAGGCTCTGTGCTGCTCTGCTCTGCTGCTTCCCCTCTGTGCCTTTGCTTATGCTCTGCTATTCCTGTTTTCTGTATGAACTGGAATGAGTTGCTTTCTATCACTAAGTTACATATTTGTCCAGAGGACTACAACTGTGTTTGCAAAGCGCAGATTTTAGCCCGGGTCATAGGAATTCTCCCATGCTTTCCAGCCATTTTGAAGATCACAGACTCAGGAAAAAGTACAGCACAGAGCACCTCTAAACGAAAGGTTTTGAGAAGGAACTAAAGTCTTCTTAGATAAGAAATGACAGATGAGAGCTTCAGAAGCTAGAAAAAAGAAACTATTGGCTGCTGCCACAGACTCAAGATAAATGAGATGGATAAAATTAGATATAAATCTCTACATGAAAGTGATCAACTCTTGTTGATCTGGATCAGAGATTATTACTGTTGGAACAGATTTGATCAGAAGGAAGTGTGATACAGATCACTGAGGAGCAACAGGTGAAGTACTTGACTGGCAAGCTTTGAGGTGTTTTTTTTTTTTTTTAAATAAAGAAAGAAGCGATATTTCTGTTGTTCTCCAAAACAGTAATGATGTCAAAGACGTTATCTCTGAGGCTGCTCTGAGGAGCTCTGCATGCTCCCTGGTGAGATCTTTATTCATCACACTTTAGAAACGCGCTTGCTTATCTGAGTCTCTGGAAACAACATTAGTGTCAAGCATTACATGAGAGCTCAAAAAGGGAGAGGAATGGGTTCTCAGCCTCCCCACTACTCAACATACAATGTGGAGAAAATATTTTCCCTGCTTTGTGAATACACAGAGATGACACCAGAGTATGCACTATGTGCTTCTCTGTTTGCACAAGGAAGCAAATGAAATGCAGATGCCATTACCAGCTAGGCGAGCCTGATTTGGTCTAAAGAAGTACATTCTGAGTTGGAGAATTGTGCCTGAACCTTACCTATCTGCACGTGATTGTGGCATGTTCTTCCTGTAACTGGATAATAATATTGTGTTCTACTTTACAGTGTATTTTACACTAGGAAAAAAATTAAAACTCTCAATGCTTTGTTTGCAGTGTAGACAGTAATTGTAACGATTTGCTAATAGATTCAGTCTTTGCTTTTAACGAGTTGATAGCATTAGTCATGTGAATAAAGGATGTCATCCTTGTGAAGACATGTAAAGAGCCAAAGAATCTGTGAGTTTTGAATGATATGTATGTAGAGAGAGTCTTATCTTCTAGAGGGAAAAGATGCAGCAGATCACCTGAGAGCAATGATTGTTTAATTACTAGGCAGTCAAAAGGTTACCTGTTTGGCCAGGACCTAGGGTCTAGGATATTGACTGAAACAACAAAGGTCAGTTGATGACAAGACAAAGTCTGGCTTACACACATGAAAAAAATAACACATAGGTAGTTTTTTCAGTTTGATTTTTGTGAATGTGTATGTTTTTTCATGTGGGTGAATATACATATGTGTTTGGGTGTATGTATGAAAGTCCATGTGAAAATGTGTTCCTCTGGAGGCCAAGTATGACAGCAGAAATCAACTCGGACTGCTCTTCCACCTTATTGCTTTGCTCTGGAGTTTCCCACACTTTGCTTTCCAGGCCAGAATCACAGACCGCCACCATAACCACCACCTTTCTTTTTAACCACCCACATATTTTACATGGGATCTGGGGTTCTGAACTCAGGTCTTTTCACTTGCAAGACAAAGGCTTACTTACCACTATGCCATCTTCCACCCCTGTGCTTAGTTTATCAAGAACAGAAGAAATGAGTCTCATTTGAGATCTCAGCACCAAGGCAAGTTAAAGCTCAGGACTTTGGGCTGCACTCATTATTCCACAACAATGAATGGCTTTTATATGGGGAAATAAATGCAGAGTCTGAGACTGCTCTGTAAGTCTGCTTCCATCTTGATGAAACAGATTCATTTATTTTTATATAAAGACATCATGTTGACTAACAGTAGCATTTTATGGAAATAGTGTAAATCTTAATGAAATTGCACCAGTAAGTAAGTGCTAAAAGTATACAGAGAAAACTTCAACATTTTAATACTCACATTTTGCTGTCTACATCTTGGATATTACAAAAAGAGATAAGTATATCTGTCTTCACGTAAAAGGGAGAAATAAAGAAGGAAAGAAAAAGAAAGGAAGAAAGAAAGAAAGAAGAGAAACAAACAAACTAACTAACAAAGAATAGAAATAGAAATAGAGAAAAAGAAATAGAGAAAGAAGATATAAAGAGGAGAAAGAAGGGAAAGGAAGGAAGAAGGGAGGAAGGAAGGGAGGAAGGAAGGAAGGGAGGGAGGGAGGGAGGGAGGGAGGAAGGAAGGGAGGGAGGAAGGAAGGGAGGGAGGAAGGGAGGAAGGAAGGAAGGAAGGAAGGAAGGAAGGAAGGAAGGAAGGAAGGAAGGAAGGAAGGAAGGAAGGAAGGAAGGGAGGGATATTTGCATAAAATTCACATGAGATAAGTTGTTTCGTCTGTGGTGAGATGAAATAAAATGCAGCATTTACTAATTGAGAGAAGGTACAATTTTCCTGACACAAACAAATGTCATAATTGGAAATATGATAGTAAATGCACTCAATTATAGTGGATGACAGGTTCCTACTTGAAAACATGTACGATGTCATAATAGGATTGCACAGCTGAAGGCAATTCTAAATTTTACTGGACTCAAAATTTTCTCAGCTCTATTAAACTGGCTTGCTTACCAGTTCCAAGACTTGTGTAAATTATCTTTAACTTGCACATGTTAGACATATGATGGAAATGCTGAATCAAAACAAAGGTGCTAGTCTAGTAATGAATTTGACAGAGAGATGACTAAGCCAAGCATGTCCTAGAAAGGTTGGCAAACTGGGAAAATGTAGCTAAACACAAGGCATGATCGCAGCCGCTTGGAAGCAACATGTGAAACCAATGCTGAAAAAGAACCCCACTTCACAAAATAGGTGTTAAAGAGAACCCTTTTCCCAGTGTTAGCTACTTTTTTATTTTTAGCACTTTTCTTCAATCCCATTAATTTTTTGCCAAATCAAGTGTCATTGATTCTTAAGGGAACCAGGCAATAATTTCTCTTTTCCTTGTGCCAAAAAATATTTCTTCAAATCACATGTTTATTTGTACATAGTGGATCTGAAAATGTTGAATGTATTTTCCTTGCATAGCCTGTCCTTAGAGTTGCATCTGGTTGACAGTAACTTTTGCATCTGTATACCTTGCAACTGAGGGTGAATATAGAATACTCCCCAGAGACTCCACTAACCTCTGAGTCTCCAGGCATTGCATTGTAAGGAGACACTGTATTACATACATTGCTCACCTGATGGAAAGGCACCATCACTTAAATTAACCTAACAAAAAAGCTGAAAGGTGGGTCTCTTAAATGATCACATTAGAGCCCCAAGTATGTGTTCTATAGTGATTTTTTTTTGACTGGCAAGGGATTCTAATGCGATTTCTATCATTGCAGCTAAGAAGACAAATGTTTTTAATTAACATATTGAAAATTTTTGAATTCCTGCCCTTTCTTCATTTCAAATACTTTTACTTATTCTTCATTAAAAAAAAAAAGTGTTTTGTCTTTCATTGCAGTTTGTTTTTTTCACTGGTAATGACTTAAGAACTAGAAATTGAACCAACAATGAAGAAAAAAATCGCAACAATATAATATAGTTGCCTCCTTTGGTTTCAGAGCTCTTACAATAGCTTCCAGTACTTGATAGCATTACCACTTCTTCGGCGTTGAAGAATACAATATTAAGAAACATCTTACTCTAAAAGTACACAACTCAGATGCCACCATTTCCTACACACACACACACACACACACACACACACACACACACACACACTCCCATCCTTCAGTAACCTGCTGCTTTCATGGTTTCCGGTTTCTCCTGAGGTTCTATGCCAGCACACTAATAAAATAGAGCATGAATTTTTAGGTACCAGTGAAGGAACCACCAAATGGTCATAAAATGTGATACTCACAGAATTCTTTAAGGGATAAGTATTTGCATTTGTTGCTCTCAGAGTTCCCTGCCGTGGGATGGCATTGTTTGAAAACATACCACCAGCTTCCTGGGACTGAAATATTTTGTATGTGTTGTTATTTGCAGTGCATGCCAAGACATTCATGAGCACCACAGCCAAGCTGGCGAGCTAATTAAATATATATATGTATATGTTTAAAACAGCCTAAATAAGGAACATTGGAAATCTTCAAGATGAGCGAATATCTTATAACTTCTTCCGCAGGTGCGAGGATAGCTACAAGCCATGGACTTTCTGTCCTGCTTCTTGTTTGTGGCTTTGTGAAGGGTGCTTTGCTTTAATCTAAAGTGCTGACTTTTTCCAATATCACTTTCTCTTCTTAAAGCAAAGAGCAAATCGCCTGTAAAATCTACGGAGCGGACAGCAAAGTTGACCCTAAACTCCAAGCACCATTCTGCACCCCTGTACTCTAGTTACCTACACAAGGAACATCTGCTTCCGGAAGCATAAACGAAGAGGCTATCACATGCTTTCTTGATAATATTTTCTTTGAGAAATCACTGATATTTCATTCAAGAGAATTAGTGTGAAGTGATAGAACATTTTCTGCTAACAAGATCTATTTTTTCTTTTATTTTGGCAAATAAAATCACCATCTCACTGACAGCTCAGGGGTTGGCCAGAAAGTCATCAGTATAATAAGTATTTACCATGGATTCTACAGATTTCACACCAAGGAACCATTATCTGCAAGAAGCAACCAGAGATTAAAAGTCTACAAAACATAAACTATCCTCAAACAACACTCCATTTGGAGAAAAGAATGAGAAGGATCAACAGGACGTGTCAACAATAAACAACTTTATTTTGCATATGGAATAATCAAAGAGAGCCCATTTTTTTTTCTTTTTCACATTTTTTATTCCTTGGATTTTATCTTCTTTTCCTTGATTGAAGTCTTTGTTCAATGGCAGCAAGTGCTGATTATGGCCAATCCTTGTCAATCCTGGGAGATTTATATAAATACATTTTGAGTGTGCTATACTTCAATGTATTTTAATTCATTTTGCAATTCCTGTGTATGCAAACCAATGAATTCTGTAAATTACTTGTAGTATGTATGATATAAATTCAAAGTAGCTATACTATGATCCTCACACAAGTTGGTTTTTATCATTCTCTATATAAATATACATATCCATATACGTTGAACCACTGACAAGCTTCTTTTGATAATGCATTTATTTCAATTGGTAATTCATGTAGTCTATGAATTTTGTACTATACTGTTTCACCCGCTGTTTGACGGCTGCAGAAGGTCTCTGATGTTCCGTTTCCTTCTTGATGAATGAATTAATTTTGCTGTGTGAATACTATGTTGGAATTAGCTGTGTTCTCTTATGCACGATGTTCACTAAGGTTTGGGAATCTCAATTCTGAGGAATGCAAACTCTGGTATTGATGTCTGTCACCATGATAGCATTAGTCTATCTTCAAAAAAGAAAGTTGCTTCTAGAAACTCTACCTTGGAGGTGAGGCAGGAAATTACAGGTAGACACTTTAACTTCTAGAATTCATAGAAGAGCATTTCTGGCTCTCACTAAATGTTGGTCTTTATAAATTTTTATAGTTTTGTCATTCTGTTATTTGCTGCTAATTACATTTTAAAATCTGCTAATCAAAAATTGAAATGTGATTGTTGGCTAAATTCAATATGCAAATGATGACTATGAACCCCTGTCTAAGGAAGATAGGTATTTGTTTTTCACTAGTTAAATGTATTGTAAGTTTAAATGTTTCATCTTTATTTTTGATTTTATTATATTTTATTTAGAATCTGCTTCTCACTCTGGCAAAGAAAGATAGACTACTAATATAGCCCCAATAAAATATGAGAGAGTTATGGCTTGAGAAAGAAAAAAATATAGCATGTTCTCCTTCCAGAGAGATTCTTGTGTTTTCTACACAGAAACCATCCACTACCAACTCAAAATCCTAAACTGAAACTTGAAGGCAATGAATGCCTTTTCTTTGTGACGTTAACAGCATTGACTTTCTGCCATTTAGCTATAGGCAAAGCACATATTTTCATAAAAATCTTGACATTATCATTCTAAAAATAATGTGTCATGCTTAAACCTTTCCTTGCCATTTTCTCATTCATTGGTTGATTATTTCAGACTAATGAAAAAAAGAATAAAGGTTTGATTGTGCTATTTTATTAATCTATATATGTATCTTCTTTCAAAGTTATACATTTGAAAAGTATATAAAATAATAGAAAGATGAATATAAACTGTTAAGTCCATTTGAGCTTTAAAGATTCCATACATTGAAACATGTCAGTGTACTGATTCAAAAACAGTCTAATCAGGAACATATGTGTGTAATATACTCAGTGACCAGATAAGCCTATTCTGAAGCAAGCCAGACTTGGATTTGTATCAGTAACATTTTCCATGCTTATAATAAAAAGGCATATGCTAGTTTGGGATAAATGCTTACCAAACTCATTGTATCAGTGTCCAAAATAATAAAGACCTAGTTATCACTGTGTTATCAACAGTCAAACTCTACTTTGAAGGAGAACATGGTATGTTATCTACTTACTCCAAACTCAAAATATCAACATAGAAGCTGGACTATTAAAACAGAAACTACAACACATTCAAGAGCTTCTTGTAGCTTCACATTATATCCCTGTGGGACTACAACTTCGTATGTAGGCATGACTGTGGAATTGAATAAAAATGCAAAACTAAATTTCCCAGATTTCTCAACCTTGTTTCCAAGGTTACATACTACTGCCTTTTGTAAGGTAAAATCATAAATATGTTAAAATTGCTTTCTTGGATTCCAGTCTGATCCTTTGTTCTTTCTTAAACATTTATAGACTGTTCACAAATACAATGCAAACTGCAACTTTGCTCAAGAAGAAATAAGTTATCAAAATTCTTTAAGACAGACGTTCTTAATTTTAATAAGTAAATTATTTGTAGAGTCTATGGACCCCATTCAAGTTGCAGTCATCCCTCCTTATCCTTAAACATGACAGAGTAGCAACTATTTATGTGGATATTTTTGTTGCTTTAAAAGTGTAGTAAGCAAACCTCAAGTACATAGGAGGGTTTCTATACTTTATGAAAATGCTGTGCCATTTTATATAAGAGGCTTGAATAGCCACACATTTTGATACTCAGCCATGCACAGATAGGGGAGACATAGTTTTGCTTAGGTGTTTTAAGGGAGATAGTTTTTTGCATTCATTGACTCTGAAAGTGATTTAACTATGATTTCCTGGCCTAGAATAGGAATACATGATATTGAGATCCTAACAGGTCCTGATTACTATGTGTTTGAAGTAGTAAAACATGTTCAGATATACACATATACACGTATTTGGTAAAGAAGACATATCTAGAAAGGAAAGTTTTTAAAAACTTGTTGTATATGCAATGGAATGCTAGATATGGAGTGAGTTTGTTGAATTTTTACAAGAGTTGCTAATGAAGTCAGGAATGATGGCATACATTTACAGTTCTAGTACTTAGGAGATTTTAGAGAAAAACCATGAGGCCAGCCTGCTTAAATGTGAGACCCTGTCTCATTAAAAAGAGTAAAGTAGAACTTGGGAGATAGCTCGTGGATAGCTTTTGCCTCTTGAGCAAAGTATCTGAGTTGATCTCCAAACCCCATGTAAAAATGTCAGGTGGACATGGCAGCAGTCAGTAATTCTGGCCCTGGAAATTGGAGCATGGAAAGCACCAAAGCAAAGCAATAAGGAGATAGAACAATTGATACCCAATGTCATACTTGGACTTCATAAGCACAAGCATGCAGACGCTTGTGTACAAATGCCCTCTTATATACAAACATACACACACACACACACACACACAAAAAAAAAAGCCAGTTTAATTTTTTAAAACAATATGCAGATATCATCCAAATAAAGTCTTAATGTTGATGCTATAACACAGAACGAAATATTAAATATAATCTAGTATTGATTTATATAAGAAATAATAATTATAGGAGATAAATTTAATCTTTCTAAGCAAAGGGGTGTGACTCAGAAGTTAGAGGATGTTGCTGCAAGCATTTATGCAAATCCTGAATGATGAGAAGCCAGGCAAGAGAGGGTTTAGGAGAAGTGCCTCCACAGAGAGGGACTTGAAACAAAGTCCACATAGGCTTTATCAAGGTCTGGTATATGGTCAAGAACAGTCAGAGAGCGATGACTAAAGGCAAGATTTGCCAAGAGAGTTTCAAAGGTAACTGAGCTGAATTGAAGATAAAATATCCCAGTTGGAAACTGTATTCTGCAATCAGGAGATAGGCTCTTTCTGGAGTCCAAACTCTTACTAGCAAAACTAGTTAGCAAACGTATTAACAAAACTATCTTGGGAATAATGTTGACTCTTCCAAATTGGTTATCTTTCCCTTAGTAAGTCTACAAAGAATGCAGATGGCATGAGCAGCTACAAGACATTGCAAAGCTGATTTACAATTGATCATTTTGAAAATCAAAAAGAGAGACTGAAAGGAAATCAGGACTGGTTCAGTTGTGGAAAAGAACAAATTACAGTAGTTCCATGCAATGATTTAAATTCAAAGCATAGATGCAGTTTTCCCTTTCTGATTTAAGTTATCTGGTCTGAAAGTATTAAATGAAAATCTTTGAAAATAAATAACTGTTAAGTTTTAAAGCACACATGGTTCTGAACAGTGTCATGAACTTCACACTGAGAAGCATCCTCTTGTGTAAGGAATCTGTGCTTGGATGTATACAAGGTATAATCTGTGTGCCTTCAGTTGCTTAGCATCCATCTGGATAAGCATATGAACTGGAGTGATATCTGAAAGTTTATGTCCAAGTGACTCCTGCCCCAAAACTAGTTATGGTAGCAATATAGTTATGATAAAGAAAATCTTTAAAATGCTTACTTTTAAAGAAAAGGGAAATGATCTCAGCTTTTCATAGAGTTAGTACACATGGGAGAAAACTCAGAATTCAGAATGTTAGAAATATCAGTGGTTTCAGGTACCCATTCTGTCTCTGAAACATATTCTTCTCCTCTATGAATAAAAAGGAACTACCTTGTTCAAATTGGCATGATAGACATTAAAGAAAAGAAAGTTGTTCCTATATATTTATTGACAAACATTATAAGTTTTAAAGGTTGAGAAAAAGGAGAGTCTATGTGCATGTGTGCACATATATGCATACACACACAATACAAATTTCAGAAAACAATGGATTAAAAGATAAAGAATTTCCACAGCTAACCTGTTATCCCAGCATTTGAGAAGCTGAAGTAAGAAGATCACAAGTCAAAGGTCAGCCTGGACTGCATAGGGAGACCCTATCAAAATCAACCCCCCCTCAAAAAAAGCAAAAGCAACAACAAAAAACCTGAAGTGTGAGAGTTTTCAATGGAAATGTGTCAAAATAATTTTATAGAGTTGGTAGATGGCTCAGGGGTTAAAGCCTTTGCCTAACAAACAAAAGGTCCTGAATTTGGATTCCCAGATCCCATCTGGAAATGTTAAGCAGAAATGGAGGTGGCCTGCACTTCCAGTTTTGAAGGCAGAGTTTAGGAAACTCCAGAGCAAAGCAATTAGGAGATACAGCATTCCAGAATGAGTCTGATAATACCCTTGGGCCTCCAGAGGTAGCCACACACTTGTGCGCGCACGCGCATGCACACACACATACATGTATGTGTGTGTAAGAATATAATTTTGTATTTAGGCTATATATTAATTATTAAAGAAATATACCACTCTTTGGTAGACAACATTCCAGGAATTAGCACATATGGGCTCTTGAAATATGTGTGCCCTAAAGAGGATACTAAACAACATAGAGTTATTAGCGAGTCCTATTCAATAAACCGTTCACCATATGAAATTTGAAAATTTATGCTAAATTGTTAAATCTAAAGAACAGCAATGTATTTTATTGTATTTTACCATACAGGAAAAAAAGGTTCATAAGATAATACCCATATTTTATTCATGCATTTTAATACTTTGAGTTTTGTTTTTTGTCATTTCATTCCTTCCTGTCATAAAATTAAATTGATTTTATACCACATACTTTAAAAGTTGCCACTGATATCTTTTTGAAACCCTGATTAAATGCCAAATATAATTAAATGAAGATATACCATGTAAAACAATGATTAATAATTGATTTCTGAATGCTTTTTATTTTATTAAAAACTAAAATCAAAGGTTAACCGAAGAAGACTGTATTTTTGTCCTTTGCGAAGGAGTTGGAACTGAAAAACAAGGTTATTCTTCTTACCTGTCATCTTTATATTTCATTTGGAGTTTATCTTTCTCTTCTGGTTTAGTATTGTCTGTGCCTCCTCCCTAACAGCTGCTTAGCTAATCTGATTGGTGCAGATTTCTCCTCTAAAGATTTGGAAAACATGTCCAACAGTGTATCAGCAAAAAAACCCACTTCCACATGGCCCCTGGCACCCAGAGAAGGGAAAGAAGACTTGGAAATCACTTTCTTAGCCTAGTTTTAATGGTGGATTGACAATGAGGTCTCCAAGAAGCAGGTAAAAGAATGCCTTCCTTGAATTCCTTATTGATATGCTTGACCTCATAAGAAAAATATTCCTCCATTTTTGAAAGCAGAGTTTTAAAGCATCACAATAAAGTTACATTCACAGTCACACACAGACCTAGAACACCACATGCAAAAGACCATTTATCTTCAGGATAGTTTATGATTATCATAGGATTATTTTTCCCAGTCTTTCCCAAAACTGTAGCTGTTCAGAAACTATCAGAGAAAGAAAAATGTTTACATAGTACTGTGTTCTAAGACAGTGGCTCAGGACTATATTCAGAAAACACGGGGGGCTACAATGAAAGACTCAGGAGACCAGTGACTAATGGAATTATAGAGTCACTGGAGGTTTGGTAGTCAAATATGCAACCATTTTCACATTTTCTGATCATACAACTGAAATGAATGGAAGACCTTACACCCAGGTTTTTCTGTCCTGTCAAGTAATGATATCAATTCTAGAAAGGAACCTGGAATTTCTCCTGTGTACCACAGTGGTTGACAGTAAACACTGTGAAGTTTCTGGGGAAATGAAGGAATGGTGGTACTCTCAAAGATGAGGATGAAGCTTTTGTGTCTACCATGCTAGCACAGAAGTAACAAAGCCTTGTGTCTGGATAACCATAACCATAACTTATGTGCTGTGTGCAAATGTAGCTTTTGATCCAGATGTGGATTAATTCCTTCAGCAAATGAGCTGAGTAGTCCCAGCACCTGCCATGAAGATAGGTATTGGGTTACTTTCCACTATACTGCAATTAGAATTTTTTAAAAGAAGATTTCTTTAATCTGGTAGAGGTACAACTAACTGCCTTTGCTTCGTTCCCCTTAAAACTTCATTGACTCTCCAGATCTGAGCCACACAGTGGTTTGCCTGACCATTCCCTAGGATAACTGGATGAAGACAAGTGGAGAACAGAAAAAAAAAACACTCCTAAAAGACTTTATAATAATACACATGCTATATAGGATAGACTATCAACCACTCTTGACTTAAAACATAGCTTTAAACACCCAAGAAAAACTAATTCTAGTCTTTCACTAGCTATCACAGTGAGTAGAAAAATATGGTACATTCTGACTTGTGAGACATTGTTAGAAACTCTGACAATAACAGTGAGAAAGAAAGGGCAATTGCAGGCTACTATAGCTCACAATGGGGGTGAGCTCATTCACAGAAGAATAGCAAAACAATCCTAGCAAAATATAGTACATCGTGTGAATTAATGGTTTATTCCTGAAATGCAAAGTTGGAAAAAATAACTACAAAATTTTCACCAGTATTAGACTGGATTACGTCACAGAAAACAAGACGAGGATTTAATCCTAATTAATTTATGTAGGAAGTTCAGGGGCCATCCAAGGCAGAAAGAATAGAAAGTCAGAATATGCTGTTACACTAGTTACTGCTGAAAGCAAAGAGGATTTCATCCCATGAGGAACTGAAAATAGAACACAACCCACATATCAGGCATCAGTCACCAGCTAAGCAGAAGCTAGAAAATTTAAATATTAACTTGTTTCAGACATTGGTTGAGGCCAGCTGGACAAAGAGACTAATTCTCACATGCTGCAAGCCTGTCTCATGCAGGCAGAACAATTGAATGCAGCTTCCAAGATAATTTTCAGGAAAAGATCTGCAGATGCTGACTACTGGAGATGCGGAGATGCACTTGAGCTTCCTGAACTGCCTAAGGCTGCAGCAATCTTTCTCACAAGCAAAAAGAAGAACAAGCATATTATCTCAGTGGATGAAGGAAGGGCATTTAATGAAATTGACTATCCATTCCTGATTAAATCTTTTCCTTTTACAAACAAAAAAGAGGAGCAAGACTATGATGTCCATGCCCCATATCTATGGAAAGCATTCAGTAATAAATAATAGTACATAAATGACCATTATATGAGTATATATAAACACACACTTTGTCATAAAAACAAAGCTAGAAGCATAAAAAATGAATAAACCTGGGTGTCTAACGACATTATGGATGAATCTTAAAGTCATAATTAACATAAAGACACACAAGAATACAGGTACTAGATTCATTCTTCATAAAGTTACAGAAATAGATAAACACATCAGTGTCTGAAAGAGCTTGAAAATTACTTCCCAAAGGAGAAATCCATGACACTACACTTTCTACCATTGAAAAAGATTCTGAAAACAACATATACTTCTATCAGATGAGCTATGTGATTTACTTTCTGATCACTTGAGAACTTGAAAGATTTTATTGTAAAGAGAGGAGTCCAGATCATGATAAAATACCTGTAATTGAGGTCTGGGTTTTAGCCAGAACAACCCTGAAGTTTCCATGAAGTAAATTTTTTTCTGTGAGGCCACTGAAACTCTTGCAAGGAACTAATTATGAAAGGTCGACAGACTTGTAGTCTGGTTGTACTTTTTCAACTGATGTATTTCAATAAACATCTCATCACTGTTGTTACTAAGTAAATTAAGATGGGACAGCTGAAAATCCTTCAGCCTGTTGAGACTTTGAATGAGCTCAGAAATCTTCCAGAGTCCCAACTCCACTATGGAGGGGAAGTAAGAACCTAGCTCATATGTCAACGTACAAGTAACTTTCACAAACAGATAATGGTGTCAGATTCCCTGTTCCTACCAGACTATCAGTCCTCTGGTGCCTACCTTAAGGCACCATGACAAACTTCTCTGCAAAGGAAAAACATTAAATTTGACCCATCAGTGGATTTGCAACCAGAAGTTTCACTTACTTTAAGATACCTACAAGACACATAAAACATGGCAAAATGCTACATAGATATTCAACAATCAAAACTGTATATTGTATGTATTTGTGGGAAAATATAATGATTATATTTCAAATGCTGAGGAGAAAATGTTCTATAAACTATGTTGAAATATTTGGGGGAAAAATCAAGAAAAATAAAAATTCAGTAAATAAGGCATATCACAATAAAGAATGAAAATTTAATGTGGATGAAGAGTTAAAATCAAGAATGAACTGAAGATAAAGCATCTCTTCAATATACATGACAATCCAAAATAAATATCCTGCAGTATTTAAAACATTTAATTCAGCAACATAAACAAGAATTAAATATAACAATAAGAATTGAGAAAAGGTGTAAATGAAGAAAGCAAACAACATAAAAAAGCATGAGTTACTGGAAACCATAGTACGGTTCAGAACAAGTCTGTATGAAGATAACAGTTCATTCCATAGTCACTCACAATGAAGTATGTCCCTGGTGGTTGGGATGGAGGAGCACAGGTAGAAGTTTTGCCATCTTAAACTTAATCTTGGAGAAGAAATGGAGGAAAATAGTAAAGTGAGAAATAAATGGAAAGTAAACCCACCAAAATATGGAAGCATAAAAACTAAAACAATGTCAAACTCATATCAAAAAAGACAGAAAGAAAAAGAACAAAGATCCACAAAAGAATTCACATATGTAATAATTCAAATAATAAGGAGGGAGAAAGCAGGAAGCACCAAAAGAGGAGGAAGGAAGTTTGAAAAGGGGTGGGGGGGAGAGTGGGAAGGTGGGGAGAGTAGAATGGGGGACAACAGGGGGAAGGGAGGGGGAAGGGAGAAGAAGGTGATTACCTATTGAGTTTGCATAATTAGACAAAAAATGAAATAAAATAAAAATAAAACATGATAAAGTTGATATACCTGAGAACTGGAAATATAAGTTAGGAGTACATGCTTCAATATGTAGTCAGTCCACAGCATTACAAGCCTGTAGGGTGAAAAACATCTCCACATCATGATAAAATGAATAGTTTTCTCTCAGAACCCCAGAAAAGATTCAGGAACTAAGATCTAAGGAAAACCACCTTCTTGGAACATGTTGGCTCACCAACAGCTTTTTCTTCCTAGTCCTCCTTCTTGGAACATTTGGCAGCCTGTTTCTGACTATGCATTCTTCTTCCAGCTCCCTTAATAAATCAAAATCCATAATATGTATAGATGCAAATTAATATATCAGGTTCATCAGAATTAGCTGCCTAATTTACATCCAGGTGGGACCAAATTGGTCTGCTGCCAAGATACAATAGGATCTCCAATCTACAGTGTCATTTGACATCTGATTTTTAACACTTCTCTGATGCAAGGAAGTGTTCCTTATCTGCTGCAAGGAAGTGAACTTGATTGCTTGTCATTCTACTCTCCTCACGTTTGTGAAACAAGAAACACAATTCCCACCTTGGACAACAGCAGCAATATGAATTTTTTAATCAGTTATTATTTTTAATCAGTTAATCAGTTATTATAATCTGACCTAAAAAAAATAAAGTAACATACTTTACTTCCTGCTTGTGACTATGGGTGAGATGTAACCAGCTGCCACCTTGACTTCCCTGTTACAATGGACTGGAACTGTGAGTGGAGAAGCCCCTTTCTTCCTTAAGTTATTTTTGTCAAAACATTTTAATCACCACAACAGGAAAGAAATTTAGAAAATTCTATACCTGTTTGAAAATGAAACCTGTCATAGTTAGGTATAGGTGTCAACTTGACAGTTGAGGGTTTGCACTCTGTGCACATTTGTAGAGAATTAATGGCAGAGTTAAGCCCAGAGCAAACCTGCAGGAGATTGTCTAGCTGATAGGAAGGGTCCAGCCCATGGTGGGTGGGACTAGGCTCTGGAATAAAATACAGAGAGCTGGTTGAGAAAGTTGGCATCCTTGTGTACACTTGGCCAGACATGCTGGTCTGGCAAGTGAGGATTGTCCATCACTCAGTCATTACATAGAGATGGTGTGACCAGTTCCCTGGGCCCTGGTGTTAGTGCATGCTCTCCCATCAAGCTGGATGGAAAGCTGTAACCAGACTGTTGTAAGGAAATAAAACCCGCATTCCCTTAAAAAAAAAAGTAGTTGCATAGTCATTGTTCACAATATCCGAAAAGACTTAGAGAATTAGACGCAAACCTTAGATGGGAAAGTTGTAAGAAAGAATTCCAAGCTTTAGACATAGACCATTATTTTAAAAAAAACAATAACCAATAGATTACTATAAAAAATTAAAAATTTTGAAATTTTAAAAAGATGAAGGGCAATAATTTGGAAAGAAAAAATATATTAAACAGGCAGACAGTCTATTTGATATTTGAGGAAACCAAAATGTGAAGCATAAACACTAACAGTACAGGTGGACAATAGTTGAAGATACAAATATATATTAGACAAAAAATTATTTGAGATAAGAAGATGATAAAACAAATTGTATGAAATTGAGATTACATGGAAATATTTTTAAATATCCATTCAGATACTTTTGAAAACATACATGTAAAAATTCTCAAAACTATATGTTTTCTTATCCACTTCAATATTATTTTGGCAAATGTTTCACAGGGAGTCTCTGGTATTCAGCATTGTGCTGAAAACCTCTAAAGAAAATTTGAATATTATTTCTTAATTATTCAATCTCTTTTTTCCTTAGAACTTTTTTGGCGGGATTGATTTTTTCATCCTTTAAAGGTAAAAATTATTTATGCATTCATCTCTCATTTGGTTTGTCTGTTTAGTCTTTGAACATTAGAAATTTATCGTTTTTGTGACTTTGAGATGTCAGTTGTGAAACTTTGTGTCAGTGAGATAGTGTGAATGTGTCCTAATTTCATTTGTTGGAAATTTAATCCCTAAATGCATATACAAATAATATTTAAAAACAGAATCTTTGGAAGTAGCTGCATTTTGAAAGTTCTGTCCTGATGAAATGATTAATCCATTTTTTGGATTCATGACAGATTCTCAGGGGAGTGTCCTTGCTATAAAATCTAGTTCTCTCTGGAGAACTTGCTTTGCCTCACCAGCTAATGTACACTGTCATGTTAAGATCAAAAAAAAAAGAAAAAAAGAAAAAGAAAAAAACCTAAACAGATGTTGTAGTCATATTTCCTTGCCGCCAAGACAGTGGGCTCAAAAAATCTGTATTCTCCATAAATCACTCAGCCTCAGGCTGGAGGAATGATTCAGGGCTTAAGACTTTGCATAACAAGCAGAAGGATCTGAGATCTCATGTAAAAATGTAGAGTTGAAATGGCAGCAGCCACATTTATGCCCTGGAAGACAGAAGCTGAGAAACCCCAAAGCAAAGACAAAAGGAGGTAGAACAATCCAGGATGATCCCAGCAGTTACTTTTAAGTCCGTCCCCACAGGCACACATAGTTCTCATTCTCTATCTATCTATCTCTCTTCTCTCTCTCTCTCTCTCTCTCTCTCTCTCTCTCTCTCTCTCTCTCTCTCTCTCTCTCTTTCTCTCTCTCTCTCTTTCTCTCTCTCTCTCTCTCTCTCTCTCTCTCTCTCTCTCTCTCTCTCTCTCTCTCTCTCTCTCTCTCACACACACACACACACAAAATAAATAACTCATACTCAAGTGTTGTGGAAGAGAGGCATGAAAGGGAAAAATCTTAAAATTTTAAAAAAAGAATTCTTAAGCCTGAGAAATTGCTGACAGGCAATAAAAATGCCCACTTCCTTACCATTCTCCTGAATTCCCCTCTGGAATGTCATTTGGTCAGTGGGTCTGCAAGAAGCCTACATGGTGATAAGAATGTAAACACTGCCCGCTAAACTATTTTGCTGGTGCCAAGGAGTCAATTAATGGATCTATACCCAAGAAGGGGTGGGGGGTCTACAACCTCCTTTGTCTCTTGTGTATAAAAACTGTGTGAAAATGTAATTTGCTGGTACATACACATCACCCTGCCTGTGTATGTAAGCTTTGGTACCAGTTTCTCTCTCCTTCTCTCTCTCTCTCCTCTCCCTAATAAAGCCTCTCAGTTATTAATTTTAACTTTTGGTCTATGGTGGATCTTTAGATGACCCCTAAATTCATAACAGTGTTAAATGATGGCAACAACACTTGACTAAGACAGGAAGCATCTGTCTCTGTTACTTGTGTTCTATAAGCATACTGCAAAAGAATAAAGTACCTATCTGACAAGGAATAGTTCATAGACATTCCCCTTTATAATACTTCTACTCAAATTTCAAAATGACTTGCCTACCATCTTGCAAAAATTAAATAAAATAGAATTTTCTTTTTTAAAAAACTTTATTTACCTGTGCATGTGTGTGTCACAGGGTACTATGTGTGCTTGTGGAGGACCAAGGGTGACTTAGGGAATCATCCTGGATTGCTTTTACCTCTTTTTTGCTTCACTTTGGGATTTCCTAGGCTCTGCCCATCAGTAGTATGTTGCTACTTTATGAAAAGATTATTTTCTAAAACAGTTCAGATTTCCATTTTAGTTTATCAACATAAGGTTCATTTTCACTATGGTGACTAAATCCACAAATGAACAAACAAGAGAAATAATACAAAAGTCAGCACAATGTTAAAACCAGTAAATTTGGAGGACAGCCAATGCATAGCTTGATGGTCCCTTAGATCTGTTATCATCAAGCCAATGTAATATTGGCAAAGTAAATATACAGGTTAGTGGAGTAAAATAAAGAATCCAAATAATGACTAACACAATTAGAATCAACTGATTTTTGGCAAAGGAAAACTAGCAATTTAGTAGAGAAAGAAGAGTCCTTTTTACAATGATACTAAACAAATTCAGGTCCGGTTGCAGAAAGACAGAAAAGTATAGTCAATGACTTCACATCTTTCAGAAAAATTAAGTTATCTCAGTGTAAGAAATAACCATAAAATATAAAGTTCTTATAATAAAGTGTAGAAAAATTTCTAAGAAATGTTGGATTTAGTGATGAGTGCTCACATACAACACCAATAGCATATACCTGAGAGGAAAAATTGAATAAATTAAACTTTTTTTAACATTAAAAGCTTCTATTAATTGAAAAAACTATGAAAAAAAGAAAACAAATTGAGAGAAAATATTTTGTTTACAAAAGTACATTTAGATGAAAAAGACACCGTGAAGATTAAATGGTTTTTCATTTCCATAGATTACTGGCATACCAACAATTGGGCAAATCTAACAAAATTGCATTTAATCTCCATAGACCAATCACACAATATTTCAAGATCTTCGTGTTCTAGCTCTTCAGTTTTTGTAGTATGCTATTAAACAGCTGTCCTTTTCTAAGAACTACAGAGTTACCAATAAAATGTGAAATGACATGAAAATGTTGAACTGTGAACTAAATGGGGTGAATCCTCTTGTGAAGCACAAGCTATTTTTCAGATGTTCTACTCTTTGTATGTAGAATGGAAAAGAAAGGATGTCTACTTTTTGCTATATAGGAAAGTTTATTTCTTGAGTATTTCAAATGCATGGGATTATTAAAAGTATGTCCTCGGGGCTGGAGAGGTGGCTCAGGGGTTAAGCCTCCACCTTGCAGGCGGAAGGTCCTGAGTTCGGATCCCAGATCCCACGTATAGACGCCAGGAAGCCGGGGCGGCCTGAGCTTCTGGTCCTGGTAGGGCGGAGCCTGTGAATCCCGGAGCAGAGGGAGGTGGAGGCGTCCATGGTGGTTTGCAAATTCGTCCATGGTTCTACACATACACACACACACACACACGCACACGCACACGCGCACGCGCGCGCGCACATACACACGCACATGCGCACAGATGAATAAATAATAATAATAAAAATTTTAAAGAAAAAGTATGTCCTCATTAAATATATAGCACTTACCAAGCTTCAAAAAATACATTTTGACAACATACACATAAAATTCACCATAAAACTGAACTTAGTACATAAAAAGATGCTTAGTTAGCATCATGACATAGAGGGATTCAAAATTAATGCAATCACAAACCTGTGAGAATATTAAAATAAAAATACTGCAAACAATATTATTGAGGAAGTAGAATATCAAGAACTCTCTGTCTTGGCTATTGGAAAGCAAAGTTCTCTTTGGAAGGCAGTTTGGCAGTCGCCTGCAAAAGTAGACAGACACATTATATGATACAGCAAAAATTTCCTCTGGCATTTATCCAGGAGCTTTAAAAAGACTCCATTCACATAAAATCATGTAGAAAGATGTTCATAAAAGCTGTATCCATATCTGTCAAAACTACAAACAATGAAGTTATCTGTTCAGCAGGATGGTAGAAAAATAAATCACAGTACATCAAGATTATAAATATTATGGAATACTAAAATGATCTATCGAGCAACAAAAATTGATTCAGATTAAGTGACAATTTTCATCAAAATTTTGCTATGACACTTAAACAATTCTGAAAGTAAACTATAAATAATTAGGAAAAGAGAAATGAAAAGTCATTATAAAAAGACATAAAGCTAAGTGCATATTATTCCATGAAAAAGATCACTTTAACTAATAGTTGTGCATCAACTCAATAAACATTACACAAATGAATAATAGGGGATAATTGAGAAAGGAAGAAAAAGAGGAAATTAGAGCTCTTTCCTGTATCTTTCAGTTTCATTGAACCTGTAACTTTCTTAAAAATGAAGTCAATTGATTGATTTTTTGAAAGGTAATTAAATTACTTAAATACATATTTCAAAAAAAATTGAGATACTCCCTAGAGCCTGATTGAGGCTGAGGTGTTTGACAGTTTTGAAGCAATCACTTCATAATTATAATTTCTTTATTGCTGAATGCCATTGTTACAACAGCCATGAGATTAGCACCTTCATGAAAACTTAACATAAGCAATAATTAAAACTTTGAGAACCATGGTGCAAATGTACATTAAAGCCTAGAACTATAAATGACTATGAGTATGATAATTATATAAAGAAAGTCATAACAGAATCAATGAGTTCTTAACATCCAACAGTGTATAAATTCTCTACTTAGGAATTCATTTGCTACTATATTCCATTCTGCCTGTATATCAGATTTAAAAACTGAATTATATAGGACTGGCTCAGGGATTAGGCATCTGCCTCACAAGCAGAAGGTTCTGAGTTTAGACTCCAGGTACAAAATAAAATGCTGGCCAGAAATGGGGGCAGCCTTCACTGACGGTCCTAGAGGTAGAGCATGGGATACTCCAGAGCAAAACTAAAAGCAAAAAGGAGCCAGAGCAATCCAGGATGATTCCCAAAGTCACCCTTGGGCCTCCATAAGTGTACTAAGTGCCCTCTGACTTTCTCTCTCTCTCTCTCTCTCTCTCTCTCTCTCTCACACACACACACACACACACACACACACACTCACACACTTGTACATGGAAAGAAAAAATCTGCAAAACTGAATATGTGCATCTTGGAGCTGTACATTTCCCAAACCTTCAGAAAGTAGGGCTCTGTTTCTCTGGCCATGTGGGCTTGCTCTTGCTTAGACCAAAAATGCAGCACACGTGGAAAGGAAGAGACAGAAAATAAGAGAAACATCAAAATTAGAAATAAAAACAAGGAATTGACATTTTATTGATTATTTTGTGAGTGAAAATTCCTAAATCTATTGTGCAAGTTTTTTAAGAAGCTCTGAGTATTCTACTACTTTCCCTTTGGAATGTCCACAAGATCAAAGAGATCACAAAGATTGTTAGACTCATCTTGGTCTGTCTTATATTTAAGACAGAATATCAGCAAATGTTAAATATACCATTAGTTGTTTTAAAGCTGAGCTTATTTTCCTGGATATTATTCTTTGTTTGATTTAATAACATTGTAGACTTCAATGATTAACACATATAGACCTGCAAGTTTTAGTAAGTGACTGATTTAATTTTAAATTGTCAGCAGCAACACATATTTCCCAATATTCAGAAAGACCATGTCCTTTGTCTAAGAATAACACTACTGGACAGATAGTATTGTGGCATCTTATTCAATGTCTAGTGTGATGCATCCTTGTGATTTAGAATAGTGAGTGGAGTGATTCAAAAATCATCCTCAACTGTAGAGATATTCACTCTACTTTCAAATGACAGTGATTCATCTTTTCTCATATAATTTGATCATTCTTTATCTTCCTCTTTGATGCTTTCATCTTCCAGGGACTGGAAGAGTTATAATGACAAACTCATAAATTTGAGAAAAATGTGTTAATATCCACTGTGAAAAGGAAAATAGAATTGAGTGGATAGGCATGTGTTCTATTCATTGGAAAGTAATAAAGAGAAAGCTGTGAAGCCAATCTTAAAGCATCACAGAAAATGATTCAATAAAAGATCTTTAAATCTAGTGCTGGAGAGGTGGTTCAATGAATAAATGCATTTACCACACATGTGCCTCACAACCTGGTTTTCAAAAACCTCATGGGTCCAATAGAAGTCTATTCATCATACCCTGAAACACAGCATGCTGTCATCTGAGACATATGATCCCATAACCTGTCACTGAAGCCTCAGGCTTCACATCTCAAACTATTTTTATAGTGTGTTCTCCCACTGCTCATCCAATACTTTATAAAAAAAAAGGTTATGATGACTAAATGGTTCTCAGGTCTTTGATGGATTATATCTGGATAAATATTTCAACAAATGAAACAAATACACATGATAATAGTTCTCTCCGTTTTCAGCATGCTGTGCTACTCTGTTTACCTCTCATTATCTCAATCATTAAATGAACCTTATACATCTATATATTTACTGTCTTATTTTGCAAAACTCAATTTTTAAAAATGAAAGCCTACAAGGAATAAAGAAAACAGCATTTCAAAATTTATATACAATGATGATTTAATAAAATGATTTTCAGATACTAATTTAAAAATACATTCAAACTTCTAAAAAAAATAATCTTAAGCTCTTGGTATCAGACACCGGGACAACACAAACTTCTTTCCTCATTGTTCTCCTCCAGGCCTTTGAGATCAAGAGTTCCAGCTTCCTCTGGTAAAGCATGCTTTCCACCAAACTTGGACTGACCAAAATAATCACTTATTGCTGATTCTTCAAAAGATCCATTTCAATTCCAAAGCTTTAAAGAAAAAGGCTAAACACAAGTTATTATCTGAAATTTTGATTTCATTTTGTTTCTATTGAAAATTGCCTTTTGAAAACTTTGACAAAAAACAACTCATAAACTCATAGTCACAATAAGGAATGTAAGGACATGCTTCTCTAAAATTCACTGTCAGCTAGGCATTAGCAATGAAATTTTAACAAGGCAGAAGTAATTTTATGTGATTGAAAAATATGTTCACTGTGCAGCAGTGATTTGTTTCATTGAAAACTAACTCTTGATGATGCAAGTATCAAAAATACACATCAAAACAATTGATCTACATGCCTCTGAAAACAAAGGGGAAATGAGATTACAGAAAATATATGAACACGAAAGAGATTCAGTTTTAAAGGAAGCCATCTTGGATACACTGAAACATTTTAGGTTTTCATATTCAAATATTGCTGTTGGCTAGTAGAAGTTAAGTGGACTGACTGCCCAGTTCAGAGACATTAATAATCTTAGGCTCCTCAACTAAACTCAACTCAGCTGTAATTTTCTGCTCTTATCCCATGAGCTAGCCTCTGTGGTGTCATTCTAGTTTCCTTAACTACTTTACCCACCTGTGAAACATAGTTACTAAAATGAGTAAGAATGTATTTACAGGGAGGTACAAGCCCTATTACTCCCAGACTTTCAAAGGAGAACATCAGCTTTACCCACAGCCATTATTTGCAAAATCCAGTGGATATGTAGCATAGTAACAACATATAGCCAGGTAAAAGCATGTCAGGTAACACAACATTAGGCTCATTACTATTCAAAAGTCCTGTGGAGATAAAGGATACTTCAGGGAATAGACCTTCATCTCAAATCAAAAGAAGTCAGAGAAGGATGTGCTTCGGTCATATCTCTGCCCAAGAAGGATTGTTACACTTATTCTAGGTCACAGTGACATGACAATACATACATTTAAAGAGAGAATGAAATAAAGAAGCTGTGAATACTTCTTGAAGCTTTACTGTCAAGGATTATTTTACATAGTGATTCCTCCTTAGAGAAAGTCCAACTCAATTGTAGGTCTTCTGAAAATTTAGTTCACTTTGAGCTCATGGACACAGACAGATGTGGTAGGTTTTCTTTTCACTTTATCTGCAAGAAATTTGTCAGTTGACCCAATTTATTCCACTTTTCCTCATTTCAGTTCTTTCTCCCTCTCTCCCGCTATCTCTCTCTCTCTCTCTCTCTCTCTTCCTTTCTCATTTATTACTTTCCTTTTTTATTTCCTGAAAGTCAGTACATTTATGAGCAACAAGTAAATCAGCAAACCTGGACGCTTTTGCTCAGGTGCCAGATACATGGATCTGCAAAATGAGGCTCGAACATCTTATTAATTATAAGACAGCACTACATTTATTTCCTACCTGACATGTTTAATTAACATACAATCAAATGGTGAGCTAATTAAGTGACAGTGACCATGTTACTCAGAAAGAGAAATCAATATGCAGGTTAAATACTGAAATATTTAATGGAGAGGTCACTGGTTACTCTCAACTCCCCTAAAATCTGGAATGCAGCCCCAGAAAACCAACCAGATCCAGCAAGGCCTGCCCCGCGCCCTGCTCAGTGTAGTTGAAAAGGTGTGGCACAGTCAAGTGGAGAAGATCAAAATGTGCTTCTATTTGTATATCTGAAAGTATCAGAATCAGTTCCATCATTTTGTGCAACTAAGTTAGGCTTTTTTTAACATTTTTATTATTATTTCAGCTCATACAAGCTTAATAGGTACACCAGTTCCCTCCCTCCCTTCTCCTCCCCCCGAACCCCCTGCTCCCCCTTCCCTCACCCTTCCCTCCCCATTCCCCAGTGCCTCCACCCCAATCCCCAGAGAGTCCTTTAATGTGCATGCCAGACTCTCCTCTGGATCCTCCTCTCTGATGACCTACAAGGACTCAGTGGCATTTCCCTGAACCCTTTCCTGTGTTCCCTTAAGCATAGGAACACTACTGTGGCTGTCAATCCCTTGTCTCCAAGGATCTTGGTGCCTTTAGCAGATGCTAGACTTTGTGAGGTCCATAGTGTGTTGGATATTGCGCAGGGCATGCAAAGTCCAAATATGATTGCTTCGGCCCTAACTTGTGTGGAGTATCTTGCAAATCATTGCTCCTCCTATCCTTTTGCTCTTACAATCTTACTGCCCCCTCTTCCGCAAATGTCCCTGAGCTTCAGGATGGGGAGAGATTAGTCTGGCCTAGTTCTAGGTGGTTGATATAGAGTCTCTGAAGTTCTGCATTGTGGTTGTTGATTTTCTTTTGCAGTTTGCTGCTCCTGCAATGCCCTTCACTCCATCCTGATGGGCATTGTATGTCACTCCCTGGCCAGAGACAAAAAGCTGTTAAACTAGAGTCTTGTTATAAGAGCCCATTCAAAGATAGATGTAATACAAGCAGGAAACCACAGTGAGGGAGAGGTCAATCACCCATTGCAAAATGGTTACTTTTATCTGCCAGACTATATGCCTTCCCCTTCTGGTGAGATCATACCCCCTCAGTTGTAAATGATCAGGAACGAACGTCTATGAACTTAACCAGGTGTCTCATTACTTACTTGGAGTCCTTGATGGAGGCTTATTTTCTCTGCTGTAACATGATCCCCTCTCTCCTTGTTTCTGGTGTGGCCCTCCTACCCCATCCCTCCTGTTCATAATCCTTGCAATTACTGTAGGTATTACAGAGATTTATCTTTGAGTGTCTCAAGGTGGGTTGGGTGGGTTTGGTACTAGGAGCCACCTATTAGGGAGTACATATGGCGCTTAATTTTCTGGGTCTGGGATACTTCACTTAATATAATTGTTTGTAATGACATCCATTTCCCGGCAAATTCCAGTAATTCATCATTTTTGATAATTTAAGCTTTTAAAAAGGTTAAAAGGTAATAGCTACCAATTAAGTTGAATGTCTCTAACTCTAAATTTTTATTTATTCATTTATTTATGGTGTGTGTGTGTGTGTGTGTGTGTGTGTGTGTGTGTGTGTGTGTGTGTCAGAGGGCACTGTGTGTGCCTGGGGAGTCTCCAGGATGACTGACCTTGGGAATAATCCTGGATTGTGTTAATTCCTGGGATTCAGACTTCTAGGAACATCTGGATGGATTTTTCTGGACTGAATTGGCCTCTGGACATGCCTGTAATATACTGCTTGATCAATCTTAATTGAAGTTGGAATACTAACCCATTGTAGAGAGAGTGATTCTCTGGGCAGGAATCCTGGACTGCGTGAAAGGGAGAAAGTAAGCTGAATACAAATATCCATCTCTGCCTGCTTCCTGGTTATGAATGCAATATGACCACAGCTTCACGCTCCTGACTCCATGAATTCCCTTGCCCCAAAACGGCAGTCTTCTTAATTATAAGTGAAATAGATCCTTTCCCCTTTCAACTACTTTATTCACAGAGCGTTTTATCACAGCAGCAGGACAAGTAACTGACACAATGAGTATATAATATAGATACAATATTACATGAGCATACAATAAGCATATAATGTATTCTTTTTGTTCTAAGGCTTCTAGGTATAACATTAAGCAATTTATTCATGATCTTTCATTTTTTGTGATGTGGACATTTAATGCTACAAACTTTCCTTTAAAGGACTGCTTTTAATGTGTCCCATAGATTCTGGTAGGTTGTGTTTTAATTTTCATTGGCCTTAGAGAAGCTTTTAATTTCTTGTTTTATTTCTTTTTTGGCCCATTTCTCATTCCAAAAAGTGTTATTTAGCTTCCATGAGTTTATGTGGTTTCTGTTGTTTCCTTTTTTTAGATGTCTACTTTTATTCCATGAGAGTCAGATAGTATTAAATTTTTCTGTTTTTATGGATGCATGTTTTGTATCCTAGCATATGCTGCTGAGAAGAATGTATATTCTTTAGTGTTTGAGTGAAATGTTCTGTAGATATCTGTAAGTCCATTTGATTTATAATTTCATTTAATTTCAATGTGTCTCTGTTTAGTTATTGACCCATTGACCTATCCAATGCTGTGATTGGGATATTGAAGTCTCCTACTATCACTGTGTTAGGTTGATTGTTTTGCCTCCTGCAGTATTTGTTTGATGAATTTGGGTACTCCTGTGTTTGGTGCACATTATTTAAGATTGTAATATCCTCCTGTTGGAATTTGCCCTGAACTAGAACATAATACTCAATTGTATCTCTTATGATTTGCTTTAGTTTGAAGTCTATTTTTTCTGATGTTAAGATGGCAACCCCTGCTTGTTTCCTCTTTCAATTTGTTTGGAGTACCTTGACCATGCTTTCACCCTGATAAAGTGTTTATCTTACATGGTGAGGTATGTTTCTTGGAGGCAGAAAATTGATGGATTATGATGTTTGATTCAAGCTATAAGACTGTTTCCCTTGATTGGGGAGTTGAGCCCATTGATATTGAAGGTTACTATTGAATGTGTTTAATGGTTCTTGACATTCTGTTGATCTTATGTTGTTTGTATTTTTTATGTCCCTCATTCAACTCTTGCACTGGTATTATTTATTACCTTTAATCTCTTTGATGTGTTTTCCTTCTTTTCCATCACACACATTCCTTCCAGGATTCTCTGTAGGCCTGGTTTAGTGGCAATATAGTCTTTTAGTCTTTTTTTGTCATGGAATATTTTTTCTTTCACCTCCTATTATGACTGATGGTTTTGCTGCACCTAATAATCTAGATTGGAATTTGTGTTCATTCAGAATTTGTATTGTATGGGGGCTGGAGAGGTGGCTCAGGGGCTAAGTCTCTGCCTTGCAGGAGGAAAGTCCTGAGTTTGGATCCTAGACCCCACGTATAGACGCTGGGTGGAATCGGGGGCGGCCTGCATTTCTAGTCCTGGTAGGGGGAGCCTGTGAATCCCGTGGCAGAGTAAACAAGGAGGTAGAGGTAGTAGTCCATGGTGGTTTCCCGAATTCCGGTGATTACACACACACACACACACACACACACACACACACACACATACATACACGCAAATGCACAATTGAATAAACAATAAAAAAAGTGGAGAATGATTAAAGAAAACACTTTAAAAAAAAGAATTTGTATAGTATCTCTCCAACCCCTTCAGGCTTTTACCACTTGTATTGAAAAGTTAGTTGTTATTTTGACTGGTTTGCATCTGTATGTGACTTGTTCCTCCTTCTGTCTTGCAGCTCTTAAGATCTTATCTTTAATTTGCATTTGGTGTGTGGTCTATCATATGCCATGGGGTATTTCTTTTTTTGTCCTGAGTATTTGCTGTTCTGTATGCCTCTTGAATCAGGATGGATATCTCTTTTCTTAGGTCAGGTAAATTATCCTTTATTATCTCACTATTTACGTCCTCTTGTGTGTCTATTTCTGGATACCCATGGTCCATATATTGGATCTTTGATCGTGTCCCAGAGTTCCTGGGTGTTCTGTTCAAGTCTGTTTTTTAATTTATCGGTTTCTCTGATTAATTTATCAACCTTGCCTATCTTATCTTCCAGTTCTAAGACTCTATCTTCTACATGATCAGTTTATTTTTGAAATTCTCTATTGAATTTCTTATTGCATTGGTTAACTTTTTAGTTCCAGTGTTATTTCAATCTGGGCTTTTTTCAGTGTGTCCATGTTTGTTTTAGATCATTTTAGGTTTTCTTCAGTGTTTCTAGATTTTTTTTCAGGTTCTCTACTTTCATTCTAGTTATGTCTTGTTTGTTTATGTTCTCTTGATTTTTTTCCCTAAGTTTATTGTGTTCTTCAAATTTGTTCAAGCATTTAATCTATGTTCTGTTGGAGCTGTTTGAGCATATTTATAATTGATCTTTGAAATTCATTATTCTGATTATTGCTCTTTGGATATCTCCCAATGGGTTGTCCTCAGTGGGATCTTGGGAGGAGACATAATTTCTTGGCTTCTTGTGTTTTCTTTCTGTTTTTTCCTGTGTGATATTGGCATCTAGAATTAGCCTGTTGCTTATTTCTTTGATTTATATTGTTATTTTGCTTATGTCTACTGCCAGAGTTAGGATTCTTTTTGTGTATAGTGATTTTAGGATGGATAGATGTTAATTATAGTTCAACTTGAAGTCACTTGGTACTGATTCTTCTGGGGTGATTGTCTTCTCTCTGGAATGCTATTTTCTAGCATTATGGTTATAGGATCTATGCTTTGCTTTGTGTTACTTATGTGTTATCTATCAAATGTTTGGGCATCACTTAACACACTTAAGACTTAAGGTAGGAATTCCACTGTTCCCTGGCTGTAAAAGTGTTTTGATGTTTCTCAGATGTTTTTTTGGAGTGACTATTATGCTGTCTTCCAGAGGCTTTTTCTCTCTTTATTATTTAAGTTTGGTGTTGTATGAAATCTTCTACCTCATTTCCTCTGTGTGTGTGATTAATGGGGGGGAGGGTAAGAAAGGGGAGGAATAGATTGCCACCTCATAGACAACCAAGGTAATCAAAATCAGGCAGGCTGTGGGGACCTTGCTGCCAAAAAGGCAGGCTGAGATCTGTCTCACCTTAGTTATGGGGACAGACAACTTAGAGGATCAAAATCAGACTGGCTGTCGTCATTTATAGAAGATGGAAGAAGGTCTTGGCTCAGTAGCGAGGAGGAGCTGGGTCCAACGCTTGAAAAGCTCGAGCCCCTGATTATCAGGGACCGCAGCCCAGCAGCACACTAGCCACGCCCTCTTGTCATGACTCTTTCCACTCACCAACTGTCTCTTGTAGTGATCCCGAGTACACAATAGCATGTGTCTTGCTTAGCTGGGGTAGGGCAAGGATTCTTGCTCCAGAGCTATGAATGTCCACATCCTGCTTTTTCCAACTAGTAAGAGGCACAACTATACCCACAGGAGACTTCTTTTCAAAATTTGGAAACATTCTTCTCAAAGGTACATTTAAATCATGTTAACTTTTACTTACTTTTCTGGGTTGTGGAGAATCACATTTTCTGCTTTAATTTTTCAGCCAGTATATGAGTGTGAGTGTGTGTGTGTGTGTGTGTGTGTGTGTGTGTGTGTGTGTGTGTTAGAGAGGGACTAATTATATTTTTACCACTGTGGAAAGTATAGGTGTTATTTGTCGAGCATTCATCTTGGTAGAATGGATCATATTATAGAATGAGAGACTGCTTGAGTGAGAAGGGTCACAATTTTCAAGCTACATTTTGAAGGATTCACAGAAGACTCTCAGGGGTCAAATGTGAGGTGGTGGGCAGGGCAGGGGGTTCCCACCTTGCTATAAATGGATCTATTTGAAGTTCGGCATGGGACTTCATTTGAAATAAAAGAAGGAAAGGTCCCCTGCTGCTCAGAAAATTGTCAGCTGCTGAGTCTCATTTTATTTCTATCGCAGATAAAAAGCTGGACCCCAAGAAAACAGAAGTCACCCCAGGATCATCAGTTAATTAATAATGGGACAGGACGAAGGTGAAAAATCTCAAGGGACCAATCACAACAGGTAAAATCACAGTCCTAGCAGTGAGAAAGAGAGAGAGAGAGAGAGAGAGAGAGAGAGGAGGAGAGAGAGAGAGAGAGAGAGAGGAAAGAAAGAAAGAAGAAGAAAGGAAAAAGAAAGAAAGAAAAAGAAAAGGAATAGAGAAAGAGAAGAGAGGAAAGAAGGAAAGAGAGAGAGAAAGAGAAGGGAGGGAAGGGAAGGAAGAAAGGGGGGGAGGGAGGGAGGGGGAAGGAAGGAAGAAGGAAGGAACAGGACAAAAACATCTTTGAGCATTAAATTAGAAAAGAGAAGTGAATTATGTGTTAATATATTTAAAAAGAAGTTCATTCCTCCTTTTCTTTGCCATTCTTTCCGCAACTAATGTGTGTGGGGGGCAGCCTGCACTCTCTGGTCTGGTAGGGTGGAGCCTGTGAATCCCGGGGCGAGTAACAAGGAGGAGGTGGAGGCGTCCATGGTGGTTCCCGAATTCCTCCGTGGTTCACACACACACATGCCTAACACGCACAATTGAATGAATAATAAATAACAAAAAAAGCCACATAGCTAGAAGTGGGTTGGTTCATAGACCAGTGTGTCCAAAATAGGAGGGGGAAATGACACAATAAATAAAAACAAAATGACTGCAAATATGACACACACGCGAGGGAGAGAAGAAGCAAGGTGATGAGTTAGGGTA